>JACYFF010031955.1:76516179-76560642 GCA_017589665.1 Selenicereus undatus
ATATATATATATATATATATATATATATATATATATATATATATATACACATATATATCCCTCTTTGAATGAAAGCTAGGGGTTCTTATGTTACTTTACGTTGTTTGACATATTGAGCGAGATACCTTCTTACTGACGAAACGATATGTCCTTTTTTCTAATGCGTGAAAGAATCACTATTTTGATTTTTTTTTGCGGCTATTTGTATGCACGTCTCTCCCTTTTTTCAAAGACTCACTATTCACCAAACATGACAGTGGGATTTAGTAGTTGAAGACTCGCTGCGCGAGGGTGATCAGCCTCGGTTTTTAGACCTTGAGGAGAGAGCCCTTACATATGCCAGTGAGATGCAACATTTAATGACTCAGTTTGCGTGGGGGTGATCGGACTTGGCCTTTGTACTCCGAGGAGAAAGCCCTCATTCATGCCAGCGTGATGTATCATTTGAAGAATCATTGTGCGTGAGGGTGCTCGGACTTGGTCTTTAGACCTTAAGGAGAGATCCCTCACTCATGCCAACGGGATGCAACACTCAAAGACTTGTTGTGCTTAAGGGTGATCGGACTCGGTCTTTAGACTTGGATAAGAGAGCCCTTGTGCATGCCAATAGGTATTGCACTTGAAGACTCAATGTGTGCTAGGGTAATCAGACTCGGTCTTTCGACCTTGAGGATAGAGCCTCTGCATATGCTAGCGAGACGTAGCATTTGAACACTCATTATGTGTGAAGGAAATCGGACTCAGTCTTTAGACTTTAAAGAGAGAGCCCTTGTACATGCTGGTGGGTATTGCACTTGAAGACTCGCTCTGCGCTAGGGTAATCGAACTTGGTCTTTAGACCTTCAGGAGAGAGCCTCCGCATATACTAGCGAGACGTAGCACTTGAAGACTCATTGTGTGTGAGGGTGATCGAACTTGGTCTTTAGACTTCGAGGAGAAAGCCCTCGTACATGCTAACGAGAAGTGTCGCCAGAGGATTGAGCCACTCCAATGAGCCTACCGTGGATTTCATATCCTTGAAAACTAAGCTGCGAGGATTTTTTTTCTTTAGCTTCCTTCCCTCCCTTTTTTTACGAAACTAACAACTTGTTTTTTTTAAAAGAAAAATAGGTGCACAATCAAGGTACAATTTAAGGAATACAAACGACGGGATAAAATTTATCTTTCAGTCGTAGAACATTAAGAGATGAAAGCAGAGTTGGGCATCATATTTATTGTTTACCCATCCTGACTTCATGTAGAGTTTGAGTCAATACCCACCGTCCATTGTTTTGACTTCGTATCACCATTGACTGCCAAGGCTGCAGATAGAACGCATGATGATGTCTTCGTTCTTCATGGCGCTAGCAATGATTGTAGCTGCACCATCGACACTTTCCTGCTACTTGGGCGAAAAATTATTTCTGGTGAAGTTCATTGGGGGCTAGCATTGAAGATATTTGGGGAATTCACTTTCATTCCGAAATACTGGGAGTGGGTAGAACACGTTCTCTCATGCTTCGAATCCTAATTGAGGACTTGCTGCCTCTTTGATGCATTGTATGCTTCATTATACACTTATGATCGTGATCCTCATGTTATTCACGCCTTTTGCGAGCCTTGGTGCCCTGTGACCAACACTTCGCATACTATATCCGGAGAAATGTCGATATCTCTATGGGACTTATATAAACTTGGTGGGCTCCATATTTACAGGCACATTTATGATCAGACAGTACCTTGCCGAGATGCATTATATCAGTGTCGTCAAAACAATAAGAGATTAATTCAGCCCACATGTAGATACTTGTTTGTTGGTTACAATCACCTTGAAAATGCCCACGACCAAGGGGTTTGCACTGAACGTTGGATAGATTTTTGGTGCGAGAGATAAGTTAAGCACGACTCCTTCCTGAGGCAGCGAAGCTCTTCCAAGCCGCACCCTCTCAAATCACGACCTAAGTCCACACATAATCCTTCAGGTGACATTCAGCCTACGACCCTACATTGGACTCGAGAAGAATCTGCTATCTTTGATGCACTTGAAATTCCTATTGAAAGAAGAGAAAGCACCTATCTAGCTGCTTGTCTTTCATGATGGTTATGCATTTTTGCTCTTCGTGAAGATGAAAAAGGATTCATTCATGCTGGCACCATCAAAGTGGCTAGCAATATAGCGGTTGGATGCACATATAGTCCTGTAATGCTAGTGTTGGCAAGCATTTATCGTGGCCTGAGTGGTATGTTTAGTGAGGGAAAACCCTCAAATTCTATGTCATTCTTTCCTGCTCATTATCTACATGGATGGCTCCCATGTTCCCTCAGCACCCACTATGTACTGGATCTTTTAATGGTGCACTATTTTGGCTTTGTAGGGCAAAGAGTTTTGAGGACGGTCGAAGACGTATCCATGAAGGGACGATTGCTAATTTAGATTGCAACATACTTAGCAAAAGTAAATATGAAACTTTGAATGACAATGGAACTCTTGGCTATAGGAAGCTCAGCTACCTAATAGCTCTCCGCTTTGGTTACCTATGTCTTGAACTTACAACGACTTTTTATGTCATGCCTTATAGCCCACATCGATTTAGCAGACAATTTGGTTTCTAGCATGAGCTACATGGTGCGCTTAAACTTGACCCTTCCATTCGGACAACATCCTACAATGATGTCTAATGCTTTCAGACCGCCATCCTATCTAAAAACACGAAGTCTATAGCAACGCTGCCAACCCGTTTGCTACATCTTAATAAGTTCATGAATAAGAAATGCCCGGATTGGTGGTCTAAGGTGACAATAATTGACCTTAGGACCAACATTGGTCTTCTTCGGCAGAGTGCAAGACATGACCCCTCTAAATCTAAGAAGAACACACGAGGTAATACTTTAGAGGAGGGATTTGATTTTGAGGACCAAGATTCTGATGTTGAACAGACAGGTGAATCCCTTGATACTCCTATTGCTAATTGGGGGGGACGTTATCGACAATAATAACAGTGATCGAGATTCAAAAGCTAAATTTAAACGCCATAGGTGCGAAAATCGCAAGACCGTCATCTCTGATACTTCCAAAGCACCTCTTAGAGATAGTTTTTTCAATGACATCACAAGCTGTTCAGACATGCCTAACCTTGAAGATATAACTTGCTCTTCTCTTTGTATAGAACCTTACGAGACTCATCACAGCCTTTTTTATTTTATTTTAACGGCTTGACCTTTCCACTCCCTTTCTTTTGTTTGATGCAGATTGGCGCATTCGATTTAGTACATGATGCCACCCCTATCATAAACGAGCAATTGCTTGAGGAGGTTAATCTTGCAGCCAAGTTGTCAAGCGCTAAGGTGAGTCTTCATGGTGGCAAGGACATAGAAGTTGTAAAGAGATTGGCATCCCCAAGGGAGTTAGAGGATCGATCTCGAGAGGCACTGAAACATTTCCTGCATCACCAACCCATAGTGAGCACTCAGTAGAGGGACCGACATCTCTTTTACTAGCTGCAAAAAGAATATCTATTGTCATTGAGAAAACTACCAGCCATGAGGTCGTGAAAGAAAAATCTATGTTCGATTCGGTTTCTACCACTTCCTTTCAGTCGGGTCCTGCTTCTCAAAGTATCATTACTTGCAGTATACGGGCTATAGGTTCTGGCTACCTGAATGCTTTGAAGAATACTTCATTTGATGAGGTATCAAAAGTGTATGATAGCCACCCCCATGATGTACAAAAGCATTGAACGTATCAATGGAGACCCCAATCCACTAAAGAAGTTGGTAGATGATTATGTGAGCAGCGTATCCACATGTTTGGCATCAGACAAGTGGCTTTGACACTTCGCCATCCGGATGACTTGGTTAAAGAGAAGGTCGCCTGCATTGAACAAGTCAACCAAGCGCAGTCCCGTCTTATTACAGTCCAAGAAGAGCTAGATGCCATTAAAGGCAAACATAAGAGTGCAACTCAAAAAGTAGTCCAGCTAGATTGTCATTAGTGACCACTGCTCAGAAGTAAGTCATTGAGAAGGAACAAGCTCTTGCTAACCTTGAAGTCGTACCCACATTATCTCAAGAAGAGGCTAAGAAGTTGAGGAACATGAGCGTGATGTCCTGGAGTTGCAACTCTCCCTAAATCTTGATAACTAGATGAGCATTATCTGATTAGGTTGCTTAGCTTATTGTACTTGCATTTGGATTGTTCATGTCAGTGAACTCTTGATACTCTTTATACAATAGTAATATTTTTGCCACTTCTTTATCTCTTTCTTATGTTTTATATGACTGTGCTTGCTAATTTTATTCACCATGCTACCTACATACTCAACAAAATAGTAATTTTTCAATGAGATCAAGTCATAACGTAGTTCAACCAATTGTGCTTCAATGATTGTTTTTCCGTTCACAGTTTATACTCTAGCAGGCTAGGAGTAGTACAAGGCTTTTTTTTAAATAAAAAAAAAAATTTTAGCCGTTCACAGTTTATACTCTTGTGGGCCAGGAGTATTACATGATTTGTTTTTGGGGTGAGTAGTTTAGGCTCATACTTAGCGGCTTACAACCAATGTTCAAAGGTAGTAGCACTTCAAAAACCTGTCGCTTATCGGTCCTACTCATACTCCTTCTGCCTCAACTATCCAGTAAGCACCATTCGACTAGACTTCAGGAACCACATAGCGGTCATCCCATTTAGGGGTGAACTTGCTACATATCATATATGTCACGATGATCGGCTTTCTTACTGCGAGCACTTCATCCACAACCTGGAACGAGCGAGGTCGAACCTTTTTGTTGAACTCTCATGACAAATGTGCTTGATAACACTCCAGTTTTTTTCGTGCCTAAAGCCTTTTCTCATCGAGGGAATCCAACTTTGCTAGGCGGAGTTTGCAAGTTTCATCCTCACTTAACCCTTCCAGTATAGCGATGCGAAGCGATGGGATTTGAATTTCCAAAGGCAGCACAGCCTCTATACCCTACATGAGCACATAGGGAGTTGACTGTGTTGGTGTCTTGTAGATAGTTTGATAAGCCTAAAGTGCTTCTCCCAGTCTTTCATGCCAGTACCACTTGGATTTTTCCATCACCTTCTCTAATAAGTTGCACAATATTTTGTTAAACGCTTCTATTAGGCTATTTGTAGACGCATGATACATTGAAAAGTTATGCTAAGCGAACTTAAATTTCTCACAGATGCTAGTCATTAGCTTGTTGAAGAATGGTTTTCCATTATTGGTGATGATGTATCGAGACACACCATATGGGTAGATAATGTGTGTTCGAATAAAATCGACAACATTCTCCTTCTTGACTTCTTTTAATACAATTGCCTCCGCCCACTTAGAGAAATAATCGATGGATGTAAGAATGTGTAAATGACCAGATGAAGACTTAGGAGTGAGGAGCCCCACGTCATCAAGTCCCCATGCCTCAAAAGGCCATGATGCTACAGTTGGGAGGAGTGGTTTTGGACGTTGGTGAATGAAGTTGGCGTGGAGCCGGCATGCGTCGCACATTTTTGCAAAGTCAATGCACTCGTGCACCATGGTAGGCCAGCAATAGCCCATTCTTTTGATACAATCATACAATTTAGGCCCATGCTGATGAGCACCACACACCCCCGAGTGACCTTCCTCCATTACTTGTTGTGCTTCCTCTTCTCCTAAGCACCTCAACCAAAGACCAAGGAAGGAGTGTCGATAGAGAGTGTCATTATAACAAAGTAAACGTGACGCTTGCCTTTGGATTTCCATCTTATGCCTAACATCGTTTGCCAGCTTCCCATGCTTTGGATAAATAATCAGCGGGTGGCACCAATCTTTTTTTCCACCCCATAAACAGTGACTACATTGACTCCCTTGACAAATTCATCGTCCGATGGTATGATTACCCTCTTACCGTAAACTGTAATTTTCATATCCTCTTCTGCCCCCAATGCCAAAGTTGCTACAAGATTTGCGAACGCATCAACCATCTTGTTGGCAGTCCTAGGAATGTGTTGCAACTTGACTATATCTAGCTTATCTAAGATTTGGGGGCCTGTGTGTGATATGGGATCATATCTTTCTTCTCAATTTTGTGCTCCTGAAGAAGTTGATTGATGACTAATTATGAATTGTCGTACACATCTAAGTCTTTAATGCCTATCTCTACGGCCATTTGGAGGCCTAAGATAGGTGCTTGATATTCAGCCATGTTATTAGAACACAACTATATCAACACAAATGAGTGTAGGAGGATGTGTTTCTCAGGGGAAATGAGTGCTACCCCCACTCCAGCGCCATCTTAACATGTCGCACTGTCAAAGTACATCTCCTATGGAGGAAGAGTGTCTATGACAAACACTTCTTCACCAGGTAGAACATCATTTAGCTCCCACTCATCAGGAATTGGGTGATCTGCTAGGAAGTCTGCCAATACCTGCCCTTTAACAGCCTTTAGTGGTATGCAGACGAGGTTGTATTATTCTAAGAGAACAACCCACTTTGCTAACCATCCACTCAGAACCGATTTGGACAAGATATACTTAATTGGGTCAGCCTTAGAGATGACCTGTACTATGTGAGCTTACATGTAATACCTCAATTTCTACACACCGAGCATGAGAGCCAAACATATCTTTTCTATTAGGGAGTAATTTCATTCAACCCCGACCAAGGTTCGACTCAGGTAGTAAAGAGCTCTCTCATTGCCTTCCCCATTTTCCTGCGCACATAATGCCCCTAGTGATCTTTCTTGGGCCACAATGTAAAGTATCAAAGGCTTGCTGGGAATCAGAGCTCCTAGCACCGGTGGGCTTGACAAATATTTCTTGATACTTTTGAAAGCAATCCTGTATGATTCATCCCATTCAAAAGGTGATTCTTTCTTCATGAGGTGGCTGAAAGGGTGATAGTGGCCAGCTAAGTTTGGTGTGAACCCCCTGATATATGCTAAGCACCCTTGTAAACCACAAAGCTCCTTAAGGATCTTAGGCTCAGGCATGTCTTAGATTGCTTTGACTTTAGCTTGGTCAATTTCAATGCCTCAATGTCAGACGATAAAGCCTAGAATTTACCAAAAGTAACACTGAATATGCACTTAAGTGGATTTATCTTGAGTTGACATCTTCTTAATCTCTCGAAGATTTGCTTGAGATCACATAAGTGGTATGGCCTCTTTCTTAACTTGACCACTAGGTCATTGACGTAGAACTCCACCATCTTGTGTAGCATGTCTGATGGAAATCAACCTGACACATCCAAAACAAGTCCTCTAGTCAACATAGTTCAAGCAACCAAGTCCAAGTCCAAGGAACATGTCACATTTTGCAAGCCCAATTACAGTTAGTTATCAGGTTAACTCCAGCGCATATACCCGGTATTTTTTTCATTAGTTCACAGACTAAATGACATCCAAACTTTGTAATTCTTTTTTTGTTAGTTATTTTAGGATGTCAGGCAACCCGGCATGTCAAGAAAGGTCCAAGAATAGGATGCTAAGTCATAAAGTCCAGCCCAATAAGCCAACCTGCCCGTTTTGTGCCTAATGATGCACGGTCGAATTAATCAAGTTAGTTGAGCCCTAATGATGTGTTATTGCATATTTCTTAATGGGGAGGATTGCCAACATCTTGAGCTTTCCCCCAATGGAAGGAAACGTAAGATTACTCATCAAATTGAGGAGGCACAAGGGGAGCAAAAATCGAACCACATGGCACTTGCACAGCTGGCTACTTAGGCTAGGAGGCTTACCCTCTTAGGTGGCTTTTCTTCAGCAACCTATGTGTTTGCTAGGCTATCTAGTAAAGCTTAGTCACCTATGACTCATTCAAGGAGCAAATACCACGTGGGTCAAGGAGGAAGTGCCATTTTGCAAGCATGTATGCGAACACCTTGTGCTTGAGATGGCATACATGTAAGAGCTTTGCTTTTTAACGTGGTAGTTGTGCATACAAGCCTTCCTAGCAAGGCAAACGTTACCAAGTTGCCTAGTATCATTAGGGAGAGAGTTTAGTCGATTATTTTGTTGATTAGTAGACTCATTGGTCATGATTAGCTTAGTTTAAGGACATGAGATGTAATCTAGTTAAGTAACTATACTTAGTAGGTTTCCTCATCCTTAAGCAACCTCCTAAAGGTTAGCTAGTGTGGGAGGAAAGGCCTTAGGCGTGCCTTATAACTAACACAAGAGCCCATTATGTAATCAGCGATGTTAATTTTAAATCTGAAGTTGCGTTTAAAACTCCTCAATGTTGCTACTTCAAATTCTCTACTTGCTTATCCTTACTTAGGCCAAGTAAGGTGGTGATCAAGTGAGTCTTGGTCTTAATTAGGTGGTGAAATCTGTATCCTAATCAAAGATCAAGGGCCTTGAAATACTTCTTGGTGGTGAAATCTGTATCCAAGAATTACTTCAGTTCTATCAATTTTTCAGTTTCCAGTTTTCCTGTTTCTCTCTTAGCCACGCCACTCTTCTTCTCTTCACGCTACAACCACGTTCTTTCCCATATGAGCATGAGCTTTCGTTTCATTCCTTTCCTTCCCAGTGTGAATACACCATATTTGGTATCAGAGCTAAGTTTCTCCTTGGCCTGGTATTCCCCTCCACCCTTCTTGATTCAATCCCCCACAAAATCCAAACACAAGTCTCATTTTGGTACTAAACACAAAGTGGTTACAAGATGAGTAGAAGTTTGACTTTGGATAACACATTTGAAGTAGTCATGAAGAACTATCAATCACTCTCAGCCCAAAATGAGATGTCGATGAGGAAAATCAATGAGGATGCTCAACGTGATCAAGAACTCAAAGCCTAAAATAAGTACTTGAAAAAGTAGCTTGGTGATTTCATGAAATAGAAACAGAAAGTGCTTGAAAATCCAATTGGATCTGTTCGTGGCGATGAAGAAGCAAGGAACTTAGTTAGTTCATCAAGTAAGGAAGAACCTCGAAGAAGAATCAGAAAAACGAAAGAACCCCCCATAAGGCCAATGATTTCAAGGTCGAAATTCCTAAAGAATTTATGTTTTGGTTAAACACTATTGAATGTATCTTTCATTACAAAGATAATCCAGAAGATAAGAAAGTGAAGCTGGTTGCACTTAGATTACGGAAGTATGCGTCCCTCTACGGACGAATCTTTGGGCAAAGCGAACCAGAAATAGAAAAGGAAAATTCAAACCTTGGAAAAGATGAAATCAAAGTTGAAGTGCCAATTCCTTCCTGCAACATATATTCAAGACAGTTATTCTCAATTACACAATCTAACTCAGGGGAATTTAACTGTTGAAGAATATACTAGAGAGTTTGAAAAGCTCCTGTTCAAGTGTGATGTACAGGAGCTTGAAGATCAAACAATTGCTAGATACTTGGGTGGTCTTGATCCTGGGTATTCTAACATTGTAGAGCTGCAACAATATACCACGTTTGATGAAGTATGCGCGCTAGTACAGAAAGTCGAACAACAACGTCAAAACGAGCCATTCAAACGTGAATTCCCGAGACCTCCAATTCGAACTCAACCTTTAAACAAGGGGAGTCCGAATTTCCCTCCAAGCCAAATGCCACAAATGTCGTCTCCCATTATGCCACAAAGAACCCAAACTCCTCAAAGAACCCAACCTGTACCACAACCGTCGTACCCTCAGACACGACCCCAACTCATTTAAGAACGATCATATTAGCTTCCCATGAGTAATCGATATTGTTCCAAGTGTCAAGGATAATCACTCTTGGTGAATGGGATGCAATAAGGGAGGAAGATAATGAGGAAGAATGGAAAAAGAACGAAGAAGACGAACACGGAGGTGAACGGGAACATGTTGAAGAAGCTGTAGATGAAGGAGAGATCTTAGTACTTTGAAAAGTACTAAGTAACTGAAGAGGGATTAAAGATGAGCAACGGGAAAATATCTTTCATTCCCATTGTACCGTTAAAGGAAAAGTATGCCTATTGATAATTGACGGTGGCGGTTGTGCTAACGTCATTTCATTTAGCATGATCGAGAAATTAGACCTCCAGGCCACGACACACCCTCATCCGTACAACATCCAATGGCCGAACCAAAGTAAAGGCCTTCAAGTTAATTCCCCGTGTTTGATTTCGTTTTCAATCGAGAAGAATTATCAGGATGACTGGATGAGCTTTGGTGTGATGTGATCCCGATAGATGCTTGTCATATTTTACTAGGTCGTCCATGGATGTATGATTGAAAAGTGATGCATAGTGGGTTTCAGAACATTTATTCCTTCTCTAGAGGAAAGAAGTTCACTTTGGTGCAATTAGCCCTTCTGAACTTTCCAAACACAAACCACAAAAACATCCTAAATGATCGGATTTGCTATTTGCATGTAGTGAACCCCCTCTGACAGCCTCCTACCATGCGTTTTGAGCTTTTAGAGAGTGGATTCTAACCTCACAAGAAGAGTTTGAATCCTCCTTATCGAACCACCCAATAGCTAAGTCATTACTCAAACGATTTAGTCATGTGTGTACTGAAAAGATACCCTCTGGATTACCCCCGAAATGGGATATCCAGCAGCATATCGACCTTATTCCAGGGTCAGTTCTTCCAAACAAGTTGTTTTACCAAATGAACCCAGAAGATACTTTAGAAATTCGGAACAAAGTGGAAGAATTGATGGCCAAGGGATTAGTCAGTCCATGTGTCGTGCCACCCCTCTGGGAGCATATGTATGTGTGTCGATAGTCGAGCTATAAATAAAATCACTATCAAGTATCAGTATCCAATACCAAGGCTTGAAGACATGCTACATGAGTTACATGGCTCGAGGGCACATTCCAAGATTGATCTTCGAACCGGTTATTATCAAATCAAAATTACGAAAGGTGATGAATGGAAGATTGCTTTCACGACAAAGGGTGGATTGTTCGAATGGTTGGTTATGCCGTTCAGGTTATCAAACGCACCGAGCACCTTTATGAGGTTCATAAATCAAGTATTCAAGTTCGTTGCCGTTTATTTTGATGACATAGTGATCTTTCGGTAGAATGAAAGAGAGCACCAGGATCATTTAACGAAGACTATGATGGTGCTAGAGCATGAGAAGCTATATGGGAATCTCACAAAGTGTTCCTTTTCACCAACAAGGTTACTTCTCTTGGATATATCCTATTCACTGAAGGAATTAAAGTTGATGAACCTAAGGTCAAATCAATTCTGAGTTGGCCCATGCTGAACGCCGAAGAGTATCCACGATGTCCGTTGTTTTCACGGACCCGCTTCCTTCTACAAGCATTTTATTTAGAATCTCAGCACTATTACGGTGTCAATGACCAAAATGCTTAAGGGCACATGTTTCAAATGGACCCCTAAAGCACAAGCGGCCTTTGAAGATATTAAAGATAAGCTAATGCAAGCACTAGTGTTAGCTCTTCCTTTTTTGACAAAGTGTTCGACGTCGAGTACGACGCATCTGGCATCAGTATTGGAGGAGTTCTTACTCAATAAGGGAAGCCATTAGCCTTCTTTGGTAAGAAGTTCCGTCATTCAAGACGGAAATACTCGACTTATGACAAAGAGTTTTATGCCATTGTTCTTTGTTTAGAGCATTGAAGACACTATCTTATGGCCATTGAGTTTATCTTACATTCCAATCATGAAGCTTTGAAGTCTATTAAAGGCCAACATAAATTAAACTCCAGGCATCCCAAATGGGTTGAGTATATCCAATAATTTCATTTCATTGTTTGACATAAATTAGGGAAGCTCAATAAAGGCGCTAATGCCTTATCGAGGACATATCTATTACTGTTCCAATTAGATGCGTGCATTTTGGATTTCGAGCATCTAAAGTTGTTTCATCCAGAAGATAAAGACTTTAGGAAGCTCGATGGTGCATGTCAAAAGCACCCCAAAGAGGATTATTTAATCCAGGAAGGTTTTCTGTTTGAAGGTACATGCCTGTGTGTACCTTAACACAACACCTGGGAGCTTTTGGTTGGAGAAGTTCACAGCGACTCACTGGCTGGTCATTATGGTGAGAATGAAACTCTTACCATCTTGAAAGAGCATTATTTCTAGCCCGGGATGAGTAAAGATGTATAAGACCTCCTGAAGCAATGCGCTACATGTCAAGCAGTGAAAAGTCACTTACTTCCGCAGGGTTATACACACCATTACCAATTCCGACCCAGCCTTCGGTTGACATGAGTATGGACTTCATTATAGGATTGCTTAGAATGCAACGGGGCGAGGATTCATTCCTCGTGGTGGTAGATTAATTTTCGAAGATGGCCCACTTTATAGCCTGTAATAAAACAAATGATGCAACAAATATTGCAAAGCTCTACTTCAAGGAAGTGCCTATATTACATGTTATTCCTTGATCCATTATTACAGATTGAGATACTAAGTTTCTAAGTCATTTCTGGGTTACTCTATGGAAGAAACTTGGAACGAAAGTCAAATCTAGCACGACGTATCATCCACAGACTAACAGGCAAACTGAGGTAACAAATCGGACCCTCAGAACACTCCTACATACCCTGATTTCACCTCAGTCCGAGAAGGCATGGGATCTCCCATTACCACACGTGGAATTTGCATATAATCGAGCCTCCAGCAAGGCAACAGGCTTGTCACCATTTAAGGTAGTATATGGGATTGACCCCATAACTGCCTTAAACTTAACACCACACCCCTTAGATCAGAAGCCAAGTGCAGATGTCGATCAATGAATCCAGGAGATTCAGAAGCTACACAAACAAATCTGAGGTAAAATTGAACAATCTAACCTATCTTATTCTACTCACACCAACAGGAAAAAGAAGAAGAAGGTGTTCCAACTAGGTGAGTTGGTTTGGATCCATCTCCGCGAAGAACATTTCCCAGTACGATGCAAGAACAAGCTAATGCCAAGAGCGGATGATCCATTTGAGGTCCTTGAACGCATCAACGACTACGCATACAAGGTGGATCTCCCTGGGGACTATGGAGTTTCCGCTATGTTTGACGTAGCCAATGTGAGCACGTACGAAGAAGACAACTACAAGTACGATTTGAGGTCAAATCGTGTCAAACAAGAGGAGGATGATGGAAATCAATCCGACACATCCCAACCAAGTCCTCCAAGTCAAGGTAGTTTAAGCAATCAAGTGCGAGTGCAAGGAACAAGTCACATTTTGCAAGCCCAATTGGAGTTAGTTGCCGGGTTAACTCCAACACATATACCCGGTTTGGTTTTTATTAGTTCATAGACTAAATCACATCCAAACTTTTTAATTATTTTTTTTAGTTAGTTTAGGATGTCAAGCAACCAGGCGTGTCAGGAAAGGTCCAACAGAAGCAAGCTAAGTTGTCCAGTCTAGCCCAAGAAGCTAAGCTGCCTATTTTGTGCCTAATGATGCATGGTTGGATTAATCAAGTTAATTGAGCCTCTTAGTGGTGTGTTATTGTAGATTTCTTAATGCGAGGGATTGCTGACATCTTGAGGTTTCCCCCCATGGAAGGAAACCTATGATTTCTCATCAAATTGAGGTGGTATAAGAGGAGCAAAAACTGGGTCCATATGATGCTTGGGCAGCCGGCTACTTAGCCTAGGAGGTTTACCCTCCTACGTGGGCTTTCTTTAGCAACCTATGTGTTTGCTGGGCTATCTAGTAAATCTTAGTCACCTTGTGACTCATTTAAGTAGAGAATGCCACGAGGGTCAAGGAGGAAGTGCCATTTTGCAAGCATGTATTCAAACACCTTGTGCTTGAGAAGGCATACATGTAAGAGCTTTGCTTTTTAAGGTGGCAGTCTTGCATACAAGCCTTCCTAGCAAGGACAACATGACCAAGCTAACTGGTATCACTAAGGAGAGAGTTTAGTTGATTATTTTGTTGATTACTAGACTCATTGTTCATGCTCAGCTTAGTTTAAGGACATGCGATGTACTCTAGTTAAGTAAGTATACTTAGTAGGTTTCCTAATCATTAAGTAACCTCCTAAAGGTTACCTTGTGAGGGAGGAAAGGCCTTGGGCATGCCTTATAAATAACCTAAGAGACCATTATGTAATCAGCGATGTTAATTTGAAATCTGAAGTTGACTTTGAAACTCCTCAGTGTTGCTACTTCAAATTCAGTACTTGCTTATCCTTACTTAGGCTACGTAAGGTGGTGATCAAGTGAGTCTTGGTCTTAATTAGGTGGTGAAATATGTACCCTAGTCAAAGATCAAGGGCCCTAAAAAAGATCTTGGTGGTGAAATTTATATACAAGAATCATTTCACTTCTATCGATTTTTCAATTTCCAGTTTTCCTGTTTCTCTCTTAGCCACGCCACTCCTCTTTTCCTCACGCCACAACCACGTTCTTTCCCACTTGAACGTAAGCTTTCCTTTCATTCCTTTCCTTCTCAGTGTGATACATCAATGTCCTTAAAGATGCTTTGCATCACCCTTTGGTTTGTGGCTGCAGTGTTTTTCAAGCCAAAGGGCATCATCATGTAGCAAAAGATGCCTTTAGCTGTGCGGAAAGCTGTGGCTTCCTGATCTTTTGGCGCCATTTCAACTTGATTGTATCCTGTTATGCAATCCATAAAGGACAGAGCTTCATGTCCTATTGTAGAATCAATTATGAGTTCCGTCATAGGCAGTGGAAAATCATCTTTGGGGCAAGCATTATTGAGATCCCAAAAATCCACACAAGCAGGGAATTAGCTATTCTTTTTCTTTACAGGGACAATGTTCGCAATCTATGTTGGGTACTTGACTTTGTGAATGAATCTTACCTATATGAGTTTGTTAACCTCCTTTTGGATTTTTGGTACTAACTCTGGTAGGAAGCGTCATTGGGGTTGCTTCTTAGGTGAAACGCCTTTTTTTATAGACAAACGGTGGATTGTGACTTTTGGGTCCAACCCGGGCATTTCTTTGTAACTCCAAGCAAACACGTCTTTGTACTCTGAGAGGAAATCAAAATACTCCTTTTCCTCTTTGGGCTTGAGCAATGAGCTCTCGTAGATCGGGTGCGGCTCCTCGCTAGTTCCAAGATTGAAGTCTTTGAGTTCATCTGTTGTGGCTTGCCCTTCATCTTCTAAAGTCCTAGGAGTCTCTGCGAATTCTATTTCAGCATCCAAGTCATCAACTTCTCATACTGTGATGTGATTGGAGGGAGCTTATTCCTGATACTTAAGTTCCTCTTTTTGGCAAAGATTAACCCTATGGGAAGTGAAAAGCACTGTGTGTCTCTTGACTCCGAGTGAACCCTCCGTCTTCACATCTAAAGTCGACAAGCATTTCATATGAGAAGGAATAGCTCTTTGGATTTTACTGATTTCGTAAAGACGACCAAATACTAAGCCACTTTCTTGTACCAATGAGGAGCTTGACAATTCTACACTTGACTTAATCCTGGTGAAGACTGAAGGTTTTGGATGTGTGCCTATTTTTAACCTCTAGAAAGCAGAAGACTTTGAGACTTTGCCATTTCCCACTCTATCGAACATAGAAGTGCATCCTCGTGAAGTGGAAGGTTGTAATCTATCAAACACAGAAGATTTTGGTTTGTTCTTGATGTCCTATTCGTCACTTTCAATAATCTCTTTAACTGCAATATGCTGAGGAAGGGACTGCTTATCTTTTTGTCGCACTG
Organism: Selenicereus undatus; assembly: GCA_017589665.1. Lineage (NCBI taxonomy): Eukaryota > Viridiplantae > Streptophyta > Magnoliopsida > Caryophyllales > Cactaceae > Selenicereus > Selenicereus undatus. The sequence continues at coordinate 76,531,734 of JACYFF010031955.1, forward strand.
AAATCCGAATAGGTTGAGGTGGTACATAACTGAGCCCTACCTTCGGAATTACCAGGATGCCACCTTGCTCTTGTATTTTCTTTTGTGTCCCATTAATTCCATGGGGTTTAGCTTCGATGACATCCCTCAAAGAAACTGGCTTCTTGAAGTCATGACCAGTTTTCTTCATTAGCTTGTACGCATGTGCACACCTTTGGCAAGTCACTCTCTTCCTGAAGTGAACCCTTGGAAGAAACAACGATGCCAGAGATAGGGGCTTTAGCTACCTCGCTTTGGCTAGCTTTATGAGTAGGAAGCATACCTTTATCTCCAAGGATATGACAATCGGTCTCCTCGAATTTTCTATTAGGTTCAGTTACGCTTTCTGGAGTTGTGCATTTACTGAATGACGCTTCACTATCCTTATGGCGGGATTTAGAAATGTACCTGAATACTGTCATTGCAGGATTCATTGCAACAACTACTTTCTTGAAGGAAGGATTCGTTGTTACTTAGCTACTTTCCTTCTTACATTATCACGGTTGTTTGACATTACCATTAGTGCCACTGTCTGTCGTCACATGAGTATCCTCATCACTTCTTTTACCAGTAGAGGAGATAAATTCGGCATTGTTTCCTTCAAATGGGCCCCTTCCTCAAAGAATCTCACATTGGCGAAACAAGATTCAGCCTTAGTAAATGTTTTCACATCACCATTTATCTTCTTCTCTCCGTTGCGGTAATACTTGAGGCATTGGTGCAAAGTTGATGCCACCACCCTATGCTCATGAAGCCAAGGCCCTCCTAGCAATAAGTTGTATGAAGTTTTTAAATCTATCACATTCTGGACAGATCACCCATTGCTAACTAGAGACGAATTATGCTAATTGCACATTGACCCTCTAGGTTGAAGCCTTGTATCATCATCCGACTCTTAGAGACTTCCCCAACAGTAATCCCTAAGTAATTCATGGCATACTTGGGCGTGATCTTGACTGCTGAGCCACCATCTATCCAGATGCGTTTGACTTTTGCCCATGAATATAGCTAGTGACAAACAATGGACGATTGTAGGGTTTTGACCCAAGCAATAGATCATCATCTGTAAATGATACTGCCATGTTACAAGTGGCGCACTGAGTCTTTGACTTTCTTTACTTTGTTAGCATATGACTTTGCATGGCGCATGGCGGCCACAACTTGCTCACGTATCTCTTCAGGCAGCCGAAAAATTTCTTTACAACTCATTCGTTCGGGCAAAGCTTCTAAGACGACAAGGATTCTGCCATTCGTATTCGAAGAGGAAACCTCTTAGGTGTCTTCTTGTGCATCATCCTCACCCTCCACACCTTCAAGCTTAGAACATGAAGCCATGTTGATTGCAACCTTCTTAAAGAAGTACCTCGGGAAGAATTCTTCTAATGTAACAGATTGACTGGTTGAACTTCATTCCTCCTACCACAATTGGGCTTCTTCTTCCCGTTAGCGCGTCGAGGTTTCTTGTTTCTAGTGTGACTCTTTCTTCGATGGAGTTGGGCTGGTTGAACATGCCTTTGCTTCCTAGGCCTTTGTCTAGTGACAAGCATCCATCCTTCATTGTCTTCATCCGGAATGCCTAGCACATACTCAGTCTCCAGAAGCGTCGCGGGAACCATTAATGAAAGCATTATTGGCTCAAAGCTTCCAAATTGTATGGTAACCAACTCTTCTCTCTTTGAATGAGCCAAGTCATAGTGCTCACACCAAATTGTCGTCTGATTGGTATCAGCCGCCTCATCTAAGTCTCAAATGATCATTTCATCCTGAGCCAACTGCATAATGCGCTCCAAGAGTGTAATGCACATTTCAAGAGGGTCATTAATGACCATGTGATACCGACAATACTTCGAGTCATTAATCTTGCTTGCTTCTTCGGGGCATTTTGATGGCGGTAACTTAAAGATACCATTTTCCAACAAATCATCCAACATTCCTGATAATTTTGAGTGAGGGAATGGGTACTTATTTTCTTGGAGCTCTTTCAACGTAGGGCGCTTCTTCCCAGCATCTTTCATTGATCGGCGCTACTTTTCCTCTACTCTTAGTGTCCCTAAAATCCAGATCGGTTCGCTTATAGTAACTGACATGGATTCTTTGGCCGAGCTCTTGGAAGAATTAGAATTTTTCTTAACGTCACCCTTTTCCTTCCTGGATTCAAAACTAGGGGAAGCTTTTTTGGAACGATTAGTTATCGTCATCTCCATATCATGCGCCTTAGTAGCCAACTATTGGAAGGTTCTGGGCTTGCTCATTTGTAGGACATAAAGTGGTTCCCACTCCATGCCTTGAGCGCACATCTCTACCACAGAAGTCTCAGATAACAGATCCTTGCACACGAAACTGAGTGAGCGCCAGCGGTTGATATAGTCAAGAACAGGTTCATCTTTCCACTGTTTAGTATTTGTTAGCTCAGTTATAGTAACAGTGCGTTGGGTGCTATATAACCTATTGAGAAACACTTGCTCCATTTGCTCCCAGCTATCAATGGACCAGAGCAGCAGATCGGTATACTAGTCGAATGCAATGCCCTTCAAAGTTTGGACGAACTGTTTCACAGCAAGTCGCCGCTAGTGCCAGCACTATTGTACGTCTCAATGAAGTGTGCAACATGTTGTTTTGGGTTACCTTTCCCATCAAATTGGTTGAATTCGGGAGGTTGGTAACCATAAGGCATACGAAGAGCATCTATCCTCTTTGTGTAGGGTTTGGTGTAGAGATGACTCTTCTACGAGTGAACCCCTAGCTGAGTTTTAACAACATTGGCAATCAACTCCTGGATTTGTTCAGTAGTCATTGTGCTTAGAGATGAGTCATTTTGTGGCTTGTCGCCCTTCTTCGACCCACCATCATCCTCAGAAGCCTCACTTTGATTGGACCCTTTTTTGTCCTCATCGCTGCTTTCGCCTTTGTTGGATGATACATATGGCCTTTGTCCAGTTTCTTTAGCAACTTAGCAATACGGTCCTCTTAGCGCTTCATGCGTGCATCTTTCTCTGCACTTTTCTTAGAGAGTCCTTCCAATGTGGCATTTATGCTAGCCAACTCTTCTTCAAAATTGACAGCTCTTATCATCATAGCATACATGATGACTTTAGGTGCGGATTCAGCTTCAGATTGTGGAAGGGCCGCTTTCCTTGGTGATGACGCAGAAGAATCGCTACTGTAATAATCTTCAACTTCAAAAAATGGAGATTGATGATTCGTCTTCAATTCTTGAATGGATTTCCCCTTGAAAGAGTTAACAAACGAAATTTTACTGACTCCGTCATGCATGTTGGATTCAGCGTTTTCAGTCGAACGTGAGGGTGCAATTGCAACCACTCTTTTTCTGACAGTGGCTGCTGCAGCCCTTCCCATGTTTCTTCTCACTGCTCCAGTGCTTTGCTTACTAGTGGTGGTGTCAGAGTTGGAGGATCTTTGCAGGAAGGATCTAGATTTCTTCTTCAAAGGTAGGGAGGCGGCACATCTTGTGGCCATATCTTCCTTACGAAGAGTTGGTTGAAAATCTTATATCTTCAAGGGAAGGAGATGAGAGGCAGAGAAGTCCCACCGAACGTGCCAGAAATTTGTAACAACAAATTTCAAGCCTAAATCGAATTAAGACAAGAAATATGGAACAAATTCAAGTTTTGAATTTATAGCAATAAATGGGTACAATCTCTAAATATTTTGTTACAAGTGAACAAATTGAAGTCCTATGATTCTATCTCTTGTTTGTGACTTGATGGAGAGCCAAAATAGGTTGAATCTCGATCAAGTGTGTACTTCAATGTCTAGAGTAAATGTCACGTTTTGATGTGCTTGTTGTCTCCTTCTGGAGGGTCTTTTGTAGGAGAAATTTTTCTTTTTTAAATGGGGGGGTGGAGCTATATTTATCGGGAGGAGTCTCTCCTCTCTTCTGAGGCTTGCTGATTAATAGCCTTCTTGGATCGATAACTAGGCCTTGAACTAGGGCCGATGACTTAGGAGTCCATTTAAATTGGTGACTTAGTAGGCCACCGCTGACTTGAAAGTCTTATTGGCCCATTGACTTGGTAGTTATTTAAACCTGAATAATTAAGTCAATTAATTTGATTATCCAACATTAATTAACTCAAATAATTTAGTGACATGGCACATACTTATTATTATTTTTAGTTCCTACAATGACTTTTTTCTCTATTTTTCCTTTTTCTTATTTTGGAGAATGAAATAAGAATTTCAATTATTGAAAGGCATAGGACCACCAATTGTCAACTCACAACCTAATAGATATAAACACAACCCAAACAAGAGGGAACCACAAGTACATGCTCAATTTTATTAATGCCTCAATAAACCAACATTCTAATGCCACCTTAAACTCAATTGTCCCCAAAACCACCCACTATATACTTGAAGTGACGCTCCATGGACTTGCCTTAAAGGTTAGGAACATGTGTTTAGCTAATGGCTAAAAGGATATAGGCTCAAAAGGGCTAGCAAAGGGGAAAAACATGTAACACCAGGGTAGGCTTTAATGTGGCTAAAATGACTAAAGAAAGAATGCCTCTATCACATCATCAACTATGCACATGCTAATGTGGTTTTGAACAAGAGTCTAGGCAAATTGTAGAAATGCAATCTGGAAGATTCACACACATAAAAACACATCAGACTAAACATAATGAATTAGTCCAAAGAAGGCTCAAAGTCTCACGAAATATCTACCAATGTCGCAATTAACTCATATAATGACTATCATGTATGAACATTAGTGCTGAAGACTCTAAGGGGGCAACTTAATTCTCAATCAAGACAAAGATCAAAATAAGAAATATTCATAAAACATTCCCAAATTTTAGCACCAAAAGAGATTATACATCAAAAGTTACTCAAGGTCATGAAAGCTAACAAGCCTAGGGAATCATTAGTGGAGGTTATCTCAAACCAATCCACGCTATCCCTATATGTAATCCTATATGCAAGTCTAAAATGTAACTAAATGCAAAACACTAATCCAAACAAGAAGAAACCTAAAATTATATGCTCTAACATGTACGCAAACTAAAAACCAAAAGGAAAAACATAGAACTACCCTTCCCCCTAGTCAAATAAAGGATCATTATTCAAAGGAAAGAAAGTAAGAGAAAGGAAAGGAAAAACAAAAGAGAAATAATCTCACTAGGTTAGGAGCTGGGCACACCTAAGCTAAGGCCTCTTGGCAAACGGGACAAATGGAGCATCAACCACTCCATTATATCTTCAAGATACACCCCATGAAATCAAACACCTTCAGGGCCTGCAAAAGCATGTCAAACATCGCAGTATGGGGCCCAGAAGCTTGGCTATAAGAGAGCATGAAGACGAGCATAACAAAGAAAGTTAGTGGTCTCTTTAGTAAACCAAACGCTGTAGAAAAATCAACTGAGAAATCAAAGAAAGTATTCCACATGATTTTTCTAGGTGGGTCCTCTAGGCATACACAATAAGGGTCAATATAGGGATCATACCCTCTTAAGTAACCTAGGGACATAAAATTATCAACACTCCCACCAAGTATACTAAACATGTTACCCTCATAGCCCAAAGCAATATAAGCATCATAAATCGTAGGATTACCAATGGGCATATTAATGTAATGCTCAGTGGAAGGAGAGGGTAATGAACAAATAGGGGAAGCATGTGAATGATCAAGGGGATTGGGGACAATACTATCATCAAAACCAAGGCTAGGATAATCCTCATGCATAAACACATCACATGACCCCTCCAAAGGAGTCTTAACTAGATCATGCACCTCATTTAATATGTCTTCTAACCCAAAACATGCATCAATAACACTAAACCTGGCAACAACCCCAAAAGGCTCACCAGCCTCAAGCCCCATACATTGAGCTAAAGGGAAATATGAATCAAGCAAGGTTAAGACAACATTAGTATTTTCCACAGGTGATGCAAATTTAGGTTGAGCATGGCATGCATAATAAAGACAGGAATTTATAGCATGGACAGAAGAATTACACAAATCACACCAACAATGGGCATAATAAGATCTAGCAAATAATGCACAAGGATCAGGAAATGAATATCTAGAAATAAGACTAGCCTTCTCAAATTCAAATGAATCCGAAGTAATTACTATGCCTCATCAATATTTTTAGCACGAAAACCGTAATATCCTAAAAGAGCATTGGTTTCACCATTGACACGCTCGTTAATAATGTCCAAAATTTGTCATTTACCCACACAATAACCACATTGATTAAAGAAGAGTTTAATTGTTTAAAATTCCTTCAAAATAATTCATGCTTAAATTGGGGGAAATGGAAAATTACCATTGCCTTTTCCTCAAAATTTTTTATTTTTTAATTTTCAAATTTATTTTTCTTTTGCACTTTTTTCTTTTTTTCAAACAGAAACAATGCGCTGGATCAAAACTATCAGGAAAATCCCAACATTCCACCCTAGTCCCTCGCAACGATTCCAAAAACATGACAGGCACATAAGCCCACGACGGCGTTGTAGTAATCAAATTCGTCTCCTACAAGGACTAGGCTAATCTACTAGGCTTCATCCTCTTAAGACGGGCTACGCAAATCAAAATTTAAGTTTGAAACTAAACTAATCTATTATTTAATCTAATGGATAAATAATTAAGGAATTATACAAAACAAGCAATCTCTCAATCCATGCAACAATCAAGCTTTTTTTCCTCAACTGATTGTTTTCAAACCGATAATTGAAGTATCACATCCCTCTTTCAAGGTGAAGTGAAATACCTAAATCTAACCAATTACCATTTCTCAAGGGATTTCGATTTGATTAGGTTCATTAAGCATGCAATTCTTAAATTTGTAGTTTCTTAACTGGTGTGACTTTCATAAGACCTCACACAATCAAGTCAAATCTTAGGATTCTAGTACCGAATTTCACCTTTCAGATCTTCATCCAATACCCAAAACGTGCAAGAAAGTGATCAAATTTCTTACAAGATAATAAACATCTAAGATTCAGTAAAACAATCCAACAATTCCAAAGTACCAAAAGAGATTAACACAAGATTAGTAAAATTAACAAGTGTTTGAATAAATCCAAGATCAAAACAACTGAAGATATCAAAATTACAAAACATAAATCCTAAAATGGGAAAAGAAAAGATAAGAGAAGAGAAGAGAAGAGAAAAGAAATGCTCAACCAAAATCGCCCTTAAATCTATTGACTGCAAACCCGGCATGGAATCCTTGCAAATCTCCACTTTAATTCATTCTCTCTTCCTCTTATCTAAATTCTAATCCAATTGATGAAATTAAAGAGAGGAAATGGAATGATGGGCATGAAAGGAAGCTATACACAACCCTTTTTATCGTGAACATTCTGCAGCCAAAACGTAAAAACCGCCTAAAAGTCAAATAATGACTAGAAAACATGACGACTCGAGGAAAATCGATTCACCATGGACCGTGTGCACCACCATAGATAGACTGTGGTGGCCACTAGTCATGATACTTCTCCTCTTTTGTTCAGTTGCTTCTCTTTGAACCTTCTAGCCCATGGTATTAACCACACTTAGTCTGCATTGGATGTATTTAGGCCTCTTTTACCATCTCTTTACATCCTTAAGGCCTAAAAAATCTTCATTCTCCTCACAAAACTTGGCTTACAAAGTCAAAATCTGTAAACACATCTCAAACAAGCAAAACTAAGCATATTAATAGGAATAGGGGCATAAATTTTATAATCAAGCATCTACATCCACTAAAATGACTCTCAAATACTTGCAAAATCTCATGCAAATATAACATTGATCAATAACATCTAAGTCACAAAGGACCGTGTCCTCATCATTTTGGAAGGGACTAACATTGACATGACAATATGGACGCTCTTAGCCTCCTAGATTAACCCACCATTGGGACGCACTCTTAAAGGCCCTTGTGGGGATGGAAGTCCTAGTACTGACCACCCTTGAAGAATTAGTTAGTTCTTCACAACCGAAAAGCCCCCTAGACCATAATTTTTTGATGATATAGGCCTATTTTTGAAGGGATAAAACACAATGGAGCACTATGCCTCACCATAACTTATAGAAACAGGCTCATACGCATGTCCTTGGTCAATAGGTAATCGATTAAAATATGCCTACTTAGAATATTACGAAAACTAGGTGTAACTTGGTAGATATGATCCCTTCGACAAAAGACCTACGAGCTCATGATAGGACCTATAAAATAGTCTTAAGAACTATTGTCGTTAATATAGCTGTCAGGGGAGGGGTAGAAAGAAGGGTGGCCAATAGGGCCACAAGCACAGGGTGACGTTTTGGCAAATCCAGGTTATCTCCCATAAGAACTTGGTTAATCGATTGGGCTTTACTCCCCCAAGATGAGCCAGGTGCATTAAAATTTGAGATTGAATTTAAATTAATCTACTATCAAATCCAGTGGATATGAAGGAATTACACAAAACAGGTAATCTCTCACTTCATGTATCAATCAAACACTTCTTCCTCAATGGGTTTTTTAAAAACTAACAGTCGACCTATCACAATCTTCTTTCAAGGTGAAGTGAAATAGCTAAATCTACCAAATTACCCTTTCTTAAGGGCTCTTGATTTGTTTCGGCTCATTAAGCATTGACTATCAAAGTCATGATTTCTCAATTGGTGTGACTTTCTCAAAACTCCAAATAATCAAGTCAATTCTAGGGTTCCAATAACGAATTTCAGCTTTCAGTTATTCACTCAATACCCAAAATATGCAAGAAAGTGATTAGATTTCCCACAAGATAATAAACATTTCTGATTCAATAAAATAAGTCAATAAAGTCCAAAATACCAACAAGATCAACACAAGATTGGAAAAGTGACGTATTTGCATAAATCTAAGATCAAAATAATAAAAGTTAATCCAAATTACAAAACATAAATCCTAAAATAAGAAAAAAATAAGAGAAGAGAAGAACAGAGATGAGAAATGCTCAGCTAAAAAACGTGCTTGAATACAACGATTGCAAACCCGGTATGGAATCGTTGCAAGATCTCCTAATTCACTCTTTTTCCTTCTAATCTAATCTAAATTCAAATCTAGATGGTGAATGTGCAAGTGGACGGAATGGAATGGAATGATGAATGATGGCTAAAAATAGGTTTTTATCGCAGAAAACGCATTAGCCAAACAATCAAAACGTTTGAAAGTCGAACAGTGGCAAAGAAAACCAGCTGGCTCAGGCGGAGGGGCCCACCACGGTCAGACCATGATGCACACCATGGACCGTGCTCTTCACTACAGCCTGGTTGTAGTGCCCACTGGTCAGGTCATGCTCTTCTATTTGTCTTGCTGCTTCTTCCCGGATCCTCCTGGACTGTGATACTGGCTACGGTACATTCGTGTTAGGTGTCGTTCGGTCTCTTTTTCTATCTTCCTTGATCCACAAGGCCTCAAAGTCGTCATTTTACTCACATAGCTAGGCTTACAATGTCAAAATTTACAGACTCTCAAAACAAGCGAAAGTCAGCGTAATAGTGAAAATAAGGGCAGAAATCGTAATTAAGCATGCTAGCGCCATAAAATAACTCTCAAACACTCATGAAATCCTACGCAAATATGACATTCATCACGCCCCCTTGCTTAAACCTACGAGTTGACTAGTTTGAGGAGGTTCTTATGTTTTTGAGTCCTAGATGCATCTCCCCTTATTGGTCTTATGTAATGTTTGCTTGAGGACAAGCAAGGCACATCACAAGCAAGAATATCAATCAATGATAACCCCAAATAGTGCACAATACATTTTAAAATCAAGAGAAAATGGATGTTTTTAATGAAATATGTGACCACATGCCAGATATCAAACTTGATCACCCCCAAGAATTGCAAAGCTAAATAGACTGGTAGAAGAACCTCACTTTTGGGGAACCGTAGATGACTCCCACTGATGTGTTTGAAATATAGCATGGGTTCTCTCAAGGCTTATTCCAAAGATACAAACTACCATAGGCTTGTCAAGACTCTCAAATTCTCCAATACTAAAAAAATGCAATTTGCACATAACAATCAAGATGAATATACTTGGGCCGTAATGTGGGCTAAAAGGGTTAAGGGAAAGGAGTGGACCAACGAATTTGGGCCATGTTGAGGTATGTAGCCAAGTGACTAAGGAGTAACAAGCAAACCACCAAAAAACCATGAAGCATCAATACTCCAAACACCATCAATATAATGACGTCAATGTATCAAGTAGGAAATGAGTTAACTGAGAAAGGAACTCAAGCTAATTTCATGCCCAATGCCATTCACTTTTTCTTTTTCTTTTCTTTTTTTCTCTTTTTTTCTCAGCATGATTTTTTTTCTTTTTTTTTTCTTTGTGAAATAAAATGACAATTTCAATTGTTGAAATTCATAGGATCACTAACTATCAACCCACAACCCAATTCATATATGTAGTACAACCTGAACAAGGAGGGAACAAAACCAAACACTCAATGTCCTCAACCCCTCAACAAACCGAATACCAAAATTGCCTTAAACTCAATCACTCCCAAAACCACCCACTACATAAATGAGGTGATGCTCCATAGACTTGGCTTAAAGGTAAGAAGATGCATACGGCTAAGGGTGTATATGAAGGAATCACAACCATGATGGATATAAGCTCAAAGGGGTTAGTAAAGGGGATAAACATGTAGCATAAGGGCAAGCTATTTGATTATGTGGCGAAAATGCTAAAAAACAAAGAAATGTCTTTGCCATACCATCAAATATGCACATGCAAATTTGGTTTTGAATAAGAATCTAGGCAAGTTCTATAGATGCAACATAGAAGAGTTACACGCATGCAAGAACGTGAGACTACATATGATGAATTAGTCTGAAGAAGGCTCAAAGTCTCGTAGGATATCTACCAAAGTCTTAACTAGCTCATAAAATGACTATCATGTACCAACATTAGTGCTAAAAACTCCAAAGGAGCAATGTCGTTCTGAATCCAGACAAGGGCCCAAACAAGATACAATCACAAACCTTCGAAAATTTTCACATCAAAGGGGCCACTTATCAAAGGTCAATTATGTTTATGAAGACCATCATGCCTAGCAAAAGCATCATTAGAGGGCATCTCAAATGAATCGACACCATTGCTCCTTGCACCTAGAAATGCAAACCTAAAATGCAACACACCATTACAAATCAAAGCGAACCTAATACTAAATGCTCTAACTAGTATGCAAACTAGAAACCAAACAAAAAAGCATGAAGCTACATTCTCCCGATGCTTAGATAAAGCATTATTCAAAATAACAAAAGTAAGTGAAGAGGAAGAAAACAAAAGATAATGATGCCCCCAGGTTAGGTGTTGAATGCACCTAAGCGAAGACCTTTTAATACTGGGGGCACATAGAGCATCAACCACTCCACCATAACTTCAAGAGAAGGCCGGCTAAATCAGATGTCATCAAAACATGCAAGAGCTTATCAAACTAGTGGGAGCACAGTTTAGAAAATACAAGGTAAGAGGTAAAAAAAAAAATCACACCAAAGACAATAAGTATCCTCTTAACCTTATCAAAGGCCCGAGAAAAATCATATGAAGGATTAAACAATGTAGCCCACATGACTTTCCTAGGAAACCCCTCCAGGTATGAACTATAAGAGCCAATGGAGTGATCGTAGGCTCTTAAGTAACCAAGAGGCAGATTATAATCAACATTCCTATCAAGCATACCAAACATGCCGTCCTCATGGCCCAAATCCATAGTAGGATTGCAAATCATAAGATTATCAATGGGCGCATCAATGTAATACTCACGGGAAGGATAGGGTTGTGAACACGTAGGGGAAACATGGGAATGATTAAGAGGATTGGGGAGAACCCTATCACAACCAAGGTGAGGGAATTCCTCATGCACAAACAAATCACGTGACGCCTCCAAAGGAATTGCAGCTAGATCATGCACCGTATCAAAAGTAACTTCTGATTCAAAACATGCCAACAACAGGAAAGTTAACAACAAGCCCAAAAGGCTCACTTGCCTCGAGCACTGTGCACTGAGCTAAAGGAAAAGATGAATCAAGTAAGGTCAAGACAACATCAGTGTTGTCTACAGGTGATACAAAGTCAGGTTAAGCATATAATGTAAAATAAGGCATAAATTTATAGCATGGTCATAAGAATTACACAAGTCAAACCAAAAAAGGGCATAATTAGATCTGGCATAGAATGCACAAGGATTAGGGAATGAATATCTAGAAACACGACTAGCCTTCTTGCACTCAATTGAATCCAAAGCAATCCACTCAAGCAAATACCATGCCTCATCAACACGTTTAGCAAGAAAGCCCCAATACTCTAAAAGAGTACAAGGTTCACTACGTATTCCATCATAGACAATGTCCAAAATCTCTCATTTACCCACACAATAACCACATTGAGTAAGAAAAGCATGCGCACACTAAGAATACATCCCAAATAATTCATGCTCACGTTAGGGGAAATGAAAAATTGCCATTGTTTTTTCTCAGAATTTTTTCTTTTTTAATTCTGTTTGTTTTTACTCAAAGAAAAACAAAATGCTCAATCAAACCTATCAAGAAAAACTCAATATTCGACACTAGTCCCTAGCAATGGCACTAAAAACTTGATAGTGTTGCAAGCATATAGTGGCATTGTAGCAAATCAATGTCATCTTCCATAAGGACTAGGTCAATCGGCTGGGCTTTACTCTCTCAAATTTTGAGATTGAATTTAAATTAATCTACTATCTAATCAAGTGGATAAATAATCAAGAAATTACACAAAACAAGCAATCTCTTAATTGATGTATCAATCAAACACTTCTTGCTCAATGGGCTGTTTTAAAACTGACAATCAAAAAATCACAACCTTATTTCAAGGTGAAGTGAAATAGCTAAATCTAGCAAATTACTCTTTCTCAATAGATGTTGATTTGTTTAGGTTCATTAAGCATGCAATTATGAACATCATGGTTTCTCAATTGGTGTGACTTTCTTAGGACTCCACATTATCAAGTCAAATCCTAGGGGTCCGGTATCTAATTTCATCTTTCAGTTATTCACTCAATACCCGAAATAAGTAAGAAAGTGATCGGATTTCTCACTAGATAATAAACTTCTAGGATTCAACAAAACAAGTCAATAAATTCCAACATACTAAGGAGATCAACATAAGATTGGGAAAATCAAGTATTTGCATAAATCTAAGATCGAATCAGCAAAGGCTAATCTAAATTACAAAACATAAATCCTAAAATGAGAAAAGAGAAGAGCAAAGACAGGAAATGCTCAGCCAAGGAACGTACTTGAATCCGTCGATTGCAAATCCGACATGGAATCCTTACAAGATCTCTACTTCAATTCACTATGTCTCACTCTAAGATGGTGAATGTAAAAGTGGATGGATTGGAATGATGCATGATGGCTGAAAACAAGTCTTTATCGTAGAAAACGCATCATCCAAACATTAAAATGCCTGGAAGTCGAATAGTAGTGAAGAAAACTAGCAGGCTCGAGGTAATGGCACACCATGGTCAGACCATGGGTCACACCATGGACCGTGGTCCCCACCATGTCTTGGTGGTGATGCCTACTAGTCGGGTCTTGCTCTCTTGTTTGCCTCGCTATTTCTTCTCGGATCCTCCTAAACTATCATACTAGCCATGGTACATCCGTGTTAGGTGTCTTTGGGCCTCTTTTACTATATTCTTTTATCCACAAGGTCTCAAAATCATCATTCTACTTACACAACTTTGGCTCACAAAGTCAAAATCTACAAGCACTCTCAAAATAACTGAAACGAGTCATAATAATGGAAATAGGGGCAAAAATCGCATAACTAAGCACCTTAATGCCATGAAATGACTCTCAAACACTCATGAAATCTTATACAAATATGAATTGATCAGTGGCCCTCCAAGTCATAGACATCCTAGGTACTTTCAACCTCCTGCTTGGTTGTCGCTGGCAACATAACTAAAAAGTAGTCCCTTTTGCCCTTCAGCATAAGGCCAAAGTTATCGTAAAAGGGGTCATCATAACTACAAATGTTGATCTCATGATCACAACAATTGAAAAGAAAGCCATAGTTTTGGAGGTTCAAGATGATGACAATCACATAAAAATTTAGTGTTTCACCGCGAATGAATATGCTATTGTAGAATCAAAGGAAAAGCTCCCAATACACTTGATAAATCGAACACCTAGCAAGTTGTTATTAGGAAAGGCTCCTTATGAGATCATTTAGGGTCAAAAACCCTCTTATGAACATGTTCGAGTTTTTGGAACTCTGTGCTTTGCTGAACACAAATTAACAACCTTTATTTCAAGTTTCTAATTAAAGACATTTTATGTTTTAGAAACCTTTGTCGAATGGAATTAGGTAGACATATTGATACATCCTACTCTAGAATAGGTCTATTAAGAGAAATCCACACCACCCTTGGAATCGAACTAGTCACAACAAATGCAAGAAATGAACAACACCTATAATTCAAATAGGTATACAACCCAAGTAATAACTAAAAGAAAGGAAGGTGATAGTGATCCTATATTTATATCTATAAAGTATGACTTCTAATGACACTTGAAGGGTGACTTTTAATATCACTAGAAGAAGCTGCCAATGAGGAATAGCACCCAAATTACTGCTGAAAACTACGGATTCCTATCCAAAGAATAAGCTTCACCACCAATACATGGGGTTGAACCATAGATTGGTAACATAATACAAAAAAGGTAGCCTCTAGCTAATTGAACTTGGGCTTTACGATTGCTTTCAAAAGAACATGAAATGCAGGATAGAGACATTCACACCAAAATAAATTGCTTACGAGATAAACATACTGAGAATTAATCATGTTAAAATCCCAAAAGTATCCCGGTAATGAGCAAATCCCAGCAGGTGCAAGAATAAAACAATAGATAGTAAATTTAAATAAGGACTTGCCAACATTCACCTGAGATGGCATCAAGTGAGGGCATCTTGTCCTAACCCTGCCTTTAAAAGGTTTGTTATGTGGGATGATTAGCAAGCACGTAATAAGGACAAGTAGCTCGTAATAAATCTCAACCAACCGAGAGCCCATTTAAGAAAGAAGAAGTCCATCCAGTAGAATAGCCTTGGGGAGAATATGCAAAGATATTCTCTACTTTCATTTATAAGTATTATTAAATTAAGACCAATAGAACAGTAGTTCATTATCTACTCAGCATCCATCCGAACCTTCAAAGCATAAAGCATGATCACATTCAAATTTCAAGTCTACAACATAACTTCTAACTCGCAGCCATAAATGGTTTCAACTTGGAGTTGGAGTGAAAATGTTGCACTGCCAACATTAACCACTAGCACTAACCAAATGATACTTACCTTAAAACCCCAAACAAGGTTGAGAGATATCTCAAAATTCCAAATCTTAGCAAAAGGGAGCCTTCCTTTCTTGGACGATAAAGCTATAAAAAGAAAAAAAAAAACCTAATACGAGTGTTGGCATCCCATCACTAAGACTGAAGAAGGGAAAACCCAATCCAAACCCCTAGAGATGAGGATGTTACGAAGATAGACAACAACACCGATATTCGTAGCATAACTGACATGTTACAAGATGACTACAATTAAGCACAAGCATATGTGAATAATAGCACCTAAGGGAGATATGCCTAACAAGGGGAGCATTATAACATGTACAGAAAATATGCCCATAATGCTTACAAAAGCTATCATACACCAAAATGAACCAAGACTTATTCCAACCACAAAGGTTGTTCTCCCTATAGTAGACAAGTCCTACAAATGACTTTGAATTAGTGCTAAGGCATTTATGCCTCTTAGAAGAGTCCAACAACATTTCAATCTCTTGGATAGGTTGAAGGTGAGGGAAGTGCCAACCAAGTCCCCCTTTGAGAGATCTCTAGCTTAGCTATCATAAATCACTCTAGTAAGAGATTTCTCCACAACATCATCCTCCATTACATCACGAGAATCGTTATTAACTGGGGCTTCATCATTCGACATAGTAGAAAGCTTAGCAATATATTTAATGTTTAAGCTTTGAGTGAAGTCTCAAGAAGAACCTTTTTCGTTGGATTTGTCAGGTGATGCATTCGGTTGGACAAGAGGGGTAGAGACAGTAGGGGTATCCTTGATGATTATGGTAGGTTTTTCTTGATTACAAGTAGTAAACTAGGAAGGCTTAGCTGAAAAGGAAAAGATTGTTTTTTTTTGGAGAAACTTTAATCCATTTATTAGTAGAAGAAAGTTGTAGAAATTTATGAGTATCCCTGGATGAAGGGTCATTAGATGAAGAGGAGCCCTGACCCGTAAAGTTTTATATCATGACCTCTTTTTCACCATGGGAAGGGAACATAAGGCAAGTCTCTACTTGGTGCTCCTTAGATGCACACAATGCACATACCTCATGAGTTCCCTCATAGATAAGGGGAATTTTATTTGTTCTACTTTTAAAAGAAACCATCAAGGACCCAGGGAGTGGTTTAGATATATCAATGCATTGTTGGCACAAAATCAAGTAAATTCCCCCTTAAGATCCAACAAGGTTTTTTCATCCCTCCCTCCTAACACCGTCTCCTTATCTTTAACATTAGCAATCTATATGTTATTCGATTACTGCCTAGTTCAATGTACTCCACTAGGCCCTTAAGAAACCTCTAATTGGATTTGATTGGTCTTACGAATGGTAGCAAATAGAGTCATACAATCCCCCTAGACTTGAGAGCCATAAGCTCATCAATGTTATTAGCAATTAAAGGAGCTGGGGGAATACATAAGGGAGGGGATTTGCTAGCACAAAGATCAAGGGGTGTATTGGTACATAGTGAAAGGATCTGGATTAGGCAAAGGCAACTACAGTGAAGTTCCATCTCCTTGTACAACTGAGAAATCTAGATGATAATCAGAACATCCCATACCAAAACTAACTACCACAACAAATGTTGGATCAGAGCTCTAATTTGAATGGCATGGATAATCACCTCCACTTTCACTCACAGAGTGTAAAATTGGAGATTGGGGAGCATCACAAATATGGGACCCTTGGTTCATGTGGTCCTTATCACCATTTTTAGTGTTAATAGGAAGGAGTAGGGAATTAGGAGATAACTTGACCTAAGATAGATACAAATCGATATATAAAGTTTAGCTAGAAGAGGCAAAGCAAAAGGGAGGAAGACTCTTCCTGTGAATAGGTAGGGATAAACCCTTCTAGGTATCAAAGAACCTTAACAGTAGTAGCCATAACCACAATAGAAACGTCCCTAACAAATGGGAATCCTGAAGTTGTGGTTCTATGAAGTTATCTGATAGAATGGATCAACATTTCAATCATTAGAGTCACTAGCACATTTTAAAGGAAATGTACAAACCCATAATTCAAAAAATAAAATAAAATCCCACCTCATTCTTTCAATCAAGTCCTTAAACTGAACGGACAACCTTGGGATCTAAGACTTGATCTTCACGAAGGGAGAGGGTTTTTCTACAACTTGTAATTCCAATCATCTCAAATGGGGATCATTAATGCAACTTTATGGCTACAAACCATGAGAACGGATCTAAGGCAAATGTATGATCTAATGAATGGTGAGAGGCACCTTTAGACTGCCCGCTTTAGAAATGAATGTATTAAAACTTTTATTTTCTAGGCTCGATGCTAAACGTCTTTTTCATGAATTCATGGTTTCATTAGTGAGATAAATAGCGATGAATGTTTTCGATCATCAATTATTAGCAAGCAATTTTATAATGAAAAGAAATGTAGAATAAGCAATGAACTTATTGATCAGTTTATCATAAATATAGTTTTATTTTATGTACAGCAGAATGAAGGTTCAACAAATAATCATGGAGATCAAATAGGAGCATGATTATGGATACAAGAACTAAAGAAAGTTTTAAAGAAATTATTATCTTTTGTTAATGGCCCAAAGCACCTGTCTAGATTCAAGTAGCTCATGGAGCAATATGCACTTGATTTCTTCCTTGTAAGTGTTTTAGGGAAGGATAAAAGCTAGTCCAATTTCAAAGAGTTTGAGGGAACGTTTTGGTACGGTTTCGTTTCTTCAAACTATTTTGTGTGAAGAAAGGGACAGAGTCCACAAAAGTAGAGTTTCCCCATTGTTGTAGGGTCCAGAGAGCAAATTGTACAATTTCCCATAGGTGAAAGAGGATGATTAATGAGAGGGAGAGGCTCCCTTTTTATAGTGCTAGCGACGTCACCTCAATAAGGAAACTATAAGCCAAGACCAAAAATCAAATCATTTTATTCGCCATGGTTTCATAACAAGGGTAGAATTTCCTTATTGCCACTACTAATGACAGAAATCTACTACTTGGCTTAATTGTAGCAAGCCCACAAATAAAAGCCTATGAGATTTATGAAGTGGAGAGCAAGGTAGGACACATCGGCCTACATTGAGTCCCATCGACAATCGTTGGGCATCTTAAACTTGTCGCTAGGTCTAAGCGTATATCCTATCACCAACCCCTGTTTTCTACCTTAAGTGAATTGTTTATGATAGTTCGAATGTGAGGTAATATGCCACCCCCCATTGATAACTATCTCGCACACTCATCGTTAAGGTCTTGGGTTCAATCCTCTATGCGAGCATATCGCGTAAAATCCGAACGTTTTACTTTTTTTAAGTCATTTTTGGTACTATTGGGTTTTCAAAAGTTTTTCAACTCTTTTGAAAATTTTCAACATGAGAAAATATTTTATTTACATATTGGCTATTAGGAATTTAAGTACAATGTTGCTTCACCCTTTGTAGATTAGGTAATTGTCAACACAAGGCGAAAATGCATAGAACATGCAGACAACTCAAGTCCTTTAAGCCTTAAATTTTTTACAAGTGCAAGTCCTTCAAGCCTCAAAAGTTTCAACATGTGTGTGACCTTCACGTCACTTTTTTTTTTTTTGCAAATGTGATGACGTCAAGCTTGAAAATTTTTAACAAGTGTAAGACCTTCAATCCTAAAAATCATTTTTAATAGGGGTGACACCTTCAAGCCTCAAAATTTTTACAAGTATGGCACCTTCAAGCCTCAAATATTTAACAAGTGTGAGACCTTCAACCCTTAAATTTTGTTAAGATGCAAGACATCCAAACCTCAAATTTTATAGTAGTTGTAAGTCCTTCAAGCCTCTAAATATTTTAACCATTTAACAGGATTTAACTCCTGGAATGAGAACATAAACCTTGAACCATTTTAAGCAATACTCCAAAATCTTCAACATTCTTCTCCTTAACAGGACTTGAGGACTTGGGGCAACGCTTAGAGCTTGGAAGCTCTCTTGAATTCACTCTAACATCTGTATCCATCCTATATGACATTACATATGCCCTGACTCACTAGGCCAAAGTGGGAGGTCAAGGGCAAGACTAGAAATACTATTGGGTCAATTGTTCAGGTGGCGGTATGATTAGGCATGCCACTTCTTGTCAGCAGCATGCTTTTAAACCTAGTACCAGCCAATGGATATATCCGTCGGTTACTGATCTGTATGCTACTACTTATGATGTTTTTCTACTGTTGTATAGAATTATGAATTTGTTAAAGGGTACAGAAACCTGAAGGACATTGAGTGCATCCATCAAAGGGTTCCTATTATCGTTAAGGAAATGGTGATGCAATTCGGCTTTAACCCGCTGACCCAGGTACATGGAGCTTAGAAAGCAATAAATTATTGCCACCTTAAGGTTTCATGGAAAGGTTTAAGGACACCACCAACCCCTTCTATTTCTCGCTTGGGGAAATAACGACCACCCCACACAGACTTCTGTGTGCTAACCGAGGTTCTTTCGGGCCACTCAAGTCCAACTCCATTCAGAACTCCATGGTCAAGGAGGTCTTAGAGGGCTCCTTGAATTGACTCTCTTATGAGCAACTCTTCCGCCTTTTCAGGATGTACTTGCTCGATCGCACTATTTTTGTTGACAAGGGCATCCAACGCTGTCTTTAGTGGGTGAAAAGCTTGGTGGATTTATGTAATAGCCCGAACATAATCCATGCTAGTCACCCTTTATTGTCTTAATTTGAATTTAATTAAGATAAGCATAGCATTTCAATTTAGCATTTTATATATTCACGTAATTGTAGGTTGCGTTGACGGAGTGGCCTCAAGATAAAATTTCATTACGCTCCATATTAATTAATTCAAAATTTATAAATAAATACTTTAGTGATCGATAAATATTGTGACCTTTAGAGGATTTTGGAGGGTACTCGAGGTAGGCTCTGATTATTTGCCTTTATTCTTGTACATTAGAATGTTTGATTTTTTTTCTCTTGCTAATTTCGTTCTCTTTTTGTTTTTTTAGCTATGTGTTACAGGTTGGGTTCCTTAAGTACTTCCCTAAGGTCACTCCTAGCAGTAAGCGTGGTAAGCAAGTGCCCTTTATGATCTGGTCGACTAAAAGCAACCACACTAGTGAAGCTCCGACCATTAAGGACATAAATTGGTTCTAAATGGTTTTAAATGGCAAAACCTTAATGACGTAAACACCTTTCTTTTGCTTTGGTTTTTCTACTGCTCTTGGTATGTTAAGGTGCTCTTTTCTTATTGAAGTCGAGAACCAGTAGCAATGGTAACAAATTCGTAGAGGCTAGGGGCACCCCTACTTGCACGGAGGGTAGATCCTTTTCTCATCAAAGGGTCATCATTGTGGGTCCCCTAGGGTACATTCGGTACCTTGGGAATCGACTGAACCACCAAGTGATTTTGGACTCGATGGCGCCTCAAACGCTAAAGCCTCCTCATCAGCAGACCACATTCACCTTCTCCCTCACCCTAGACCAGATAGTTGTGTGCCAGATCGAGGAGTACTATATCTCTCACCTGGATGAGAGAGATTATGGCGAGTCCATCTATGATCACCAGATGCCTCCTATTGAACCTAATTTAAGTGCCATGTTTACTAATTTCCCTCTTCTATTTGGTTTTTTGCACGGTATTTCCTACTTTAAATATGTTGGCTTGCATTATGTAGTCCCTGGAGGGCATCCCAGTAATAAGTGTCGAGGTGAGGTACTCTGTTGCCCTTATAGTGTAACCAGCTGAGTGGATTGAGAAGGTCAAGGAAGCTGATACCCAGGAATTAAAGAATTGCCCCTCCCACTTGCTGGGGATAATAATTTCTCTCGGTACTCTTTCTTTATTTTTTTTCCCTTTTATCCGCTTTTTCACATGTTATAACATATTTCCTTTACAAATTAAATCAGGAAGAGTGCATTGCTATGATCTAAGTAGTCCCTAGGCTGAAGAACACTATCTGTCAGATCAAGAAATTATCATCAGGGGGGTGGCACAGTCAAGGTAGTATCTTGCCTTAGCTTGTTCATTTTGGGTGCATTTTGATTTGGTTTGAGTATATGTTGCAAGGATTGTCCTATTGCCAACCTCTCCCTACATTGGAGCCACAGTCTATTTCTTGGTCTGAGGAGAAGCGACAGTGGCAGTGCCTACTTATAAGACTCCAGTGACTTCTCCTGATATATCACATCCTTGATAATAATGCCTACAGCTCATAGGTGATGACAATAGGGTCACATCCCTTTTGTAATGTGCTAATTGCACCACCTCCTCAGTGGGTACAGGTGCATTCCCCTAGAAGATGCCTAGTAGAGAGGGCTCCTCCTTTCAACCTCCAACACAACTGGGATATGGGAGCTTCCTGGGCTATGGTATGGAGTTTGGGTATGGACCTGACTTCATGCCTTCTATGGGTGAGTACTCCCCAGCAGCTTGTGTTTGGGTTTTAGCTTCTACACTTACTAGGCGCTAGTTGCTCCAATTTTCCTCGATAACCTCGGGTTCAGATTGTGAAAGAGCCTCCTAAGGATGAGGTTGAGGATTAGAAATAGAAAACCCTTTTTTCTTACGGATGGCTTATTTGCACATTTTAAATGTTTTTTGAGTTGGACAATGTGCATTTTGAACAATATGTTTATTTTTTTTGTGTTTTTATTATTTTGTTTGCAGTTTGTTTTGTACTTATGTAGCGTTTGGTTGAAAGTAATGCAATCACTATGCAATGGAATCAACCATGTAATGCAATTGTTAGTGTAATGGAATGGGATAATAATTGCATTACAATGTTTGGTTACAAAGTCTTTACAAGTGTAATGGAATGAATTCATCTACAAACAATACTTAATTTTACACGTGACGTGAAGTACCTACAATTCAATTCGCATTTTATTTTTGCCTATTTTAATTATTTGTAGCTTCGTTGATAAATATCATCAAATATTTTATCATCATGATTACGATATTTCGCATGAGACTTACATTACTCTATTTCTTATAGATTACAATAATGTAATATTGTTCAAGTTTACCAAGTAGAGAGAAAATGATGATGATGACGACGTGAGAGAGAGAGAGAGAGAGACATGATGTCTAGAAGGTACAAAAATACAGTTACAATAATACGATCATGGTCTAAGTTAAATTTTATCTAATATGGACAAGAGAGAGAGAGGGGTGAGTGGAGCTTCAAACCTTAAAAAAATGGTGTCAAACTAATAAGAGAGGGGAAGTAGAGGAGAGACAATGGAGATAAGAGATAGAAAGTTCCCAAATATAATAGCTTATAGTTGGATGGATTTTTATTCAAAGGTATGCAATCAAAATTGTTTAGGAAAAGTCAAGTAATTGTAATTGCATAGATTGAGGTAAATGTAATTACAATGCAATCTTGATTACATTACTTAATGGTAACCAAACATGGTAATAGAATCACCATTACCATTTTGATTGCATTACCACTTCGATTACATAGAACCAAACGAGCCATTAGTGTAATAAGCCCCCTATATTAAAGGCATTCAACAACTACGTTTTACTTTATTATTCAACCCCCCAAAATCTTAATGAAATAGAATATTACTATTTTATCTTTTGTATTGTTTTATTTTGTTATTGCTGTCAATGTTTTTTTTTTCATTCATTGATTGTCTGTTTTTTCGCAAATGTTAGATTAAACCCTAAATGGGGTTGATGTGTGATGTGCCCTTTTTTCATGCACATGGAACGACAAGCCCTTCTTTTTCTTTACTTTTTTTCCATTTTCGAAAAACAAGAACGATTGAACTTTTGATGGATCCAATGGTAGTAGGGGGGCGCTATTAGGTCCTGGTGGTAGTGCTTTTTATGCCGTTGGGACCTGGCAGCATTATTTTTTGTGCCCCTAGATCAAGTGGCTCTTTTGTTTATCCTACCGAGGTCCAATGGTTGTCTTTTCCTTTGACAATTGGTCCGAGTTGACAAAATCCAAAAACTCACATCTATCTATGTCGACTAGTTTTATGGCCCCTACTAAGCGGACTTCTTCAAATAGTAGGGCTGGTCCAATGAGATTTGAAATTTCCTCATGATTAGTGATAGGCCCTCTTATGGCCTTTATAAGTGTGCCAGCCACCTTAATGTTTCAGGGGCGTACCTTTAAATTGAAAGCCCTTTCTATACTCTGATGATATTTTTGAAGTTGATCCAGGACTTGCAATCTTTTTTATCAGTGCCCAACAGTTCTTTGTATCGGGGTTGTATCAAATCAACTTCAGATAGTTGCCCCTCAAGGGCAACCAGTAATGATGGAATCTTGGCTTCTACCAAGAGGATTGTTTCCATCCCACATAAAGTAGCGAGAATGATGTTACACCTGGGGACAGCCTCATAGAAGTTCAGTATTCTCATATTAGGCTAATCCTCATAATTTTGTATCATTTTTCTGAGGACATTCTTGACGTTTTTGTCAGACAGCTCTACACAACTCAGTTTATTTATGGTTTGTGGGTGGCTAATAACCAATGATGCATCTTGTACCATCCAAGTAATGTTGCAATATCATTTTTGAGGTGAGACCCATGATCACTTAGTAGCTTATGTGGCACTCTATAACAAAAAATAATGCTGACTGTAATGAAGCACACAACCTATTTATGGGAAATGGTCGTACTTGATGCTGCTTCCACCCAGTTAGTAGAATAGTCAATGGCCACTAGTCTTCTTTGGCGTAATCTTACCCATGATGTCCATTCCCCAAATTAAAGACAACTGTAGTGAAAGTATAGCTATGACGGAGGAATGTGCTTGAATGGGGCATACTTTTGGCATTTCTTACACCTTTAGGCAAACTGAAAGCAGCCCCTATTCATGGTGGTCCAATAATAGCCCTATCTTTTTATCTTCTTGGACAAGAGATGTCAATTTATGAGGGTGCTACAGTTGCAGCCAAGAGTTTCCTCCTTAAGAAGCTTTGACTCCTTCATGTTTAAGCATCGTAAGTTAAAGCCATAAGTTGTTTTCTTGCAGAGTATGAGGTTATACTATATGGATTGTGAGGCTAAGTGAAGAAGTGCTATTTATGCCCATTTTGAGCATCTAGGAGGGTATTCCCCTCTCTAGTTGTAATTCAATACATCAATATACCTCATGGATGTTTCTTAGTTTCCCTTCTATATGTCTAGGTAGCATGCTAGTTCATCTCTTCTATCAATAGTAATTATCATTAAGACTCTTTATGTGGCATGATGATCATGGATGCTAATTTTGCTAGCAAAGATGCAAACTATTTTTCCTCCCTTGGGGGATAAGTGAACCTCAACTGATCAAAGTGAGATGTTATTTTTTTAAATGCGCTTAGTAAAGGACCAAGTTCACGTTTTTCACCTTCCATCGTCCATTTATCTAGTTTATGATTAAGCTCCAGCCGTTGTACACGTGTCGATGGAAGTCTGCAAGGGAAGGAAGTCCCTAGCTATAAAATTCCAAGAACACGAAGCAAAACAAGAGAACTTCACGGCTCAAAGGTGGCACGGTCGTGCCCCTACCCGTGCCACTTTGCTGGTTCATGATGCCGTGTAGTTTCACTTTGCACGGTTGGAGAGGTTTGGATGTGTGGCTTGGTGTTAGACTATAAAAGATAGCCTAAACCTTGAATAAATATGGGAATGGATTGGTGGATGGCTTATTTTGAGGTGAAAGTGATAGAAGTGTGTTTAGGAAAGTAAGGATAGATGAAGAACACAAGTAGCACCAAAGAGAAAGCTCACGGTTTAAGAGAAACCAAGGCAATCTTAAAGAACTCCAAGTGTTTTAGGATAGTACTAAGCTAGGTGATTAAATAAGATACACCATTAACCACTAGCTTGGGGCCCTTAATCTTTGATTAGGATAAGATACACCATCTAACCAAGGATTAAGACTCTCTTTGATCACCACTTAGTTTGGCCAAAAACTAAGATAAGCAAGGAAAGTATTTAGGAAACTCAAGACACAAAGTCTTTTCTCTCAAATTAACTTCAAAGTATATGTTACAAAATGAACACCTAACGCCTTTATATGGCCTTCTAAAACACATAAAATGAGCTCTCCTTCCAAGCTAGGAAAGTCATTAAAACTCCTAATACTAACTAGTACACGGTTAGGAGCTAATTTAACACAAACCAAAAGTTTAAGGTCTTAAATACAACTTAGCACTAATAAAAACCTTTCCTAGGCCTTACGGAACCTTGGTGAGTCAATTTCCTCATTAGGAAGGTAAACCCCTCACGGTTACACCTCAAAAAGGCCGATGGATACTTGCTTGACATGTGGTGCTAGGGTGGTTGGTTGAATGCTTGCAAAATGGTGGCCTTTACTTGCTCCCACGTGTCTTGCTCTTGGATGGCTGGGTGGCAGCTGACCAAGAAGCTCAAACCAAGCAGGTGAACATGCATTCACATTAAGCAAACCCACTTAGGAAGGAAAACCTCCTAGCTAAGCAACCGGGTATCAAGGTGCTGGTTTGTGCTTGGTTTTGTCCTCCTGAGTTGACACCTCAAATGTTGAGTATTCTGGGATTTGTTTTCATGGTTGGAAACCTCAAGATGTCTAGAATACCCTCCACTTGGAATCAAAGCATTTGGACTTTGTTTACCACTTGAATAAGCTACAATGCCCAAACCGTGCACAACCGAGTCCAAAACAGCACATGACTGAAAATCAGCTTCTTTCCCTAACCAAATGAACTCCAAAATTGATAATTCCACTTGGAATTTAAAGATAAGACCTTAATCTTGTAATATCACCAAAAATTGGAAGCTTAAACTTCGATTAAGCTTGTGAAAACAAGTAACAAAAACCGGGTATTAATCCAGATTGAAAACCGTGTGCACCCTCTTGATTGTTCTTCATTAAACGTTCCATGGCCGTGCACTTGGACTTAATTTCATGATTATTTTGGACCAATTGAACATTAGTGGACCTTGTGGATGGACCTCCATCATTCTCCCCTTGCTGGGAAGATTTGATCCTCAAATCTGAAAGGTGATCATCTGCTTCATAAGGACTTAAATCAGCAACGTTGAATGTAGCTGATACTCCATAATCTCCTGGTAAATTCACCTTATAAGCATTATCATTAATCTTCTCCAAAATTTCGAATGGACCATCTGCTCTTGGAATCAACTTAGTTTTCCTTTAGGAAGGAAAATGTTCTTTGCGAAGATGTATCCAAACTAGATCACCTGGCTTGAAAAGCTTCTCCTTTTCATGCTTGTTAGCTTGGGTCGTATAAGATAGTGTAGTTTTTTCAATCTCGGCCTTCACTAACTCATGTAATTTCTGGATTTCTTCCACTCCGGCTACAGCATCTGCACTAGTCCTTTGATCTAATGGATGGGGAATAAGATCAAGAGGATTGAGAGGTTCAACCCCATATACCACCTTGAAGGGTGAAGGACCAGTATCCTTGCTAGGAGTTTTATTGTAGGCAAACTCAGCATGTGGAAGTAATAGATCCCAAGCCTTTGCTTGATTTTTAATCAAAACCCTTAAAAGACTGCCAAGGGTTCGATTAGTAACTTCGATTTGTCCATCTATTTGTGGATGACAGGTGGTACTATACTTGAGTTTAGTACCAAGCTTCTTCCATAAAGTAATCCAGAAATGACTCAAGAACTTGGTGTCTCGATTTGAAACTATGGAGCGGGGAATTCCATGTAGTCTCATAACCTCTTTGAAGTATAATTCAGCAACATTATCGGCATCATTAGTTTTGTTGCAGGGAATAAAATGCGCCATCTTCGAAAATCGATCCACCACCACAAAGATAGAGTCCTTATTCCTTTATGTCTTTGGCAAACCAAGTATGAAATCCATACTCACGTATACCCAAGGCATGGTGGGAATAGGTAGTGGCGTGTACAACCCTTGAGGAAGGGAATGGCTATTTGCAATCTGACATGTACTGCATCTTCTAATGATATCTTGAACATTCTTCTCCATGCCTGGCCAATAATAATGTTCCCTAAGCATGATTAGGGTCTTGTCTTCACCAAAATGACCAGCTAATGAACCAGCATGGACTTCTCGAACTAGTAACTCACGAGTGCTGCATTTAGGAACACATAATTGAGCACCCTTGAAGAGAAAGCCATATTGAATTAAGAAATCTCCTTTAGGTTGTTTTGTACACTCAGAATATAGCATCCCAAAGTCTTCATCATCTTGATATAGTACCTTTAGATGCTCAAATCCAAGGATACAAGCATCTAATTGGAATAATAATAGATAACGCCGTGAGAGTGCATCAGCTCCTAGATTTAACTTGTCGGACTTATGTTTGATTGTGAAGTGAAAGGACTGGAGAAATTCAACCCACTTGGCATGGCGTGAGTTTAATTTGTGTTGGCCTTGGATATACTTCAAAGCCTCATGATCTGAATGCAGAATAAACTCACTGGCAATCAAATAGTGGCTCCAATGTTCTAAGCAACGCACGATTGCATAGAACTCTTTATCATAGGTTGAATATCTTTTTCTGGTATCACATAGTTTCTCACTAAAGAAGGCCAAAGGACGTCCTTCTTGGGTAAGAATACCACCAATACCAACTCCTGAAGCATCACACTCAACTTCGAAGACCTTCTCAAAGCATGGTAGAGCTAGAACTGGTGCTTGAGTTAGTCTCTCTTTCACTTCTTCAAAGGCAGCCTGGGCTTTAGAATTCCAAGTGAATGAGGAACCCTTAAGAACTTTGGTCATAGGAGCTAGAATAGTGCTGAAATTGCGTATGAATCTCATATAGAATGAAGCCAAGCCATGAAAACTTCGAACGTCATGTATACTTTTCGGGACAGGCCAAGTCCGAATAGCATCGATCTTGCTTTTATCCGCCTTTATACCATTTTTAGAAACAATATATCCTAAGAAGGTAACTTAATGGGTGAAGAAGGTACACTTCTTAAGATTTCCAAACAATTTCTCCTTTTCAAGAACAAGCATCACCTCAGTCAAGTGATCTTGATGCTCTTGCTCATTCTTTCTAAACACCAATATGTCGTCAAAGTAAACGACCACAAACTTGCCCAAGTATGGCCGAAATACTTGATTCATCAATCTCATAAACGTACTAGGGGCGTTGGAAAGACCAAATGGCATAACCAACCATTCATACATCCCTCCTTTGGTCTTAAAAGCAGTTTTCCACTCATCACCCTCCCTAATACGAATTTGATAATAACCACTCTTCAAATCAATCTTGTTGAACACCTTAGAGCCATGTAATTCATCCAACATATCTTCAAGCCTAGGTATAGGATACCTATACTTGATAGTAATTTTGTTTATGGCTCTACTGTCAACACACATCCTCATACTACCATCCTTCTTGGGAACCAATAGAGCTGGCACAGCACATGGACTCAAGGATTCACATACTAACCCCTTGGATATCAATTCTTCCACTTGACGTTGAATCTCCTGGGCTTCTTTTGGATTGGTCCTGTAGGCTGGTTTATTGGGCAGGGTGGATCCAGGAATAAGGTCAATATGATGTTGTATGTCACGTTTTGGAGGTAAGCCTGAAGGTATTTGTAAGGTCCGCGTACCTTATTTTATGCTAAGTTGTTCGTGACGCGT
>JACYFF010031955.1:76560652-76574450 GCA_017589665.1 Selenicereus undatus
CTTTTAGCCTGGAAATGGTCAGTTTTTAGGGGAGACTTTGTCCGTTTACCCCCAGAAATTAAGTAAGATATAGGAGAACGTAACGCTCCTGACCCTAGGGGCTGGGGGTGTTACAGTATTTCCTCTGGAAATAAGTGACTAAACTGATTCAATATGACCTTGGCTGTGGGATGGGATGGAAGTGGTGTTTCTGGTTCATCTTGCACTTGTAATATCCACTCTTTTAAAGCCTCAAATTCATGTTGAGAAGCTTTTAAAAGTGGCGCTCCACACGTCAAGAACAAGTCAGATTGGGTTTGGCTTTTTTGTGGTTTTAGTTTGTGGAGTTCGGATGGTGACATAGGGTTAAGGGTAATTTTCTTGCCATTTTTGGTAAAGGAGTAGGTATTAAGGTAACCATTATGCATGACTCTCCTATCATACATCCATGGTCTCCCTAATAGAATATGACAAGCATCCATGGGGACAACATCACACCAAAGTTCATCTTGGTAGTTCTTACCAAGAGAGAATGAAATCAAGCAACGAGAGTTAACTTGCAATCCCTTGCCTTGATTCAACCATTGAATGTTGTGGGGGTGTGGGTGTGCTGTGGCTTGAAGGTTTAATTTCTCAATCGTACTCATTGAAACCACGTTGACACAGCTTCCTCCATCGATGATAAGAGAACAAACTTTGCCTTAGACTGTACACCGTGAATGAAAGATGTTTTCATGTTGTTCATCCTTAGCAACTTGTTGAGTACTCATTACCCTTCAAATTATTAGCATCTCACCTTCATCTGTATTTTCAGCAAACTCCTCTTGAGTTTCTTCAGGATCTTCTTCAACATCTTCCTCCTTTTCCTCCTCCTTCTCCTCGGCAAACTCTCCCTCTGTGGCTTCCCATTCAGCTAAAGTGACCACTTTTTGACTTGGACAATCAGAAGTAATATGTCCTAAGCCTTGGCACTTATAACACCTTCTTTGGTTTATGGGATATGGGTTTGGACGTTGGGGATTTGGTTGTGGCCTTTGAGGAGCTCGGTTCTTTTGTGGATTAGTTGGAAAAGGGGTAGATGGCTTAGGTTGAGGTGTGGTACTCCCCTTGTTTAAGGGTTGCCCATGGCTTGGTGCTGCATACGGCTTAAAAGAATCACGAACAAACATCCTAGATTTCCTTTGTTGTTCCACCTCATATGCTAGGACACATACTTCATCAACGGTGGTGTAAGCTTGCAATTCAACCTCGTTGGCTATCCTAGGATCAAGCCCGCCTAGGTAACGAACCATGGTTTGCTCTTCTGGTTCATGAATGTCGCATTTGATCATGAGTTTTTCAAACTCACGAGTATATTCTTCCACATTCATTTTTCCTTGAGTGAGATGATGAAAGAGCATGTAGTTGTCTTGGACATAAGTGGATGGCAAAAACCGTGCCTTCATCTTGGATTTCATCTTGTCCCAAGTATTAATTTTACTCTTCCTCTCTCTGCTTCTCTTAGCATTGAGGTTAGTCCACCATAAGGAGGCATATTTCCTCAATCTAAGTACAACTAGTTTGGCCTTTCGATCTTCAGGAATCTCCTTGTATTCAAAAATTCGTTCCACAGTTTACAGCCATTTAAGGAATTCATCTGGGTCTAGCTTACCCTCAAACTCAGGAATTTCAACCTTGAAATCATTCGAGTTGAAAGTAGGCCGTACTACTCTTCTTCTCCTATCAAAAGGCACTTCATCATCAGAAAAAGATGACGCATTGCTAGCTTCTTCTTCACCTCTATAATTTGTTCCACTTTGTTCACCAACTTCAAAGAGCTTTTGCTTTTGCTTCATATGATCTCCAAGCTGTTTTCTCAAGTATTCATTCTGAGCTCTAAGTTCTTGCTGAGCAACATACATCTCTTGCATCTGCTTGGTGACAGCTTCAAGCTTTTCTTCCACGGTCATATTGGAACTCATTTTGGAAGTGGAATGGAATGATTTGTGTTTGAGGTTTAGATTTAGGGATGAGCTGGGAAAGACGTGTGGTAGGTTCCAGGCAAAGATTGAACTTGCTCTGATACCAAAATTGATGGAAGTCTGCAAGGGAAGGAAGTCCCTAGCTATAAACTTTGAAGAACACAAGGCAAAAGAAGAAAACATCACGGCTCAAAGGTGGCACGGTCGTGCCCCTAGGCACAGGTAGGCCGTGCCACTTTGCTGGTTCATGATGCCGTGTAGTTTCACTTTGCACGGTTGGAGAGGTTTGGATGTGTGGCTTGGTGTTAGACTATAAAAGATAGCCTAAACCTTGAATAAATATGGGAATGGATTGGTGGATGGCTTATTTTGAGGTGGAAGTGATAGAAGTGTGTTTAGGAAAGTAAGGATAGATGAAGAACACAAGTAGCACTAAAGAGAAAGCTCACGGTTTAAGAGAAACCAAGGCAATCTTAAAGAACTTCAAGTGTTTCAGGATAGTACTAAGCTAGGTGATTAAATAAGATACACCACTAACCACTAGCTTAGGGCCCTTAATCTTTGATTAGGATAAGATACACCATCTAACCAAGGATTAAGACTCTCTTTGATCACCACTTAGTTTGGCCAAAAACTAAGATAAGCAAGGAAAGTATTTAAGAAACTCAAGACACAAAGTCTTTTCTCTCAAATTAACTTCAAAGTATATATTACAAAATGAACACCTAACACCTTTATATGGCCTTCTAAAACACATAAAATGAGCTCTCCTTCCAAGCTAGGAAAGTCATTAAAACTCCTAATACTAACTAGTACACGGTTATGAGCTAATTTAACACAAACAAAAAGTTTAAGGTCTTAAATACAACTTAGCACTAATAAAAACCTTTCCTAGGCCTTACGAAACCTTGGTGAGTCAATTTCCTCATTAGGAAGGTAAGCCCCTCACGGTTACACCTCAAAAAGGCTGATGGATACTTGCTTGACATGTGGTGCTAGGGTGGCCGGTTGAATGCTTGTAAAATGGTGGCCTTTACTTGCTCCCACGTGTCTTGCTCGTGGATTACTAGGTGGAAGTTGACCAACCAGCTCAAACCAAGCAGGTGAACATGAATTCACATTAAGCAAACCCACTTAGGAAGGAAAACCATCTAGCTAAGCAACCGGGTATCAAGGTGCTGGTTTGTGCTTGGTTTTGTCCTCCTGAGTTGACACCTCAAATGCTGAGTATTCTGGGTTTTTTTACATGGTTGGAAACCTCATGATGTCTAGAACACCCTCCATTTGGAATCAAAGCATTTGGACTTTGTTTACCACTTGAATAAGCTAAAATGCCCAAACCGTGCACAACCAGGTTCAAAATAGCACATGACTGAAAATCAACTTTGTTCCCTAACCAAATGAACTCCAAAATTCATAATTCCACTTTGACATGAAAGCTAAGACCTTAATCTTGTAATATTTCTAAAAATTAGAAGCTTAAACTATGATTAAGCTTGTGAAAGCAAGTAACCAAAACCGGGTATTAATCTGGATTGAAAACCATGTGCACCCTCTTGATTGTTCTTCATTAAACGTTCCATGGCCGTGCACTTGGACTTAATTTCATGATTATTTTGGACCAATTGAACATTAGTGGACCTTGTGGATGGACCTCCATCACGTGCAAAGCTTTGATTTGAACAGCTCTTGTTGCTTACATTCCTCAGATTTAAGCATGTATTTGCATGCATTATTTGTGACCTTGAAATCTAGTTTGGTGATGATTTGGATGTGTAACCTTGTGGTGAATTTATTAAGATGCCAATCATGTACTCCTTGTGGTTGGATTCACCATCAAAGTATATTTGCCAAGTTTAATCTTCCACTAAGACGATATCTTCGTCCCAAAGATCGTAATTTTCCTCCTTCTGCTTTATAGGATGGTCAACCAACAAATCTAATGCTGTTCTTTCTTTTGCACGTTTTTATGCTTGAAATTCTAGATGAAATCTAGATAGTAGGACTGTCCATGTGAAATCCTACGTGAAGGACAATTTGATTCATGTCACTAACAAAAAGATTGATTCCCTCCACATTTAATTTTGCTAATAACTACACTTATAAGTGTAGAAACAGCATTTGCCCACACTTAGGCTAAGTGTGGGGAAGGTAAGTGTGTGGAAGTGTTCTCCACACTTAATGAAAATACGGGTAGAGTTATATTTCCCACACTTATAAATGCGGAGTAAATATTAATTACCCACAATTTATGTGCGGCCATTATATGTTATGCCCACTCTGGAAGATGCAAGAAGTCATAATTTTCCTCACCCTTAAAAGTGTTACTGGAATTATGTTAGTTTTAAAAAAAAATGCTGGTAATTAATATAAAACTTATTAAGTTAAAAAAAGAACAATTGTAAACAATGGTTCTTTTTTTAATTAACAAGTTTTATACTAATTACATGCCAGCACGCATCACCCTACATAAATGAACGAAATTAAGAAACCGCAACAAATTAAAGTAGATCAAACATCAATTAAATAAATTATACGCACATTAGTGCCTGAAAAAAATTAATTGGAGACATAGCAACAAAGAGTAACGTAATTAAAAAATAACCATTCTTGCATTGTTTTGAACCTATCCTGCTAATTATTTTGTAGACTACACTTAGAAATAGCAACAAAGACTAACGTAATAAAAATTAATTGTAGACATAGCTGATTGAATATTTTAGTGCTCTATATACTACCTAAGACTACACTTAGAAAACATGACTACCGTCCAAAAATGTATAAAAAAATCTCCATCTTTGTTTTCTTCACTAAGAGATGTTAATTAGCTCCAGAAATGCAACATGTTAGACAATTGAAACACACAAAAAAATTAACTATTAGAAAAGATAACCAAAGAGATTAGCTAGATGTAGACTCAACAGAATCAAGTCTAAAGATGCACAAAATCCTAAATTAAAATGAATGACATACTCTTACCTGCAGGTTGCTGAATAGTAGCGAACAACTTTTTGTAGAGAATCTTACTCAATAAGTCCTTGTCTACCTTCTTTTTACCCTCAATATATGCCTACAATAAATGATGTTTTAATTTTAGACTTAGTTAACTCAAAGTAAACGACAAATCAAACATTAAAAGTAAGAATATACAAGCATTTATATACCATGTTGCCCAGAAAACAATGAGCAAACTCTCTTCTCTTTGGATTCCTGAAACTTCTCACAGTGTCCGTATTTTCGGCGATCACCTTATCGACTAAGTTTTCTATCTCAGCACGACCACACTTGAGTTTCATTCAAATAAAATAATTTGGTGAGGATACTTGAAGTAAGAAAAACATAGAAAATCACATGCATACACAAGTAGAAATACACAGAAGTATAAAGTCCATACTATCTTTCAACAATTATTTACCTAATTGTGCAGTGTTTTGTTTGCTTGCTTTTTAGACAAATTGATACTTGGCTGAAAATTCGAAGTATCTACTTCCTTCCTGTTTTTTCCGTTGATCGAATTTTATGCTTGTTGATTATGTGTAATTCCTACAAGTCTTCGACAACCATCTCCAGAAATCTCATCATTCGGAGTGACACCATCATTACAATTCCCAAATTCAACTCGAGTGCTCTTCGAATTTGTAAGGCTACGAGGCAAGCAATTTGTCTCCTCAGATGATGAGTGATTACGATGAGTAAAGTTGTCCTTAAAATAATAAAAACAGCCAAATAAGTTGAATAACCTATTTCAATTTAACAAATATCATATTAGGAAAAAAAAAGGCACTTGCGTTGTTGCATATGGACTAATTACCTTAGAGCACATAAGTTCTCTTGAAAGAGGTGAAGGCGTAGAAGTTAAGCGATCACCCTTACTAACTCCCTGGATGCATTTTAGCTGAACGCAAACAATAGTGAAATAATTACCAAATGCAACGAATTGCTCAAATAATAGGCACTAGAAGTATTTCACTTCCAAGTCTACTCTTTAAAGTGCTCAAATGAAAATTAGTTAACGTCTTACCTACTCTCTCTGGTTAAAAATCAGCCTTCGAGCGATGTTCGATTGATTTGAGCAACCAGAAGTATTCATATTTTCCCCCATAGATGTGTTTTGATCATACGACTACATAAAATTACAAATTGAAAAGAAACTTCAATAACGAAAAGTTAACTGTGCAAGGTTTTTACATTATACTATAATGTTATGTTTACGTACAGAAAATAATAGGACTTACTTGATTTACAAAATTATGGGGTCGTGGCATGCCAATTGTGGAATTTTTCATCCTATTTGTCGCACTTATATGTTTCTTGCCAATTTGAGTTGTACATGACTTGTTAACTCGAAGAGAATTTGGCTAAATAAAACTCGTCGTCAGATAATG
The DNA here is from genome assembly GCA_017589665.1 of Selenicereus undatus. NCBI lineage: Eukaryota > Viridiplantae > Streptophyta > Magnoliopsida > Caryophyllales > Cactaceae > Selenicereus > Selenicereus undatus. Next base: position 76,566,978 of record JACYFF010031955.1, read on the forward strand.
ATATGATTTTGTAAGACGAAATAGCTAATAAGAACATAATTGTACCTGTCATGATTTTAAATGTCATCTTTACACAAGTGGTACAAGATGAAACCAAATACAAGAAGATAAATAAGGAATGGTGGTTTTCTTTCATGTGCACCTGTATGTTCTCTTTGCCTCCAGCACTTCGTCTTTGCTGACTCACCTGCAAATAACCAAAATTACGTGTGACAATGTAAAAAAAAAAAGGCCAAACACAAGGTTTTATACGAGAAGATTACATTTATAAGCATACAGAATGGGAACTCACTTGGTTTAGAACATGAGGAGACCTAGATGTATGAGCAGCTCCACCTTTATCCCTCAATATAGTGGTATTTTCAATTTGACCTGCATCCTCAATATACACCTCATTATTCTTAGCTAATGTAGGCGTGGCTGTCAAACTATCTCTTATGGGTTCACCAACTAAGGGTGTGTTATTCCTTTGATTCTCTTCAACATCATCACCCTAATCACAAACCAAGTAAAGAAATTAATATCGACCTTATCCAAATTGTACATGTATTCATTATTTATTTTTAAGTATGGCAACTCAATACAAAGTAATAAAAATGACCTGAGATAGAACATGCACATCATCAGTTCGTTGAGACTTCAAGTTAGTGACCTCTTGGCATAAAGATTGAACCTCTTTTAGCAATAGACTCACTATGCTAGAATCTGAAGGTTCAATTCTGCTTTGACAATTACGTTTGGCATTAAGTTGAGTAGAGGTTACTCCAGATCCAACTCCTCTAACCCTCCCACTACTTTCAGGTCCCATCAACTTATGGTAAGCAAAAGTCTCAATCGACCCTGTGGCTTTAGAGAATAACACTTCTGAAGCACCCGTCTTTCGTTTGACAATATCAACAGCAATATCCTATATAAATTATTAGTCATAGATACCAGCATTTATCATTACGTTGTTTACGCATGTAGTAATTAATGACATACTCTACGCAAATTACAATAAGTACATAAATATATATACCACAAATTGTTTGACACTGTCATTGTAGAGTGAAAGGAAATTTAAAAAAGTCCTTTGCTTGAACACTAAGCACCGTACTTAATATAAACAAAGTAAGCCTGCATGACTTACAAAATTATCCCTTTTGACTGCAAAACTTTGAGAGCCACTTGTATGTGCATGTAGTTGCTTCCCTGTTGCTCTTTTTCCATTAGTACACCATTTCTGCATAACAAAAATTATTATTTTGTTATAAGAGATATTGCTATAAGGGTGGAGAAGCCAAATAGTCAGCAAGGCAATTAAGAAAGCACCCAAAACACGTCCTGAATATGTATTATACCACAAACACGGTCCTTGAATGCAAATGAGATTAAGCTTGTGATTTCTATAAAGAGTACCATAAACCATATAGCTTCACCAAAGCATCTCTGAAAATACGACAACTAGACATGATGAAAACGATAGTTTTTAAACTTACCTGAAACTTCTCCGAAAAGAAATAATCGGCCAAACCAACCCACATCTAGTCACCTACAGCAGATGGCCGTTTACTCTTTTCCAAATTATATAACGCCTCTTTTGTGGTATCTTCTTTAGCATACTTACATCTCAAGGAATACTTGAAGCCTCATCTCCCCAATTGACTTTAGAATTTTCTGATTGACTTGTACCCCATCTGGCAACAAAAACTTCCCCTTTCACAGCAAAAGTTCAAGTAAGTATTTGAAGTAGTTACATTTAGATAACATGCACCAACCAACATAGACATAAATAACTACTTACCCTAATAAACATTATGATCCGACCTCTAAAGTACTGTGGCACTAAGCGCCAATCCTTATAGTTAAGAGGACATAGGCTAGGTCTCTTAGCAACATCGGCAAGGAATCTATTAAATAAACTCCCTGCTATCTTTATTGGTTGCAACAAGTTGTTTAAAGGTACCATAATCCTCTCCGGAGGAACCAATTTATAAGCCAACTTTACATTTATTCTCCCTCCGAACTTTCTAGCATTTCCATGTTCATCTGTATAAAAAAGAATATGATCATCATATTAGTAAATAAACTGTAGCTACTTAAACCATTGTGTAAGTAAGATGATTAAATAGGTATTAAAGATTCATTTACCAATGATTAACACCTCTTTGTCATCTTTAAAATTATCAAGTATGTTGATAAGAGAGGGATTCATGTTAATCGAAACTCTTGATTCGAAAATATTCTCTCCAACATGTTCGACTTCTTCTTCTTCCAAATCAGGAATCATATCAATATCATCTAAACACACATCTTCACCTGCTGCATCATCATGTTGAACATACTTAAGATACTCTTCCAAGGTAATCCTGGATCGGAACTTGATTATGACGCTTCAAAACTTACAAGGAAAACTTGTGTTAGTTTATGACGCAATTTAGGAAAAAATGGTTAAAAGTAAAATGCAAGCTATATTACAAAAAATCAAACATTATCTACTAAGGGAAACAATGTAAGGAAAATAATCACATACACTTGTGTACTGATATTCCTTCTTTTTACTTACTTGACATGTAAGGCTATTAATCAAAGCTTGAAAACCTAATTGGCTTGCGATGAAAGAATATATGGATCATCCTTCAAGGAATTTCCTTTATGTATCTTATGTGAGAAATTCAAGAGAGTGAATCCCCTTTTGTCCACTTTTCTCCCCCGACTTGATTTTACATCCACCCAATCACATCGAAATAGAACTACCTTACATTCAGAAAAGTAGTCCAACTCAATGATGTCGGTGATCTTTCCATAGTAAGGCTTTCCATCAGCTTCTACCGTAAGCCCATAGTTTTGAGTTTTCTTTGTCTCATCTCGGGCTTGAGTGTGGAATCTATACCCATTGATATTGAAAGCCTTCATTCTTTTGACTATGGAGTTCGGACCCTGAGCCACAGCTTTTGACACTTTTGACTCTGGGTTATTATCATCACTATCAGTAACCTAAACAATTAAGCACTCACTTTAGTAATTAATAGAGTTATACTACTAAAGCACTCATCATAAAGTTTTGAAGTTACCATTTGTTGCAACCAACTTGGAAAGTCCTAAAGTAACCATTTTTGCTTAAGCTTATCACTAGGCTCTTGTGAACAAAATGCAGGGCGTTCCTCAAGGAAAGATCTACATGTAATGAATTTTGTCAAATTAAATGAATATTAGTAAACTTCACACATTTACCATGAAAGGCGGTGAAGCTAAGTTTACTAACCTGCGATAAAAGTCCATCTTGTGAACATGTAGCAGCACATATCAATGGGCTTGCTTAAGGCTCAACTCATCCAATTCCACCATTACAACCTGACCTTTAGGTTGTCCACCAGTGTCAAATAAATACATTTCTTCATTAGGAATAGAGTCATCGTTCCTTTGTGGACGATTGAATATAATTTCTACCCCTTCAAAGTATCTTAAGCAAAACGTTATGCACTCTTGTGCAATGTATCCTTCCGCCATTGATCCCTCTGGTTGTACTCGATTACGGACATATCCTTTTAACCGTGCCAAGTACCTACAATTTGCCACTAATTTATGATTTCTAGGGGGAAAACAATAAATAACAACCCGTAAAATTTAAGGTCTTACCACTCAATAGGGTACATCCATCTATAAAATACAGGCCCTCCAAGCTTTGCTTCCTCCGTCAAGTGAACAATCAGATGCACCATAATGGTGAAAAAACCAGGTGGGAACATTTTCTCCATATGACATAACGTGAGAACCATATTGCTTTGTAACTCATCCAATTTATCAACATTAAGCTCTTTCGCACATAATCCCTTAAAAAAATCAGACAACTCACACTCCAAATCTACAAGATTATCATCCTTAACCGCTCGCAATGCAATTGGAAGTAAATCTTGGATTAGAATATGACAATCATGGCTCTTCAAATTAAATAACTTGCACTCCTTCATATTGACACATCGAGAGATATTACTTGCGTATCCATCTGGCAGCTTATAGTGCTTCAAGACTTTTAGCAAGGAGGTTTTCTCAACGACAGACAAATTATAAGGAGCTACAGGTAAATGATATTTTCCATTTGGTAACAAAATTGGGTGGAGGTGAGGCCTTATCTACATTTGTTGAAGATCTTGGCGGGCCTTCAAGTTATCCTTGCTCTTCCCTTCCAAATTCAATAAAGTTCCCAACAAATTATCACAAATGTTCTTTTCGATATGCATTACATCCAAGCGAAGACGGTTAAACTGTCAATATTGAAGATCAAAGAAAATGCTTTGCTTCTTCCATATTTGCTCTTCATCCCTCTCATCAACGTCTGTATTGGTTTGGCTTTTCCCATAAGTAAACATAGTTCCCTCTAATTCTGTAAGTACCTGACTCCCTGTTATTGAAGGTGGAGTGTTACCAAACTTCATGTTTTCATCAAATCCATCCTTATCGTATCGAAAAGGATGGTCTTTTGCTAACCATCTTCGATGACCCATATAGCAGAACTTATGCCCATTCTCCAGCGAATGTGATTGAGTTGCTTTCCCACACGATGGACATGCGAAATGACCCTTCGTACTCCACCCAGACAGATTAGCATATGTAGGAAAGTCATTTATGGTACAATGGAGAGCTCCCCGCAATGTAAATCCTGTGTTTGTGTATGCATCATATGCATCTACACCGTGCCATAACTACACTAATTCTTTAATCAATGGTTGAAGATACACATCGATATCCATACCAGGGGCCTATTCACCGGGAATAATCATCGATAGTATAATTGAGGATTGTTTCATGCATAGCCAGGGAGGCAAATTATATGGAATTAGTAAGATTGGCCAAGTACTATGTGTGCTACTCATAACACGAAAAGGATTAAACCCATCACTAGCTAGCCCAAGCCTTATGTTTCGAGGATCATACGCAGAATCAGGATATTGTTCATCAAATTCCTTCCATGCCTTTGCATCTGCATGATGCCTCAAAATCCCATCCTTTATACGATACTTATCATGCCAAATCATATCTTCAGCTATCTTTGATGATTTGTAAAGCCTAAGCAGTCTGGGAATAAGAGGGAAATAGCATAATACCTTACCTGACAATTTCTTTTCACTATTCTTCCATCGTGAAGAACCACACTTGTCACATGATTCTTGTCGTTCCTTTTCACCCCAATACAATATGCAATCATTAGGACAAGCATGTATTTTCTCATATTCAAGGCCTAAGTCCTTAAGTAATTGCTTACAATCACTCCATGATGATGGGATGGGGTCAATATGGGGAAAAACAGAACTCAAAAGTTGGAGCAGCATATTAAATGATTTAATAGACCAACCATACACGCATTTCAAGTGCAGTAAGTGCAACAGGAAAGAGAGTTTTGAAAATTTTGAACCCTCATATAGCTCCTGCTCAACTTGTTCTAGTAGCCTTTCATATCCATCATCTTTGTCTATCGTGGAAGTATGACCCTCATGTCCCTCATTCCCTAGCTCACCATTGTCTTCTTCATCCATATCACCCTCTTGATGGAACACACCATTCCCACGATTTTTACGCATCCCAAAAATATCATTAAGTATTCTCATAGTATCAATGTCACCAAAACCACTTTCTGATTGGGTATTAGTCGTATTGTGGCCTTTGTCACAAAAAAATAAGGTTTAGAAATTTCCTCCGCATGATGCACCCACTCTTTATAGTATGGCCAAAAACCATTAAACATGAGATGATATGCCACTTCTTCTTTTGTGAAGCAATGATTGTGCCCAACTTTGCATTTATTACAAGGGTATACGATAAGTTTACTACCCCCAGCATTGCAAAAAGCAAATTCCAAAAATGACTCAACCCCATTCCTATATTCAAGAGAAGTTCTGTGCATATGAATCCAACTTTTGTCCATTATAATTTCTACCAACCCACCTACAAGGTCATCACATAAGTCAATATAAGCATTATAACTAAGCATTGGCAATCAATAAAGGACGACAGGAAAAGAAGCGCGAGGGTCACAACAACACATCAAATTCATGTACTTAGAGCATACTATGCCATAAGAACTAAGCAAATTTAAACATTGACAATCACTAAAGGAAGGGGGGGAGAAGAATCACAATGATCACACCAACAGATCAAAATTATACGCTTAGAGTATACTACCCGATAAGAACTAATTCAGAACATTAATCAAGATATCACTGAAACTTGTTGATAAACCAGTTTATTTGGAGTTTGAGATAAATATTGCAAATATAGAGCATTCAAGCTCAATAAATATATCATATATTCCGTTATTTCCCTGAAAAAAGTAGCTTGAAAGTACAGATTGCATGGAAATACTCATTTCAGAATCACAATAGCCCTCAACAACAACCACATAAGCAGACTCACCAGCTACAAGAAAAGAAACATGTTGTGAACTTTGGAAGCACACATATTAGCTCATCTGTCTATGGAGGGCATAAAATAATAGAATTTGAAAGCAGCCTAAATACAGTTCCACTGAAAGGATGGCTATTGATGGTGAGTGCAATATCATCTGAATAAGAACAGAAGGAAGCATGAACTGCACCATGGCCAACCAAAAAAAATGAAAGAAAAAAAGAAAAGGGGCAAATACGAGGCATTAATAGGTTTACTATGCTAAACACCACATATAAGACCATGTTGTAGGTTACAGAAAGGGGGGGGGAGTTGATCAGTTTGGAGAAAATAAAGGGAATCCCAAAACACTTGCATCTCTAACAAAGTTATTTAGATCACAAACTATTTGAAACTTAGCATTTATCGAAGCATGTCAAACTCACATCAAAGATATATAACAAAGCATGTCAAAGTCAAGCAATGTAAAATGGGAATATGGATCCACATCAGTGTATTCCTTTCAACAGGAATACCTTCCATTGAGATTTCAATAATGCTTTTCCTTGGACTAGACATGCTTGTATCTTCAAACTTGTGAAACCATTATTAGAATGATTCCTGGTTGGATTTTCAGTCTTTTTTGCTCGAGGAGTTGTTAGAGTTGTACACAACTCGCAGGAAAATTTAAAAGCTTAGCTTAAAAGTCCAAAGGGTGAATTAATGCCAAATGGGAATGAGAGCAAATGGTATATCACAACCTACAACCTTCATGCTTTATGGATCATTTTCTTCTCATGCTAACTATTCCAATTTCAACACATTCAAGTGAACAGCCTTAGTCAAAGCTGAATTTGCTCACTCACTAGCTAAATATGCTTTATGTATTATGGACTTTCAAGCATGGGTATACCAATGCCCTTCATTCATGTTGGAGTTATTCTACTGGAATCATAAAGCCATACTGTTATTTTAAATAAGAAGTTATGCAAATAAAAAAAATTTAAAACATTGAAAAAGGACACATAAAGCCGATAAGGACAATTGGAACCATAAACTGAGAAAGAGAGTACTAAGAAGAGGATAGAAGTTGTTTTGGGGTGCTGGAGAAGA
>JACYFF010031955.1:76574850-76593629 GCA_017589665.1 Selenicereus undatus
CACTTATTAAATGTAGAGTCGAGAAAACGATCAAATTTGACATTTTTTCCTCTCCACACTTCATTAAGTGTAGCGGCGTAAATGCCGGAGGATACATTATTTTTTGTAGTGTGTAGTGGTTAAGTAGATCTAATTTGGCTGTGTCTTGTAATTTATTATTGCGCATAGAGTGCGTTTATTTCTTGGTACCTTGCACGAGAGTTAGACTTTTTTTTTTATTTGAGTATATTGAACCTTGTGATCACTTCTTGCTCAAGTAATAAATGATATTGCCCTTTCCTTCCCTTTCTTAAGCTAGCATCGCACCCAAGGCAGTAGCCGTTGTTAGTAAATGCAGTAACGACATATCTCCCTTTAGTGGTTGTGAAACTACTGGACTTATTAGGTAGTCCTTTATAGTGTCAACAGCCTCTAATAGGGTTCATCCCCCTCTTTTTGAGAGCTCTCCCTTAATTTCTCAAGAATTAGCTCATGACTTATCATTAGTTTTGAGATGAACTGAGTAATATGTTTTTTCTATTTTAGAGGTAACATTTCAATGATAGCTTTAATCTTGGATAGATCAGCCACGATTCCTCTTGAGCTAACTGTGTATCCTAAAAGTTTTCACAAAGTGACCTTAAAGGTGCACTTTTGTGGGTCCAAGTGCATGTTATATTTTCATAATCTTTTGAAAAGTTTTTGGGAAGTAGGAACATGCCCTTCTATGCTTTTCAATTTGACAATCATATCGTCAACATAAACCTCTACGTCTTTGTGCATCAGATTGTGCATCAAGGTTGTGATCATTGTTTGATAGGTGGTCCGACGTTTGTTACACCAAATGGCATCACATGGCTCTTACTCTTTATGCGTTAAAGATGAACCTCGCTTGAGCTTTCAGGTTCTTCATGTGTTCTAACATTTATTATTTTTGTTTCTTCAAGTATAAGAGTTTTATTATGTTCATTATTCCTTACGTGCTTTAGGGGGACGAATTCTTTACCCATATAGACAGACACTAGAAGCATACTTAGGAAGACTCATTTTATTAAAATCCTAAACAAGTACATCAGTTTCACCTTGAATCGAAATAGAAGGAGACTCTACCCTACACATGAAAAGATAATTTGACTTAAAATTAAGGTATTTTGGTCAGCCATCGTGCCTTGGGTTCTCCATGATCAACTTGACTCTTTTCCTCTCATTAAAAGTGGTTCACATCATCTTGGTGTGCCTCCCCTCGACTGCACTAGTGATTAATTTTGTATGGACGAAGTATTGTTTACCACTACTACCATCCATCTTGGATCTTTATGTTCCTCATTTTTAGTCCGAATAGTATCCCAAAGTGAATTTTCTTGGCCTCATAAGCCCGGTCCGTTTTTGATAAAGTACACTTCCTCTTCTGGGAAAGCATAGTCATGAAGACCTCAAATCCTAGAAGAATTCTCCACATTGTTGGATGTTTGTTAGCAAGGGGAATTGAACCCCTAATAAGGTTCATCTTGCACTTGTTTTATGAAAGCCTCAATAAGGATTAGGAGATAAGGAGGCATGCTATAAGTATAGAACCCTTTATCATACAAATTTGTTTTGATATTTTGCTCTCAAATTTTCAAATAAAACTCCTGAAGAAAAGGCTCGTACCTTATACCAAAAAAGACAAGCAAGGGGATTCACCTTAGGGAGAGAAGACGGGATCTATAGCCTGTTTTTCAATTGGGATTTGGGTAGATAACTGATGTTCATCATCATGACATTAACCTTCTTAATTAAGAAGGGGTCTTTGCTGGACGAGGACTATATCCTTTGATTCTATGATAGCATATTCTTCTGCGATGAAACCCTAAATTTTTATGTCATTGTCTTCATCCTAAACCTCCAAAACTGGTACTTTCTTGAAATAAATTTTAGTGTACCCATCAAGCTGTATAATGCAAATAGTATAATGTTTATGAATGTCTCTGATTAGAACCTTGAAACAAAGTTTTGGAGGGAATGTGTACTTGCGGCGACTCACTTGGTAAGTAGAACACCCAACAAGTTGTTATCAGGAAAGACTCCTTATGAGATCATCTATGGTAAAAAAACCCTCCTATGAACATATTCGAGTTTTTGGAACTCTATGCTATGCTAAAAACAAATCAAGAAGCAAAGATAAGTTTGACCCTCAGAGTAGAAAGTGTTTATTTGTGGGATATCCTGTTGGACATAAGGGCTGGAAACTTTATGATTTAGAGACACATGAATCTTTTGTAATCAAGGGGGAAAATCATGAGCATATAAGCAAAAATTTGGGCAAAAGAGGAGTTATGGAAGATGATTTTGGAGGGTCCAGCGGGAGGAGGAGCAATCCGAGCTAAGATGTGAATTTTGTTGCACAAGCCCAAACTGAAAACTATACAGATCCAACTCAGGTTCTAGGAATTCAGCAAGTCCAGACAAAAAACGCAGCCGAGAAGGCCTAGGGCTAAGCCCAAGCATATCAGCCTAGCAGTTAACCAAACTATGTCTCAACACAGTAGTCGCTGGGTGACCCAATGTAATAGTCCGACCCTAAATTATGCTTATTAATTTCATTTCATTAATCCATGGGATTAATATCATTTCATTTACATTATTTATTTTATTATTCCAAAGGACATTCCAGATAGGCCCTCACTTTGCAATTCGGGGTTTTGTTTTAGTCGAATTTGAAAATTGAGTTAGGCCTTGATATTTATGAATTTAAGGTTTAAAATTCTTTTTCATGGCACCACAACCATTTAATGTTGAAAAAATAAAAAAATATCGCAAACGCACTCGGTTTCAGTTCTTTCTCTAAACTCGAGCTTGTTTAAGGCCGATTTCGATGCAACAAGACTTGACCTTTATTTATTTAGCTAAACCCTATTAATTAAGCCCTAATCAAGCTTGATAATTTTGACTTTTCTACTTTTATTTGCAGCCAAGTAAATGTAGTATAAATTGTAAAATTTTCATTTTATTTTAATTTCACACCAAGCTTTCAAGAGACTTTCTCTCTCTTTCCTCTCCTCCTTCTCTCTCTACTCGGCACAGCAGCAGCAGCACACCACCTCCCAACCACCTTTCAACCACCAAAAACCCTCAAAACATCCCCCACTCACCACCCCCGAACACCTCTTTCACTTCCACAAGCATCAAGAATCATATCTACCTCTTTTTCAAGCTCAAAGTGAGTGTTATTTTCACCCCTATGCTGATTTTTGTTTTTGATTCTTGATCTTGTTGGTTTTTGTTTCTTATTTTGGTTTTTTTAGTGATGGATTATGCTGTTTTTATGGTATTAAAAATCATCTTGTTGATGGATTATGGTGGAGTTGAAATTGGATGAGGCTAGGGTTAGGGTTTCAACTTGGTCATGCAAGCTTCTTGTTCAAGTGATGTTTATTGCTTGTTTTATCCTTGTCTTTGCTTATCTCTTGATATATTGAAGTTTGTTATGTTGTTTATGGTGTTTTGGAAATGTTGGGAGTGAGTTCAAAGTGACCCAAAGCTAGGGTTTTGTCCAAAATGCAAGATTTGGACCAACTAATGTTAAATTTGAGGTGTGTGTGTTTATGTGACTAGAAAAGGAGTTTTATTTGATATGAATATGAATAGGAATTATGTATGGTGTTTTTGTATGAGGTTGGAATGTACCAAAGTGTGTTTATATACTCTTAATAAAGAGTTTAAGTTGAGGTTTGGTGTAAAAAAGTGAAGGAACAAACAAAAGCAGTGCTGCTGGAATTTTCAAAAAAACAGGACGAACTTTGGAACAAAACTGGTAATAATCGGCCGGGACAAAATTCTGATTTTTGGTGGGTACATAGATCTAGATGTTAAATTTAAAATGACTTTTGAATTGCATTAATCCGAGGTCTGTAGAGGAAGTTATGGCCATTTTATTGAACCTAGGCAGAATGGATTTTCCAGCACTAAAACCTGACATGTTGGTGTTCTAACCCCAGTTTATGGAACTTGTCGTGGGAATCATGTTTTGTGTCCTAAATGAAAGTTTTAGGGGACTTCCTACGCTGTTTATATTGGGGTCTTACGTCTAATTTTGAGGTCGGGAGTATAAGTTGTGGATTATTCATTCCATACCCTTGTCATAAGCCCTTAACCCCCTAAACTCGCTACCGTGCCTTAACTCAGCATTTCTATACTTTATTTAACTTCAACATTTTAGTTTAATCTATTAACTGGTTTGTACAAATTCTTTATAAGCTTAATCTATTAACTGGTTTGTACAAGCCTTTTCTTTTCACTTAAAAGTATCCATTGTGCTAATTTTATGTAAAGGTATTCATTATGAAAATAAGTTCATTTCTAACCTCATATGCCTATAATGATTTTTGAACATAATCAAGGCCTAAGCTCTCATTCTCTCCATTTTAGTGCATCTATTTACTCTGTGATCTAGCTTTTAAAAATCCCAGGTACGTTCATTGACTGTATCTTTAGAAATCAGCACGTATTTATCGAAATTGTAATGTTTTGTTAAGTACATCAATGAATCAATTGAATCAGTGATTTATCACATAATTAGTGACCCAATCAATTATCAGTTACAGGGCATTGCCCTCCAGTTACCCTCGCGGCTTCAGGTTAGGTCTTCCGGTCGGCTTGGCTGGTGTACACCTATACAAAGATCGTAACAGTTACTAAGGGGTGCACTAACAGATAATAATTGGCAATTTAGCTTTGTATACATCTCATTCCCTGTTTTAAAATCAAAATGAATTGCAAAGCGGGCCCTCATAATTTCTTTTTCACTGAATCTTTATCAGTACAGGGATGCATGTACTGAGCTTTGGCTCACTGTTCGAAATGTTTTTATATTTTATTTTAGGAAGGTGTTCAGTAAATCGCTCTCAGGTAGGCAGGGAGGCTAAAGGTGATAAATAAGTCAGGATCATCCATATGAATGGCGGATAGAAGTGCTAAGACGCTTTCATGCCTTATTGTGGTGCATTTTGGTGTTCCAGCTGTATATCTGAACTGCAACATGTATTTTGGTGTTACAACTGTATAATTAAACTGAGTTATGTATGTTGATGTAACCTTGTTGTAACCCTGGGAAGTTAGAATCCTTCCTGTATGTAATTAAATGGTTTGAATGGACGTGGTTGCCCTTTGACGATAAACTTTGATTTTATGGCTAAATTTTCATATTCAAACGAAGCCTTGTCCTTGCGGACGGTGGTAACGCCCATTCATGGATTTCTGGGTGTTAAGCTTAGGTAGGTAAATGCAACTATGATTTATGTATCATTGGGGCGTTACACCTAACGTCTGGGCGGTCCAGCACAATATGGCGGGACCAACCTACAGAAGAGTTGATCTAGGACCATGTTGACCAAGTGGGCTTGCAGGGGGCTTCGAGAGCAGCTGAGAGCAGCAAGCGTCCACCCCAGTTTGACGATTATTTATGCTATAGTACTTGGCCTGATGACCTAACCAATGACTCCTCAATTGCTACCTCACCCAAAAAGAGATCCTCAAGTACGCATTATCCTATGGAAAACTATGTTTAATTTGAAAAATTCACTGCATCTCATAAAAATTTCCTGGATCTCATAAAAATTTCCTGGCTGCCTTGACAAAGGTTGTGGAGCCCAATTATTTTCAGGAAGCAATTACAGACGCACTATGGCGAAAGGCTATGGTTGAAGAAATCCGCGCATTGGAAGAAAATAAGACTTGGGTCGTGGAAGATCTATCTCCAAGCAAGAGACCCATTAGTCATAAATGGGTTTATTGGGTGAAGTACAATTCTGATGGCAACATTCAACAATACAAGGCACGATTGGTGATTCATGAAGATTACCAAGTTAAGGGTGTCGATTACAACAAAACCTTTGCAACTGTCATTAAAATGACAAGGGTTGGTGTTTCCTATCAATTGCAGTTGCAAAGAGATAGGAACTGTATCTAATGGATGTCAACAAGGCCTTCTTGCAAGGAGATCTGGAAGAGGAAGTGTTCATAAAATTCCCACCAGGCTTTTTATCCTCTAATCTAAACAAGGCATGATGTTTAGGGAAGTCGTTATATGGACTATGTCAAGCCCCTAGACAATGATTTACGAAACTATCTTCTAAGCTATGTGGCTATTCTTTGTTTTTTTATCGTAGGGGAAGATATTCATGGCATTATTAGTTTATGTGGATGACATTGTTCTTGCAAGCAACAATGCATAAGCTTCTAAAAATTTTCAGGATTATCTTCATGCCTGCTTCATCATACTAGGACCCTTGAAATATTTTGTGGGAATTGAAGTTGTTAGAGGACCTGAGGGGATGTTCTTATGTCAACGAAAGGATATTGTGGATGATACAAATGAGTGAAGACTGCTCGGGGCAAAACTAGTTGATTTTCCTATTGAATAAAATCATAAGTTAGCATTAGCCATCGGAAGATTATTGAATGATGCCACTAGGTACCGCCGGTTGGTAGGAAGCCTTATTTATCTAACCATCACGAGACCTGAATTAACCTATGCAGTCCACATCTTATCCCAGTTTATGCAATCACCTAAGGATGAACACATGGCGACGACTCGTCCTGTTCTTTGGTACCTTAAGGGTAGTGCACGAGAGGGAATATTTATTTATGCCAAGAACAATCTCCAACTTTATAGATTTGTGACTGTGCTTGGGGAGCTTGTCCTGTCTCTCGACGTTCATTGATAGGACACTTTATAAGTCTTGAAGGCTCTCCTATTTCTTAAAAGACCAACAAGCAGTTAACCATATCTAGATTTTTAGTAGAAGTTGAATACAGAACTATGGTTGTGGCTACTAGTGAATTCATATGGATTAAAAGTTTTCTAGCCTCTTTGGGGATCTCCCTTGAAAAGCCCATGAAACTTTTATGTGATAGTCAAGCAGCCCTACACTTAGCTAAGAACCCAGTATTTTATGAAAGGACCTAACACATCGAGCTAGATTGTCAATTTGTTTGAGAGAAGCTTGTTACAGGGTTACATACCCTTATGCGTGTCACTTCCCAACATAAAGCTACAGACATCTTCATAAAGGCACTTGGGAAGAAGTAGTTTCGGTACCTCAAGAGCAAGTTGGGTATGGTCAATTTGCATGCTCGAACTTGAGGGGGAGTGTTAGGAATAAAATCTTGTAACTATTCCTTTGACATATTTGTCATTATTTTATTTCCTAAACTCTTTTAACTTCTTTCCCAAGTACAAGTATACTAGAACTAGGACTCTTTTCTTGTGTATTTAACCACTTGTATTCATGATGCAAATAAGGGAAGAGACACAAGCCATGGCATAGTTGAAAGTCATGGCTCTTGAGAGAAAATTCTAATTGTTTTTCATCTATATTTTTTTAGTTGGCTTGGGAAAAAGTATGTAGACCTGAAAAGTATGGTGGACTTGATGAAAGAAAAGTTCGGGCAATTAACTTAGCCCTCCAAACTATGTTACCTCGAAAAATTTCTACGATACGAAAATAGTTTGTGGGCATTTACCATGAGATACAGGTATTTAAAAAGGTCATAATTTATTTAGTTCAAACCCAAAGGTGCTGACCCATTCTGAATAAAGTAATATGTTGGACAGTCGGGAACAGGGAAGAGACAAAATTTTGGTGGGATAACTTGGAGGATAATGTGAACGTAGTTCAATTAATTGATTTTCATGGTGACTCCATCCCCAATTACCAATGTAAGATAAGCGAGTTTATTACAGGAAACGAATGCTGGGATATTATTATGTGTAATATTTCCTAATGTTTGTCATAGAATTGGACTCCTTCCATTGCTTGCGCATTAAGAAGGACACAGCTAGGGTTAGGTAAGGAACAAGCTTACATACATCTACTAAAAAGCTACGCCTCTTCTATCCAAAAATCAATCAAGGCAGTAGACAAAATTGATTCTGTTCCTTACATGAATGATCAAACTCTCAAACCACATGATTAAATAGTTTCTACATGGTATCATAGCCCTGACTGGATGAAAAGGGTTTGTGATCGACAGTCAATCCCCTTACTACCTTCACCCTTCATAAGGTCCTAGAGCAATAATCACTTTAGTAATTTTCAATGGCAAAACTACGACTTATGGTAAAAAGCCGTACGAACAGCCTTAAGATCCAAAAATAAATTAGGATTCACATAAGGAACCCTAACGAAACCCACACCTAACAAAGGAGAAGATCTTAGCGAGCTGAATGCATGAGAGATGGTCCATTCAATGATATGCTCTTGGATCATCAATGTAATTGACCCGAAACTACACGCAAGTATTGCCTATGTTGCAGTGGCCATGTGAGAAAATTTACGAAAAAGGTATGCAGTAGCTAATACTCCTAAAATCCACCAACTTAAAACCGATATAACCTCATGTAAACAAGAAGGATTAGATGTAGTGGAATTCTACTCCAAACTCATGGGGATGTGGAGTGAGTTAAGTATTACCAATGTCATTGTGGAAACTGTGAATGTAATGTTGGAGGTAAGGTTGTAAAGATGATAGAGGAAGAACAAACACATCAATTCCTCATGGGGCTTAGTGATGAGACGTACGCCAATGTACGAAGCCAAATCTTGGCGATCGACCCACTTCCATTACTTGATCGAATTTTTAATAGGGTGCACCAGGAGGAGAATCACAAGCCGCTCATGATGGGTCGAGATCGTAGAACCGAGAATGTAGTCGCTTTTACTGTCAAGGAACACCCGACCACGACAAAAAGACCCATATGCACACATTATGGACGTCGGGGACATGCAGAAGACGGATGCTTCGAGATCATCTGGTATCCCCCAAACTGGGGGGACTCGAGGGTGTGGGCGTGGAGGTCGAGCAGGTCGAGGCAGAGAAGAAGGACGTTTAGGTCTTGGATGTGGATAAGGATCCAGCGAAACAACTAATCTGGCCCAAACAGAAGATGTACCTGCCAGCAGTAGCCCATTCAATCCCAGTACAGCAATGCAAATTTAAGTCTAAGCCCAGAGCAGATCCAAAGGCTACTCAGCCTTATTAAGACATCGAAACCCAGATGTGAAAAATTACTAAGTAATTTTGCTTGGATACTTGACAGCGGGGCTTCATGTCATATGACCGGAGATCCAAAAGCGATGCATGAGACAAAGCGAATTCCGTCAATCTTAATTACCTTACCAAACGGAATGCATGTTATGCCCAAGAATGAGGGATCCATAATGTTGGGACAACGGATCAAATTAAATAAAGTTCTATATGTTCCGTCATTTAAATGCAATCTTATCTCAATAGCAAAATTACGTAAGGAATTAAACTGTAGTGTGACTTTTTCTGATGACTTCTGTGTATTTCACGACCGTACTTTGAGGACTCCGATTAGTCTCGGTGAGCAACGATGTAACGCCTCCAAAATGGTAATGACATGATTTACGGAAAACTGAAGCCGAAGACCTAATAATAGAAGATGCTACTGGCATCCTGATAAGGACAAGGCTCACTGAATTCGTTTGATCTTGCAACTCATGTTCAAATCACAATATCTATTAAATTAAAACACACCAAGACCGAAGTCCATAATAGTTCAACTTCAATACAATCAACTTAATCATAACATTTGCTAACTCCACTCACACTACACAATTATATTATGCATAGACCCAAGTTGACCCTGAGGTCGATCCCAACATTCATGATATGTTGAATCCACTATGAGCATCTGATAGCTTCAAAAAGGGCTTCCTAAAAGGAGAAACATGTGATACTTCATCACCTAAAATGGAAAACATGAAAACATTTCGAAAATGTGAGCTAAAACTCACTACATGCATTCCTGTATTGTAAAATGAGTGTAGAAACACTGTTGATGGGTACTCACCTTTGCAATTCATTTAGTTCGCAATAACAAAGAAAATGAAATTAATATGAAATTGAATTACTCATTATTATCTGGATGTGAACCCCTTGCAATGATATGATCTATACATAGGTGTACACTTGGTAATCCAATCAAGAGTTGGCCTAAAGCCGCACGGGTAAATGATGGGCTGACGCCCTATAGATGATAATTGACGGGGTCACAAGTTAATGACAAATCAGTATATAAACTAATTCATTGATAAACTTATTAAGAGTTGTAACTTGATAAACATGTTTTGTTTTCTAAAGATACAAGCAACGAACGTACATTGAGTCTTTAAAAATGTCATCTGACTTGATAAATATGTTCTCACTTGATAACACTTATGCATAATAGGGAACGATAACTAGGCCTCAACTCTATTTCATAAATGTCATTATGGGCATGTGTAGTCAGTAAACGATCCTTACTTGCATAATTGAGTAAGTAAAAGTATGCATAATAGAAATTGAGTAATTAAATAGTATACATAACCTTGGTATTTCAATATAACTTCAAAACTGAATTGGTGAAAGTAGTTAAATTTGATATAAAGTAAATGAAAGTAAAATAGAAAACAGTAAGATAAATGAGATTACAAAGGAAAAGGCCTTGATGGTGACGAATGAGAAAGTGGTTGTGGCCTTTTCTGAGATAGGTTGCTGATACGGGTTTAAGGCTCGTTGATGTATAGCTTGGTTCAAGATAACAGCTAGTACACTAGATTGGCTTGATTGATAAATATACTTGATACATTCTGAAGTGAGTAAGTAATAAAGGTTTGAGGTCAAGAGAGATATATCTTGGTTCAAAATACCATAAACTACAATAACTTGGTCTGATAAATATGGTTTCTGAGTCACAACTCTCCCCACTTCTCATATTTCATTCATAAATCCATTAGATATAGAATTCAACCCCAAATGAATTACTGAACTTAAAAGAAGCTATTAAGCTCACTAAGCTTGGTATTTTCTTTGTAAAATCCATAAATAATTCAAAACTCATAAACAAGCTCTCAAATTGTAATACTTGTCTTATTCTTTCTTCTTGATCAAGCTAAAAGCTCAATGAATATTCATTTCCCCCTTAAATGACCTTACTTGGACCAAATACACAAAATGAATGCATTTTCAATCTCACTAAATCTTTATTATTGCTCTTCACACAATTACTCAAAATACTTTCAAAAATCACCCAACTCAAAATACTCAACCAAAATTCATAAATCTTATAGGAAATTTTAAAATAATATGGATAATCTACAATAAAAGTTTCTAAATTTTTCTCCAAGTATATGCTGCACAAAAATTGCAATAACAGCCCAATTTGTACCAAAGCAGATCAGTTCACTTCAAAAATTCATAACTTTCACCCTAGACTTAAAACCCCAATATGAAAATCTAAAGAAGTCCCGAAAAGCTTTCATGCACAACATGAAATGTGATTCCCACAATAGGGTTACCAAAATGGAGCAAAAACACAAGTGTGTTAGTTTTTGGTCCAATCTGCACAAGTTTGGTAAAATGACCATAACGTTTTCCACATACCTCGGATTAAGGCGATTCAAGTGCACTTTGAAATCTAACACACTGAACTATCTACCCACAAAAAATCAAGATTTTTGGTTGGGCCGTGCATTACCAGTTTATTGCAAAAATCTGCCTTGTTTTCTTTAAATTTCCAGCCCTCACTGGTTTAGTTTTCTCTTTCTTTTTCACATAAATCCTCACTTGAAATCATTCCAAATCACCAAAAACATCATCATAATCATCAATAAAACTAAATATTATAAAATCAAATACAAAATAATCATCATAATCATCAAAATCAATCCATAAACATGATTTTAACTTAAGCTTGCATGAACATGATCATCCCTAAACCCTAGCATGATTCAAGCTCAACTTCACCATGATCAACACCAAAATAACTCTCATTTCTTATCAAAACATCATGATCAATGATCATAAACATCAAAACAAGAATCAAAACTAAAATAAAAATCCAAACTAACAAGGTCAAACTTCAAGATTACTCACTTCGATTGCAAATAAGTTGAGATGGAGATGAGGTTTAGGGGTTTTGATGATGAAGGATGATAGCTTGAGGTACTAGAAAGTTGGGGGGGTCAAAAACCACCAGGGCTGGCCAGAACGATGGCCGGAAAACACCCATCAAGGGCTGCCAGCAGCTGCTGCCATGAAGAGGAGGAAAGGAGGGAGAGGGTGTGTGTGTGTTGTTATGTTTGCTTGGCTAGAATGACCCCAAAAATACTTGGCTGAATTTTATCTTTCCAAAATATCTTTTTTCCTAATTAAAATTAGGCACAAATGGTAGTAATCAACTTAATTTAACCACACCAAATTTTTCGGGCCAAAATTTTAACCCAAAATAAATCGGGCACAAATGAATTGGGTCGAACTTAATAAATTTGAGCCCAAATATTTTTGCATGGCTAAACGTTAAATTTTTGTGACATTATGAAAAATAATTTAATGCTCAATCATAATCATTGAGGCTTAATATCGATTCACCTGAAATTTAGTCAATCAACAAAACTTGAATTAACAATCAATGAAACTTGAATTGCAAAATGGGACCCAAATGAAATATCCTCAAACTGGGATGATTAAATACAATAAATGAATGTGAAAAATTTAAATGGCATAAGATAATTTGGTCAATATACAAATTGAGTGTAATTGAATTAATAAACATGATTTGGTTAAACAAATAACCATGAGTGATTAAATCCATAAACATGATAAATTAAATAAATAAATATGGGTTAGGGTCGGGTTATTACAAACGAGGAGGAGTATACTACTTCAAAGATGGGTCATTGGAGATGCCATAAGTTAATGCAGTCAACTCCGTCAACCTATGGCATAAGCGACTAGAACATCCATCCTAGGCAGTCTTATCTTTATTACAAAACAATATAGGAGTGATTAGTTGTCAAAATAAAGATGATGTATGTGAAGCTTGTTATCGGGACAAGCAAACTCGAATTCCTTTTTCTGAAAGTTCAAATAAAGCCAAGTATGTTTTCGATCTTATACTTGTGACATTTAGGGGCCTTATAGAGAAGCATCATCTTGTGGAGCCCATTATTTTCTCACAATAGTAGATGACGCAAGTCGAGCAACTTGGGTCTATTTGATGACTGACCAGACTGAGACTCGCCAATTTCTTAGAAATTTCATTATTATGGCCCAAAAACAACTTGAGATCAACGTTAAGACTGTACGTAGTGATAATGGATCAGAATTCACTTCCAAACCTATGCAAAGGTTCTACAAAGAGCACGACACCTTGCGACAATGCAGTTCTGTGGACACACTACGACAAAATGGAAGAGTTGAAAGAAAACATAGACACGTTCTAAATGTGGCTCGAGCTCTCTTATTTCAGGCTAATCTACCCACAAAGTTTTGGGGTGAGTGTGTGCTTATGGTCGTCTACTTGATTAATAGAATGCCTAGCACTTTGTTGCACGGGAAGACCCCATATGAAATATTATATCATAAGACATCCTCATTTGGTGACATCAAAGTGTTTGGCATGCTATGCTTCGCACATAGCAAGAAAAGCAAAGATAATTTTGCTCCTAGAGGTAGGAGGTGTTTATTTGTGGGCTATCCTTTTGGCCAAAAAGGATGGAAAGTGTTTGACCTAGAAACAGAAGAATATTTTATGAGTCATGATGTCCTATTCCATGAAAATGTTTTTCCTTTTGCGCTCGTGATGTGACACAGTGACTCACAACATTCTCCTCAGAATCTTGATCATGTTCCACGACATTTGAACAAGACCTTCTCCAACAGACTATGGCAGAACCTACCTCACCAGTAATTGACACTGGCCACCCATGGTCCACGTGAGGGGGAGCCAATTTGCGTCTTCAGCAGAAGGCCGCGGGGGCACGAAATTGGGCCTCCCGTACCCCAGTTTAGCGACAACGCTTGTGCCGAGCCTAGAACCGCAATTGGGCCGAGCCAAAATCGGGACAATCATTACTCCAGTAGTAGCAGATCATCTCCAGTTTCTCATCCCACTGGCATAGATCATGATGCCCCAGGTTGTCCTAGCCCATTGTTACCATCAGCAGCAATCCAAGCTCCAAATAGGCCTTTCAGTACCAGTAAACGGCCCATATGCTATGCAGATTATTTTTCTCCGGGGCATCAATTTCTTCAGCCATGGCCGTGCGCAACTTCGAGGTCGCGCTGCTTCCTGAAATGATTTGGGCTCAGCAACCCTTGTTATAGCGGCCAAGAAATGTTGACAAGAGGCGGAAAAACTATTAGTTGTGACATAACTAGCTGTAGGATAGCGCATACCTGAGGCTCCTTGGTGAGATGGGTTGTCAACAGAGGAGAGTATTGGAGTTCAGGGGTCATTGGGTCGGGCACAGTAACACAAATAATCTGCATAGCCTACAGACCGTTTACTGGTCCTGGAGGACCTGTTTGGAGCTCGGACTACTGCTGATGGTAACGGTATGCTAGAACAACCTGGGGCATCATGATCTAGGCCGGTGGGATGAGAAACCGGACATGGTCCACTGCTACTGGCGCCAAGATTGTCCTGATTTTGCGTCCAATTGCAGTTCTATGCTCGGCACAAGGCACTGCCACTGAACTGGGTTGCGACAGATCCAATTTTGTGCCCCCACGGCCTTCTGTTGAAGACGCGAATAGGCTCCCCCTCACATGGCCCAAGGTCAGTTACTGGTGGGGTAGGTTCTACCATAGTGGGCTGAAGAAGGTCTTCTTTAAATGTCGTAGGAACATGATCAACATTCCAAGGAGAATGTTGTGAGTCATTGTGTTTCATCACGGGTGCAAAATGAAAAATATTTTCATGGAATATGACATCACGACTCTCAAAATACTCTTCCGTTTCTATATCAAACACTTTCCATCCTTTTTAGCCAAAAGGATAGCCCATAAATACACACCTCCGACCTCTAGGAGCAAAATTATCTTTGCTTTTCTTGCCATGTGTGAAGCATAGTGTGCCAAACACTTTGATGTCACCATATGAGGGTGTCTTATGATATAGTATTTCATATGGGGTCTTCCCGCCGCAATAAAGTGCTAGGTGTAAGCACACATTCAAGCCAAAACATTATGGGTAGATTAGCCTGAAATAGGAGAGCTCGAGCCACATTCAGAACGTGTCTATGTTTTCTTTCAACTCTTCCATTTTATTGTGGTGTTTCCACATAACTGCTTTGTCTCAAGACGTCATGTTCTTGGTAGAATCTTTACATGGATTTGGAACTGAATTCTGATCCATTATCACTGCGTGCAGTCTTAACATTGATCCCAAATTTATTTTGGGCCATAATAATGAAATCTCTCAAAAATTAGCTGATCTCAGTCTGACCCGTCATCAAATAGACCTAAGTTGCCCGACTTGCATCATCTAATATTGTGAGAAAATAATGGTCTATTCAAGATGATGCTTCTCTAGTGAAAAGAATTTCAAAAGCTTCACTTGAGAAAAGAATTTCAAAAGCTTAACATTCCCAGAAGGCAAAATTTCAAAAGAGGTTTTTCTAGTGAAAAGAATTTCTGAGCTTCACTTGAGAAAAGAAAAACCAGTTCAAGTTGTGTTTAAAGCAAGCTTTCAATATATTGGCATAATAGGAACTTCATTGTACCTTACATCTGCTTAGTCAGAAGCACCCCAGTAAGGTGTTTTCAACCCTGATCTTGGATCAGAAAAGTGAGTGAGTGGTCCTAAGTCGTGTGGACTTTGGACGTGTCCAATCTGGTGAGATTTGGACGTGGTGAAATCTGCCTTGAGAAGGAGATTACGTTGTTGCAAGGTTGTAACAAGGTGTGTTGCAATTGTAACGTGTTAAGCCCGGTTTAGTGAAGTGGTTAAATCCTACACGAGGTAGGTCGTGGTTTTTCACACCTCAGTTGGGCTAGAGGTGTTTTCCACGTAACAATTGTGTGTGCTTTAATCCCGCATTTATCTTGGTGATTTTCGTATTTGCAATATCTGAAAACACCCCCTGCAAACAAGTCAACAGGGTGTTCGTCATCTGAGAACAACCTCAGTCAGGGTGTTTGTCATATATAACGCGAAAATCAGACACCACAATTCACCCCCCCTCTTGTGGAAGTATACTCTAAGATCTAACAAGTGGTATCAGAGCAGGTTCTCTCACAACAAGGCTAACACCTTGAGAGATTCTGAAAATGAGTACACCACAAGGAATTCTTGAAGGGCAATCCATCACTCGTCCACCCTATTTCAACGGCCAACATTATAGTTGGTGGAAGAACAGGATGGAGAACTACATTCAGGCAGAAGACTATGAGTTATGGATGCTCATCAAGAACGGGCCACTTGTTCCCTACAAAATACTTGAAGACGGCAAGAAAGTTTCCAAGGAACCTTCTGAATTTGACTCTGAAGATTACAAGAAAATGGAGAAGAATGCTAAGGCCAAGAAGCTATTATATTTCGGCCTAGGTCCAGATGAATACACTCGCATCTCTGAGTGTGAATCAGCCCAGGCTATCTGGAACGCCCTGCAAGTTGCTCATGAAGGTACGAGTCAAGTTAAACAATCTAGAATTGAGCTACTTATGCGACAATATGAGTTGTTTGATATGGGTGATCGTGAAACCGTGATGGATATGTACACACGGTTTACCCACATCACAAACGAATTAAAATCTCTGGGAAAGTCTTTCACCACTGAAGAGTTGGTGAGGAAAATCCTCAGAATTTTACCTCGTACGTGGGAGGCCAAAGTAACAGCCATCCAAGAGGCTAAAGACATGAACCAAATCACCCTCGATGAGTTGATTGGCAATCTTCAAACCTATGAACTCAGAAAGAACTCACAACAACTAGAGGAGCAAAAGAAGGATCGTGGGCTTGCCTTGAAAGCACATGAGGACACTGACTCTGACCTTGAAAATGAAGACATGGCCCTAATGACCAGAAAATTCAAGAAATTCTTCAAAAAGGTCAAGGAGAACAACAAAAGAAAAGAATTCAGTAAGTCCAGAAACACCCCTAAAGATCAACCTATAGGGTGTTTCAAGTGCGGCAAACCAGATCACTTAGTCAAAAATTGTCCTCTGCTTCGAGAAGATCAGATGCCAGAACAACCTCGAAAACAGGGTCGAAAACACCCTGTCAACAATCTGAGCAAGCGATTCTCGAAAGCTATGCTGGCTGCTTGGGGAGATTCCTCTAAAGATGAAGGAGAATCTGAAGCTGAGGAAGAGGTCGTAGCACTGATGGCACAAAGTGACTCAGATTCAGATGATGAATCAACAATCAGCTTCACAGATCTCAAGAACAAGGTACATGGTCTTAACAAAGCTACTTTAGAAGAACTTTTATATAATGTGTTAGACACCTGTGCTGATCTAAAAAGATAAGTTCGTGACCTAGAGCTTGAAAATGAAATTCTTAAAAATGAAAAACTTGGTTTACATGAAAATATTAACATGCTCAAAGAAAATCTCTTTATAAAAGAAGGAGATTATACTCGAGTGGAAGAAAAACTCTTTGAGGTGGAAGGAATGGTTGAAGACTTGCTCAAAGAGAACAAGAGCTTGCATGCTAATATAGAAAAACTGGAAACCGAACTTGCCACGACCAAGCGTTGGAACAAGTCCTCACAAGCCCTTGATTGGTTAAACACTCACCACAGTCGAAACAAAAAGGGACTTGGATATAAGCCTAGACGGACCGTTTATCCCATACATAAGAAGTATGTTGGATTACCTGAAAATATTGTTTGCTTTCATTGTGGGAAAACAGGTCATTATAGATACACCTGCCCCTTAAGAAAACATGCCAATGAAAAGAATGAAAGGTATGTGAAACAAATCTGGATTAGAAAATATGAGCTTTACATGTCTAAAGAAATGGGACCCAAGTGGATCTGGGTTCCCAAAACTAACCCGTGATTTGTTTTGCAGGCTGAAGTGAGAGAAAACAACCTTACGAACAACCCCACAAACACCCTTGAAAACAAGCAGTTGTGGTATGTCGATAGCGGGTGTTCGCGGCATATGACTGGAAAAGAATCAAACTTTCTCTCACTTACAGCTTTGAATGGTGGGAGTGTAGCATTTGGAAACGGCAAATCTGGGACAATTGTCGGTATAGGTAATATTGGTAAAACTCTCTCCCACTCAATTGATAATGTGCACTTAGTTGATGGGTTAAAGCACAATTTGCTAAGTGTGTCCCAACTGTGTGACAAGAACAACCTAGTACTGTTTTCAAAAACACGTTGCTTGGTTGTGAATGACGACACAGGAGATGTTGTGTTGAGGGGGAAGCGATGTCAAAATGTTTATAAAGTTAGTATTTCCACTCTTCCCCAAAATAATCTGACTTGTTTAAATGCATTAAATGATGACATAATGCCATGGCACAAGAGACTAGGTCATGCAAGCCTGTCCTTGCTAAACAAACTTGTTTCCAAGGATTTGGTTGTTGGACTACCTCCCATCAAGTATAATGATGATAAGGTATGTGAAGCTTGTGCAAAAGGAAAACAAGTCAGATCTTCTTTAAAATCTAAAAAGTGTGTAAGCACCACCCGACCTCTTGAGTTATTGCATATTGATCTATGTGGTCCCATGAGGATAGCTAGTAGAGGTGGGAAAAGGTATGTGCTTGTAATAGTGGATGATTACTCTCGATTCACTTGGACCCTGTTCTTAACAAGGATGAAAATTTTGAGAATTTTATTGCCCTTCTCAAAAGCATTGAAAAGAGAGTAGGACACACATTGGTTAGCTTGAGGTCTGATCATGGTACTGAATTTGAAAATGCAAGCTTTACAAAATTTTGTAATGAACATGGTGTTGATCAAAACTTGATGCACCAATGGAGGAGCAACAAGGTGAGCGGCAATCCAATCTTC
>JACYFF010031955.1:76603016-76615323 GCA_017589665.1 Selenicereus undatus
GGTAATGCAGGCAACTTAACATAAAAATAACGAAGGCGGGTCTTACATGTAATCCTCGTAATTGTGAGAAATTTAGATAATAAGATAATTTTCCGAAGTATATAAGTGGTAACAATAACTACGATGAGCTTGTTGATTTTGCATGAAAATTGGTACTTACATTTTGGGAAGATGAATATGAAGCTAAAAGGGTATTGGGTGAAGTACTAAAATAGTACCAAATTAGTGAGCGCTGGCAACATGCTAGATAGAGGGTTACTTTTATTCGCAAAATTATATGGTACAACTAAGTGGACATGATCTATGTTCATCTAGGCTGAAATATATGTTGATTTGAGTTAGGTTTGCCTACCCAAAAAAAATAAAAATTTATTAGCTCACTATAATGTTAGTTATATTGCTCGCTAAAAAGTAAAAATGGATCTAACTGAGTAGATGTATCTACAACTAAAAATATTAGTTTGAATATGATTTGCGCACTAAAAGTATATACTAGTTCACTATAATGGTCATTAAAATGCAAGCAGTGTTACCCACTAAAACGTTGTTCCAGGTCTGATTTGCTTACTAAAAGTATACGTTGGTGCACTGAAATGTTAATAAGCCATACAATAATTCTGGTGCGCCAAATCCGGATATTAGTAAGCTCTGTATTAGTGTTGGTGAACAAGATGTGATTATACAGTTCAATATAGAAATTTGAAGTGCAGTGATTGTTAAAAAAATTTTAAGTTGGATGGGGGGTGTTCGTATTCATTTAGTAAGCTATCTTTATATATGCTTGATAAATAAAGAATCAAAGGCTATAAGATCGCCCTAAAGGGGGGTGAATAGGGTGATGATTAAGGTTCCAAAACTATGGAAAAGTAAATCTAGACAAAACACAATCAATTGTTAACGAGGTTGGGCCTCAAAAGGCTTAATGCCCACCTAGAGTTCCCTAACTCTAGCAATAACCCGATTATATTAAGAGGGATAATTACAAATCTAGAGCACACCCTACTTTAAGTTCCAAGTCACAAGTTGAACCCTTCAACTAGGCTTGGCAGAGTTGACCCTTTACCTCTATAATCCCACCTTACTTACAACTTGAACAATGCAACTCAAATGTAAAGGAAGTAAGTTTAAACACAATGTATTCCAATGTATTGCTTGAGTGAGTAGTATGCCAATGAGTGCTTGCAATTCTTGATCCCTTCAGCTCTGATTCAACTTTGTATTTATACGAGAAACCTGGAGGATTTGTTGAAAACTAGCCGTTAGACCCAATTTGGATTTCTGCTTCAGTTTAATGCCTTGGACTGCAGCTCAATGCCCTTGAAATCTTAACAAACTCAGCAACCAACGGCTATGAGGCTATATTTGGCTTGTTTTGATATTCTTTCAATGGCTCCTTCAAATTTTTGAGCTGATGATTATTCTCAATGGCTACTTCCTGTTCTTTTTGCTAATGAGGATTTTCTTGGCAATTGTTTTCCATAATTCAAGGCAAGTATCAAGCAAAATCTTTGTTAGAGAGAATTAAGTGGTCATCCCTAAAATCGTGGGATATTTTGTTATCCATAATCAGATTCATATCATATTATTTCATCATAATTATTATCAAGAGCAATTTCAACAGTTTTGTTATCCATAATCAAAATCATACAATATTATTCCATCATAATCAAAATATTAGTAGCAAGAGCAATTCCAACAATTGTTTAGTCATGTTTCAAATATACCTTTCACACAAAATTAATTTATGGGTTTTAAGAGAGTTAACAATCTCCCCCTGTGTGATGAAAGGCAATATTTAAGGCTTGATAAACAATTGGCACTTGGTGTGAACATTTACCAAACCATAACCAAGATAAACATTCACGGGAGCTATCATCACCAATAGAGACCAACATTGGAACATCAAAGTTCAATGCATACTATACCAAGATAAGGAACAGGGCATCACCATACTAACGTTAAGTAGGATTCCTCAGTACCTTTAAGAAGATGCAATACATTACCTGAGGAGCAATACCAGGCAATTTGCAACATTTTCCCATACATCACTTGATCATAGTACCAAAACATCCTCCCCCTTTGGCTTTCATCAAACTTGGGGGGGGGGGTCAAGAGTATGTAGGTTCATACATGTGGGATAAAACCAAACCAAAACAAAAAACAGTAATAAACGAACGCAAAAGGCAAAGGGAACCAAGATCTAAATGAAGTGGGGATCAGAGGCGGTGGAATGGATGATGCAATCAGCAACATAGGTAGCACGATCCAAATCTGAAGAGGTGAAGGTGACAGCAAGCCGGGCACCATGGTGTATCGTACATGTCATACGAATGAATTCATCCAACTTCTTGCCAAGCAACCCCATGTCAGAATGTATCAAGTCCACCTGAGTGCGCAACTTAGCATAATCCTCCCTTCGGCTCTCAAGACTATCCCGTAGGGCAAGCAAGGTAGGTTGCTCAGGGAGTGGGACTTAGTGGCTTCAACAGAGGTGACCTCAGAGGCATTTTTCCATCCTCTAGTGGCTGTCTTATAAAAACAAAGGGATTTGAGGGAGTTAGCAGACATCACTGGCACAGATTGGGTGACACGGTCTTCATAATCAAAAGGAACTTTGAAGTTGGTGAAGATGCGAGTGAGAAGGTTACCATATGGGAGTGAGGAGGAGCGAATCATGTTGACGACCAGGTACATGTAACTGACAATGATCAACGTCTAATCCACCGAGTATCCATTCACAAGGTGATAAATGGATTCAAGAGCCACTTCATTGTAGGCTTCGTTTGAGTGATCTTTTGGATAAAAAAATGCGAACAAAGACATAATGTAACAGTCTGGGCTCTGGGAACAGGACATGGTAAGGGGGTGTTCTGTTCTGTCGCTTGTAAGCAACAACTTTTTTGGGGAAAGCATAGTGTGTGAGACAGAAGTCCTTAGCAACTTTTTGTGTCAAGGTTGAAGGGGCTGTATTAGTAAATTTGATGTCAAAGACAATCTCAAGAGTGGAGCGATTAATGGTGATGGGCACAGATTTGACAGAACTAACAAGAGAAACTCCATTTGCACTAGTTTTGGTTTCCAAGTTGGCATAGAATAATCGAACTAAACGGGGGTACACAATGCCACCTAAATCACACAGACCCAGATAATTATCCTTAGCCAATTTCTCAACGAACGCAATTTTTTCAGATCTAAAGAATTAAATGTCTAATTTCTCACAAACAGAGATAGATCAGGTACAAAGGGAGTTGTACCGTTCTTGGATAGCAGAAGTGGGAAACCATTATCCGGGAATGAAGTCTAGGGCGTGAAGCGGGACCCAAGGAGGTGGTGGTGCCGATGCCTGACCATGCTCGGGTTGAGAAGAAATAGGCGGTGACCAGTCGGAGCTGTGGCTGGACGGCAACTGGTCTAAACGGGACCTAGAGGTGGAGGTGGTGTCGGATATATGCACGGTGGTTTTAACTCGAGGTGGATAAACAAGTTTCGCCGGTTGAGCAGCTAGTCGATTGGACCACCAT
This sequence comes from Selenicereus undatus, assembly GCA_017589665.1. NCBI lineage: Eukaryota > Viridiplantae > Streptophyta > Magnoliopsida > Caryophyllales > Cactaceae > Selenicereus > Selenicereus undatus. The sequence continues at coordinate 76,606,538 of JACYFF010031955.1, forward strand.
TTGGGCTGAGCTGAGGTCTCGCCGCCGTGAGGGTTGCTTGAGGTGGTGGTTTTGGAGGTTCTAGAAGGTCGATTTTAGGCTTTACCTCCTCTAGTGAGAGCCATACTCGCCGAATTTTGGGAGAGAAATGGAATTGGAGAGATTGGGTTTCAAGATCCCTAATCAAGATAGAAATTTAAGAGAGGTGGCCATGAGGTGTGGGTTTTGAGGTGGCTTGGTAATGGCGGTGTGGGAAGAGAGAGAGACTATGAGACGAAGGAGATGAGAGCTTCAGTAATGGGAGCTCGCAGAAAGAGAGATGGACAGTAGAGAAGAGAGGCACGCGTGATGGAGGAGAGAGATGGTGGTTGGTGTGAATAAAGAAGGGAATTGAAGAGAATCTAGAAGGTTTAATTAAAGGAGGAGGTCTCTTGGTTCTTGCCAAAACAAAAACTATTAGGATCTTGTGAAAACGAAATCAATTTTGAAAAGGGATCAAAATGTTTTCAAAAATATTTTTCAGATTCAAGTTAAAAAAAATCCCACGAGTCCAATTTAGAAGGAAATACATCAGATTACCTTCCATTGGATGAATTGTTGGTAAATGACTCATGTTCAAGGTTTTGAAATAGAAATTCAAGCCGTTGATTTAGTCATGCTGAAAATGTGCAGGTTCTGCCTGTAGTCCAAGGCCTTGAACTGTGGTTTTAAGGCCTTGAAGTTTTGGACAGTGACAGATTGCTAATTAATTTTACTGATTTTGCATGCAAAACCTCAAGAACACAACTACTACTGAGAGAGAGCTCCCCTTCAAATTATGCATCAATATTAATCATCCCAAGTTCTTGACGAATATGATTGAATTGGTCCACACATAGGGGTTTGGTAAAGATATCTGCTGGTTGAGAATTTGTCAGAACAAATTCTAAGGACACATCGCCTTTTTCAACATGATCTCCAATAAAGTGATGACTTATTTCAATATGCTTTGTTCGAGACTGTTGTATTGGATTTTTCGTGATGTTAATGGCACTCATATTGTCACAACGAATAGGAACATTTTTAAGATTAATTCCTAAGTCTCGTAGTTGTTGCGTTATCCACAAGAGTTGCGCACAACATGCTCTAGTGGCAATGCACTTTGCTTCTGTGGTTGAAAGTGCCACTGAGTTTTGTTTCTTAGAGTGCCAAGAAACAAGTGATGGACCAAGAACTTGGCATGTGCCTAATGTGCTTTTTCTATCTACCTTATAACCTGCATAATCTGCATCAGAATATCCAACTAGAAAAAATCTCCCCCTTTAGGATACCACAGTCCTAAATTTTTTGTACCCACTAGGTATTTATAAATTCATTTAATTGCGATAAGATGTGATTCTTTGGGAGATGATTGAAATTGGGCACACAAGCATACACTGAACATAATATCGGGACGACTAGTGGTTAAATATAATAAGGATCCAATTATACCTCGATATATTTTATCATTGACAGGCTTACCATCGGTGTCTAGGTTAAGTTTTGTACTTGTCGCCATTGAAGTACTTGCATGTTTAGCTTCAGGCATTTTGCACTTCTTTAATAGTTCATTCACATACTTACTTTGGCTTAAGAAAATGCCATCATTGAGTTGTTTGATTTGTAAGCCAAGGAAGAATGTGAGTTTGCCAACAATGCTCATCTCGAATTCTTTACTTGTGAGGTTTGAAAATTCCTTGCATAGAGAGTCATTAGTGACACCAAAAATTATATCATCAACATAAACTTGTATGATAATGAAATTCTCCCTTTTGTTCTTTATAAGAAGTGTTTTATCAATTTGACCACTTCTAAAATTGTGTTCAAGTAAGAATTTGCTCAATCGCTCGTACCAAGCTCTCAAAGCTTGTTTCAAGCCATAAAGAGCTTTTTGAAGAACACATGATTCAGGAGATTAGGATTTTCGAACCCCAGAGGTTGTTCAACCTAAACTTCTTCTTGTAGGAACCCATTCAAAAAGGCACATTTGACATCCATTTGAAAAAGTTTGATACCCATGTATGATGCAAATGCTAAAAGAATACGAATGGTTTTTAGACAGGCTACTAGGGCAAAAGTTTCATCAAAGTCTATACCCTCTTCTTGGTTATACCCTTTCGCCACTAGTTTGGCCTTATTCCTTACCGCATTCCCACTTTCGTCCAACGTATTCCGAAAAACCCATTTTGTTCCAATTACATGATGGTCCTTTGGTCAGGGAGTGAGAAACCATACTTGGTTTCTTATGGTTTCTCTCAAATTGACCAAGTTCTTCTTGCATAGCAACAACCCAATTGGGATCTTCTAAGGCCTCTAAATGGTTCTTTGGTTCAATAGGAGACACAAAAGTTTCGAAGTGACAATCTAGTCCTTATACCTGTGCATATATTAGTGAGTAAGTAGTCTGGAGGGTGATTTGACTTGAATTTGTACCCTAGCCTTGGTTCACTCGTGGTCTCTTCATTTGAAGCATTAGGTGATGCCTCTTCTTCAATTGCGACATTAGGCTCTTCATTTGTAGGAGGCATATTGTTTTCAATGTTTGGCTCTTTTGGTGGCTCTTCATGCTCCTTGGTTCTTATAACATCTTCCTCCTCATCATCAACACGATAGGCTTTTCTATTCATGGAATAACCAACAAGAACACCTTCATCACTTCTAGCATCAAACTCACCTAACCTTTGTTTTCCATTGTTGTGAATGAAGCATTTACATCTGAAGACACGAAAATAGGAAATGTTCAGTTTTCGACCTTTGAAAAGTTCATAGGGAGTCTTTTTTAAAATAGCGCAAATTAGACAACGATTTAACACATAGTTGGCAGTGTTGACCGCTTCTACCCAAAACGATGTTGGCAAGCTGCTTTTATAAAGCATAGTTCTAGCGATGTCCTCTAACGTGTGGTTTTTTCTTTTAACCACTCCATTTTATTGAGTTGTTTTTTGTGCTGAAAAATTGTGTGAAATGCCAAGGTTATTGCAAAACGTAATAAACTCTTTTTGATCAAATTCCCTACCATAATCACTGTGAATGGAGACAATAGGTAGGTTCTTGTAAATTTGTAATTATTTACAAAGTTCTAAAAACTCAAAAAATGCTTCATTTTTCTCTTTTAAAAAAGAAACCCAAGTAAAGCGGGAGTAATCATCAACAATAACGAATATATAAGAACTACATCTGAAGCAATTCCCATGGACGAGATGCACTAATGCATTTTTTGGACTTAAAGGAACTACGAACTTGCTTTCCTTTTACACAAGCATCACAAATGTGATCTTTTTCAAACTTATATGAGGGTAAGCCACGCACTAAATCTAGCTTCAATAGCTTTTCTATAGTGTGCATGCTAGCATGACCTAGTCTACGATGCCACAACCAAGTATCATCAAGAGAGGCTTTAAGGCATGATAATTTATTTGGAGAGAAGCCATTCAAATTCATGGCGTAGGCATTATCTATTTTTAGACCATATGGAATAGTGTTGTTGTTATGCGCATTTTGTACAACACAATGAGAAGAGTTGAAGATAACATTATTACCTTTGTCACATAGTTCAGATATGCTCAAGAGGTTAAATTTTAATCCTTCAACAAGATATACATTGTCCAAGGATTTAGAGGAATCCTTACCGATCTTACCAATTCCTACGATCTTACCGACTCTATTGTCGCCGAAGGTGACATTTCCGTGTTTCTTTCTCTTGAGTTCGGTAAAGAGAGATTCGTTTCCCATCATGTGCCTTGAGCATCCGCTCTTGAGATACAAAAGTTCGTTGCCAGCTTTCAAGCACACCTACAACACAAGAGATCAAACCTTTCTAGCCTTGACATCGAATTTGGGTCCAATATAGGTTGTGACCATGTTTTGTGGTCTTGTTCCTTTTGGTACCCAAACTTGGATAATTTTGGTGTTTGGCTTTTTAAGAGGACAAGAATAAGAAATATGACCTTTCCTTAAGCAATAGTTGCATATGGGGTGAGATTCCTTTTTGGATGTCTCATTAACAAAGAAGTTTTTGTAAGTTTTCTTTTTGTTGAAAGGATTATACCCAACACCTTCTTTGTTGAAGGACATCCTTTGAGAGCCTACTAATTTGTCCAAGTTGTCTTGTCCTTTGGTAAATGTCAAAATCACTTTTTTGAGATCTTCACATTTGGATTGAAATTTTTCCTTTTCTTTTTGAAGAATTTCAATCATTGTGTGAGACTTGTTATTAGATTTTTGTAAGAGTTCGTTTTTAATGGACAAGTCACGGATTATTTTCTTCAAGGCCTTGATTTTGGACAATTACTCTTTGTCACATTGAATGCATTTTGATTAAGGCTTGAGCTAATTCACCTTTAGAATATTCAAGGAATTTAGAATAATCTACCTCATCCGAGCTTTCATACTCGGTTTCTTCTTCTTGGATTTGACCGTCATTCACCATGAAGCAAAGATTCATTGCTTGTTCATCTTCGTTCTCACTATCACTTGAGTCGCTATCGCTTCATGCAGCTATCATCGCTCTCTTAAATTCCTGCTTGGTCTTTTCCTTATGTTTTTATGATTTCTTTTGCAAGATTGGACAATCCTTTGCAATATGCCCTGGTAAACCACAACCAAAACAAGGACCCATATTAGATTCGATTTTATTATTATTAGAAGGTCTTGTACCTTTTGCGAATTTCTCATTCTCCTTTGATGAAGATCCCTTTTTATAAAATTTTTTGGGGTCAAATATGTTTGACTTGAGCATTTTCTTCAATCCTCTAGCAATCATCACCATAGAGTCTTCATCTTCTTTGCTTGACTCGTCTTCCGAGGACAGGTGGTCTTCATTTGCTGTTTTGAATGCTACTCCTTTCTTTGTTTGAACTATTTCTTTATCTTCTTTAAGATTAATTTCATGAGTCATGAGCTTCCCAAGTAGATCATCCAGAGCCAAGGTCTTGAGATTTAGTGCCGCTTCAATTGCGATGACCTTAGGACCCCATTTGTTCTTAGGAAGACACCGAAGAATTTTCCTGACCATCTCCTCATTTGTGTAGGACTTCCCAAGGGACTTAAGGTTGTTGGTTATATTGGTGAAGCGTGTGAACATTTCTTTGATGGACTCGTCTGGTTGCATTTTGAATAACTCGTATTGATGAACAAGCATGTTGATCTTTGTTTCTTTCACTTGATTCGTTCCTTCATATGTCACAACTAGTTTGTCCTAAATCTGCTTAGCTGTTTCACAAGAACAAATGTGGTTATATTCATTGGCATCAACACCACAATATAAAATATTCATAGCTTTAAAGTTCTTAGACAGTTTTGCAAAGTCCTCTTGTGTATATTGTTCCTTGGTTTTCAACTGACTTTCTCCATCAATGGTTGTCACTAGAACATATGGTCCCTTGGTTACAATGTTCCACAACTCGTAGTCTTCATTTTTGATAAAGTTCTACGTCAAGTTTTTCTAATAAGAAAAATTAGTGCCTCTAAATAAAGTTGGTCTAGTGGTAGAGCGACCTTGATCATAATAGCCTTCTCCGGTGGTAGCCATGATCGTTTCCCACTTGATAGTAAAGTCAAAGTATAATGGGTCTAGCTCTGATACCAATTGAAGAATCCAAGGCTAGAAGATCGCCCTAGAGGGGGGTGAATAGGGTGATGATTAAGGTTGCAAAACAATCGAAAAGTAAATGCGGAAAAGTAAATTTGTACAAAACACAATCGATTGTTAATGAGGTTGGGCCTCAAAAGGCTTAGTCCCCGCCTAGATTTCCCTAACTCTAAGATGAACCTGATTATATTAAGAGAGATAATTACAACTCTAGAGTACACCCTACTCTAAGTTCTAAGTCACAAGTTGAACCCTTCAACTAGGCTTGGTAGAGTTGACCATTCAACTCTATAATCCCACCTTACTTACAACTTGAACAATACAACTCAAATGTAAAGGAAACAAGTTTAAACACAATGTATGCCAATGTATTGCTTGAGTGAGTAGTATGCCAATGAGTGCTTGCAATTCTTGATGTCTTCAGCTCTGATTCAGCTTTATATTTATAGGGGAAACTTGGAAGATTTGTTGGAAATTAGCCGTTAGACACAATTTGGATTCCTGCTTGAGTTCAGTGCCTTGGATTGCAGTTCAGTGCCTTGGACTGCAGTTCGGTGCCCTTGAAATCTTAGCGAACTCAACAACCAAAGGCTATGAGGCTATATTTGGCTTGTTTTGATGTTCTTTCAACTGCTCCTAATTTTTGAGCTGATGATTATTCTGAATGGCTACTTCCCATTCTTTTTGCTAATGAGGATTTTTTTGGCAATTGTGTTCCACAATGCAAGGCAAGTATCAAGCAAAATCTTTGCTAGAGAGAATTAAGTGGTCATCCCTAAAATCATGGGGTATTTTGTTATCCATAATCAGATTCATATCAGATTATTTCATCATAATTATTATCAAGAGCAATTTCAGCAGTGTTGTTAACCATAATCAAAATCATACAATATTTTCCATCATAATCAGAATATTATTAGCAAGAGCAATTTCAGCAATTGTTTAGTCAAGTTTCAAATATGCCTTTCACTCAAAACAAATGTATGGGTTTTGAGGGAGTTAACAATAAATAAGAGCAGTGAACCTTGAGCGTCCTAGCTATCCAAAAAACCTGAAAAAGTGTCGTTCCAAGATACACAATCCCTCCACTTTTCTTAGTTCAACGCAGGATGCAGTAGGTTTCTTGGTTTTAAGCTTTTCCCCCCTACTGATAAGCTTCAATAAAGACGACGAACGAGTACTCAGTCCGGTCGAGCAATACACTGCTAGGCTATTAAAAAAAAAAAATTATCCTCCCAATTTTGGTGTCTTATCTTAACCGTCCAACTCAAACAATACAACTAAAAATTACACCGTGATGCAATATCCGTTAGACTTAATCAGAACACATTGAATCTTTACCTCCTAGGCTAAGGCCTTTTTGTGATTTTCATTTATTAAACAGCAAAAGGAGCAAGTACTCAGAAGACTTGTTTTAACGTATATAGTTAGGAAAATTAAGGGTCATGACTAATACAGAAATGACAATTTTAGCTTGATCGAGGGGCCGAAAGGAGATGTCGTAGCATTGTACTTCACAACTGTAAAGCCAAATTTTCTCCCTCAAATCATACACCAAGGACTCGTGAGTAATCGATTGCCAAGGACACACAGCGGATTGTTTGAACAACATACCAGGTCGAACAACAATGAGGATCTTTGAACAATCACCCTGAACATAGGGTTCAGGATGAGTATTTTGTTTCCTATATGTGTTTGAACCTGTAGCTGAAAGGTTTGATTTATAGATGAAAGATGAGTATAAAAGTTGCAAAGACGTGGGAGTCTATTTGGTGAAGAAAACTCAGCAACAATAATGCAATGAATATAATTACTAAGGTGGAAAAGGAGATATCATAATGGTTACTTGCCAAAAATATGTAACTGGAGTTGACCCAAAAAGGTCCGTTAATAAGAGCCAATGCTCCAGCTTGAAGCCCGAAGCACCATGACGCGTGGCACACACATTCGTGGCCCCGAGTTGCTTCGGTAATTTCTTATGTGCTTCCAAGAGCACATGCTCTCATTACCCATATGTATGTATTTTTCACATGTGTGTTTATCATATATTAATTTTTTAATATATATTTGTTGACGTTACTTTTAAAAGTACGTACTCCTAAAAATATGATATACACATTGAATTGCTTAGAAAGACTTGAATTCCGAGGCAGTTGTCAAAAACAAGAATATACAAACATTAGGAGCTCTTTATAAAAGTCCGATGTGGGACACCAACAAGTAACCAAATTAAAAATGGATTTTTCTCTTTATCTTTAAAGCAACTGCAACAAATTCAACCCTAATTTTGCCTCTCTTTTTTTTTTGAAATGGAAACTCATTACAATCCTAACGTAAATAGAAACGGAACATCTGAAGTTTCCACCCAAAAATAGAAGTACTCTCTAATGATCAACCCTGCAACAATATATACTGAGAAAAAGATATTAAGATACTGATGTAAGTTACATCGAAATTATCAAAATGAGTACCGTAATTAATACCCATTGAAAGTAATAATCACATTTCGTTACATTTAAAGATAATACAAGCTTAAGTACGTAACATTGCAAACACTTCGCCCTTCAATCAGTACCATGCAGCGATTAGATTCTTACCCCAGCAACCACCACATTCAATTCGTCACCCACCATGGACTATGCACGAGAAAAAGAAAAACAAAAATGTTCACGAAACCAGCTAAACTAAAAATTTAAAGTAATGATTGAAGGTGTAGAATAAATTTTATATTAAAGCATGCACTTTCACACGAATACTCTTTGAACTTGAAGCGCAGATATTGTAAAAGTCTCTCCTTACCTTATGCAATTATAATATGCAAGTTGTCGATATTCGAACTTGACTAATATTGTATTAAAAAATAACTCAACTAATATCTTAAAACCTCAAATTGACTATAGGAGGCACAAAAAATAGATTTTATACCCATAAATAAAAAATAAAAAAAGAACGGTGACACTCTCCCGTGAAAGGGCGCCACAATGGAGGCCTATAAAAACGGGTTTCTTGGTCCACCTCTAAATTAGCAATTAGTTGCCGCACAACAAAACTGCCACGATCAACTACACGAAAGGAATTGTGTTCGTACCAAGGACCCTGAGAATTGACTAGGCAAAACAAAATGCTATGAATTTAAGACACTCACATATGCGTATTAAAAAAACGCGCGCATATCTATCCGGGAAGTAATATATATATA
>JACYFF010031955.1:76650865-76661294 GCA_017589665.1 Selenicereus undatus
ATGACTCCAAACATCTCCAAGCTCAATAAAAATGGCACAATAACTATTAGTTTGATCATCCAAGCATATCCCATAAATAAAAAAATCGTAGAATCAAAATCAAAATACAATCCATACGAACAAAAACAAGCTAGGGTTTACTACTTGGATTGAAGAAAAGATGATCTAAGAGAGGTTTGATGTTTGTGAGGCTGTAGATGGTGGCTAGGGTGGCTAAAAGGCTGTTTTTATGGTGGTTTGGTGGCCAAAACAGCAGCAAAATCTTCAGGTATCAGCCATGTAGAGAGAGAAAGGAGAGAGAGAAGAGAGAGAAGAAGTCTTGTGTTTTTACTAGCATGAATGCTTGGTATAAAAATACTTGGTGAATATATACGTACCAAAAATACTTGGCTGAGAATTCCCCTTAAAAAAAGCCGCTTTTATTAAGTCTAAATTAGGCTAAATTGAAGGTAATTAGATAAACAAATGGGGTAAAGTCTTGGTGGGCCGAAATTGACCTTAAACGGGCTCGGGTTCGCAAAATAGCTTAAACCGAGTGCGTTTGACATTTTTTTTAAAAGTTTTTTTTTGAAGCTCGAGATTAAATGTTACTGGCGTCATGAAAAAAAATAAATAAACAATAATTGAATCCTTTAATCCAGAAATCATAAATAATGACAGTCAGAATAATTTCTTAAACCATGATTCTCGAGGCCTACTATCGATTCACCCGATACTTACTAATCAACGAAACTTGAATTTACAATCAATAAAATGTGAATTGTAAAATGGAACCCAAATGAAATATCCTTCAACTGAAGTGATTAAATACGATAAATGAAAGAGGGAAATTTAAATGACATAACGTAATTCAATAAATATATAAATTGAGTGTAATTGACTTAATAAACATGATTTGGTTAAACAAATAACCATGAGTATTTTGGTCAATAAACATGATAAAGTAAATGAATAAATATGCTTACTGAAATAAATAAAGATGATTTAATTAAAGATGGGTTAGGGTCGGGCTTATTACACGTACAGAGCCTCAAATGGGGCCATTTTGATGGTGGATTGATAGCTGTTGTTATAAGGGAATTCCATCAAAGGTAAATCATCTTCCCATTTCCCTTGGAACTCTAATGCACAAGCTCTTAGCATGTCCTCCAAAATTTGACTCACCCTTTCAGTTTTGTCCATCTGTTTCTGGGTGATAAGAGCTACTGATGTTTAGTTTTGTTCCAAAGGCCTTTTGAAGTGCTTGCTAGAAGCGCGCTTGGAATCGTTGATCCCTATCTGAGACTATGTCTAAAGAGATCCCATGTGGACCAACTATCTCCTTAACATACAGTTGGGCTAGACTTTGAATTCCCCAAGTATCCTTAATTGGAAAGAAATGAGCTGACTTCGTGAGTCGATCAACTATGACCCAGATAGCATTCTTCTTCGAGGCAGAGAGGGGTAAACCCATAACAAAGTCCATTGAGATTGAATCCCTCTTCCAAGTGGGAATTTCTAAGGGTCGTAGTTCACCCACAGGGCGCTGATGCTCTGCTTTAACTTTCTAGTAGTTTAAACACTTGTTCACATATTCTGCAACATCTTTTTTCATGTTATTCCACCCAAAGTATTGTCTCAAATCTCTGTACATCTTTGTGCCTCCTGGATCCACCGAATAACGAGTATTGTGAGCCTCTTCCAAGATCTGCTTCCTTAATCCTTCATTTTTAGGCACACACAGGCGATTCTGGAACCGGAGGGTTCCATCCTCGTGTATTACAAATCCCGGATGCTTCCCATTTTCTAAATTTTGCTTTATTCTTTGGAGTTCAGATTCACTTTCCTGGTTCAGTCGAATTTCTTCCACTAAGGAAGACTGCATGGTAAGCGCTAATAGTTGCGCAGTTGTTTGCCCGTGGGACACCAATTGAACCCCAAAGTCCTCAAGTTCTCTCAAGAGGTTCAATTGAGTGATCACCACAGTGTTTGAGCTATGTTGCGACTTCCTACCCAGGGTATCCGCCACCACATTTGCTTTGCCCGGATGATATTGAATCTGTAAATCATAGTCTTTAAGCAGCTCAAGCCAACGTCGTTGCCTCAAATTGAGCTCCTTTTGGGTGAAGATATACTTTAAACATTGATGATCAGTATAGATCTTGCATGGTACCCCATATAAATAATGCCTCCAAATTTTCAAAGCAAAGACCATGGCTGCTAAGTCCAGGTCATGGGTAGGGTAGTTTTTCTCATACGGCTTGAGTTGTTGAGAGGCGTAAGCTACTACTTTGTCTTCCTGCATCAACACACACCCTAGACCGTTCTTCGAAGCATCACTGTAAACAGTATACTCCTTTCCTTCCATTGGTAACGTTAGGATCGGGGCGGTGGTAAGTCGCTGCCTTAGCTCTTGGAAAGCTTTCTCGCATTTTTCAGTCCACTCAAACTTGTTCGCGTTTTTCAGTAGATTGGTCAGCGGGGAAGTTATTTCGAAAAGTCCTTGACAAACCTTCAGTAGTAACCCAAAAAGCTTCTAATCTCAGTGACGTTGGTATGCCTTGGCCATTCTGTGATTGCTTTCACCTTCTGGGGGTCAACTTTAATTCCTTCTTTTGTAACCACATGCCCCAAAAATACCACTTCCTCCAACCAAAATTGACATTTCTTTAATTTTTCATAGAGTTGATGGTCCCTCAGAGCTTGCAATATTGTCCGCAATTGATCAACATGCTCCTCCTTGTCCTTAGAATAGATAAGGATGTCATCTATGAACATCACTACAAACTTGTCTAAATAGGGTTTGAAAACCCTGTTCATAAGGTCCATGAAGGCTGCAGGAGCATTAGTGAGACCGAAAGGCATCACTGTGAACTCATAGTGACCATACCTGGTTCTAAATGCTGTCTTAGGAATGTCATCAGGTTTAATCCTAAGTTAATGGTACCCTAACCTCAAATCAATCTTAGAGAACACTCCTGCTCCTTGTAATTGATCAAACAAATCCTCTATTCATGGCAGAGGATATTTGTTCTTGATGGTAATCTTGTTCAACTCCCTATAATCAATACATAGCCTTAAGGTTCCATCCTTCTTCTTGACAAACAGCACTGGAGCACCCCATGGTGATGCACTCGGCCTAATAAAGCCCTTTTGTAACGGCTCATCTAGCTGAATTTTTAGTTCCTTAAGCTCCATTGGGGCGATACGATATGGGGCTTTAGAAATAGGTTGGGCTCCATGAATTAATTCGATTCTAAAATCAATTTCCCTCTGCGGGAGTAGTCCTGGTAACTCCTCAGGGAAAACATCTTCAAAATCACAAACGACAGGTATATTTTCTGCTTTCTCTTCCTTTGTTTGGGTGCTGATAGCAAAACACCAATGTCCAATACACCCCTGACATAACAACTTACTTACTTTGATAGCGGAAATCAAGGACAAGAGTTTGCCTCTCTCTGCCCATAAAAACACACTTTTCTCCCTTTTTCATCTTTCAAAATAACCTTAAGATCTTCACAATCAATTTGGGCACCATAAGTATGCAACAAATTCATCCCCAAAATGATGTCAAAATCAGACAAATCAAATTGAATCAAATCCACAGGGAATGTGGTCTCAGCAATGGTGATGGGGACAAGTTCATAAGAGAGGGGGCACTCAATCACAGAATTACTGGGTAGCTTGATTCTATAATTGGTTGTCATCCTCCTGTTCTCAAGGCTCAATTATTTAGCAGATCGGGTAGATATAAATGAATGAGTGGCACCCGAATCAAATAATACGTAAAATGACTTTGAATTTAAAAAGAGAGTTCCAGTGACTACTGTACCACAGGTAGCAGCTTCCTTTTTTTTCATCACAAATGCCCTTCCTGCAATTGCATGCCTTGAAGGTGGAGGTCTCTGGCAGCGCAGGGCCAAGGGTTTCACTGTGCCCTTATCTACAGCTTTTAGTCGTCGGGGGCATGCAGCGATGAGATGTTCAGGACTTCCACACCACATGCATTTGTTGGTGCCAACGCGACATTCAAGAGTGGTGTGATTTGTTCTTCCACATTTCGCATAGGGTGCTGTAGAGCCTGTAGGACTGCTCTTAGAGGGAACAGGGGTAGGTTTCTTCTGGTTCTGCTGGTTCTAGTTCACACTCTCACTTGAAGTCCCCCGCTCAAACCCCTTTCTCTTGTGTTTGATTGGATTCAGTGCTCTCAATTCTGCCTTCACTTGTTCTACTTCAGCTGCTCGCTCATATAGTTCTTCGTATGTCAGAATTGGTTGTCCAGCTAACTGATTTCGAATATAGAAGGCTATACCCTCTTCAAACCTGCTCATCTTCAACCTTTCAGATGATACAAACTCCGGGACAAACCTAGATAATTCAGTGAATTTACTGCCGTATTGCATCACAGTCATAGTGCCACTCATCTTCAGCTCCATAAACTCTTGCTCCTTTTGCCCTTGGACCACAGCTGGGTAAAACTTTGCCCTTAACTCACTTAGGAATTTATTCCAGGTAAATTTAGGCCCTACGAGCTTATCCTTCACAGTATTCCACCAAACATCAGCTTCACCTGACAAATAATACGTCCCAATGTTTACTTTCTTTTCCTCAGGTACCTCAACTACTGCGAAAATTTTCTCCACTCCCCTTATCCATTCCTCCAATACCATTGGATCATAATTCCCATCATACACTTTACGGTTGCGCCGTGCTACCCTATCTGCCAATTTATCTTCTTTAGGAGGGGTTTCAACATGTACCTGGGGAATCCGCTTCATCAGTTCAACAACTAAGGTTGGCCAGTAACTCGGGTTTCCTAAGTTGTTAGCTAATTTAGAGAGCGACAGTGGCGTGTCACCATGTGGTAGTCCCTGGCACGAGGCTTGATCACCCGATCCCTGACCTTGCCCTGAATTGTCTTCTACACGAACCTCAAGGTCGTTTTGTATTGACTGAGACATTCTGATCTGATCATATAGAAATAAAACAATTCAAACACTGGGACCTCCAGACATATAAGATGAACATGCCCAATAAATACATAAGAGATGGCTCAAAGAAGATTTCACAACTCAAGGCATCCTCATTTCATTTCATAACTGCTTACTTCCATACATAGCTGCTGATTTATATACATGAACAACAAAAGCATATTACACCTAGTTGAATAAGCAAGCCTAGTTCTGACTTCTTAACATTAAACACTACATAGCCCCTAAACATTAGATCTGTTACATGACCAAAAAGAGGTACGAACCATGTCATCACGGTTAGAGAGAATTAACCTAGCTATATACAATGTCAGATGCCACACAAAATGAAACTATCCTATCCAACCGTACCATATCTACATAAAGGGCTCAAAATGAAAACCACTACACCTAACGATCCCTAGATGGATCGTAATCTGGGTTAGACTCATCATCAGATTCTTCACCTGAATTGAAGCTGCTCGTAGATGACTCTGACTCGGCATTGTCGACCTGCTGTTGAACTTGTGGCTCATGCTCCTCCTCTAAGTCCACCATCAACTCATCCACCTCTTGTTCCCCTTGCTGCTGTATCCCCATCTCATCATTATCTTAATCCCCCTCGGGATCATCCTCCTCTGGATCGTCCTCTTCCCCCTGGTGATCCTCCTCTCTAAACTAGAACTAATCACCACTAAGTCTGGAGTGTCGGGGATGTCTATCACCATGTAGGCCTCCCCAGGGCTATCAAACATCAGTGGGGTGTCTAGTGCAAGTGGAATGGGTGGCCCCTGTGCTAGGGCTGGCGGGGAGGGTGGCCCCTATGCTGGTGTTGGGGCTACAGGTGGGGGATGGACCTGATGGAGGGGAAAGACGTGCTGAAGAGTTTCCATAGTAATTCCCCTCAATTCAAACTCCTCTCTCAGCAACAACTCCGTAGTGAGAGTCATCCAAGCCCCCTGGGCCTGAAACCTAGGCCCGTCCAAGCCTTGGTTCCCTGTCATCATAAAGTCGTAATAATGATGCCTGAACTCCACCCATGGGCCAACCGGGGGTAAAGACCCAAATAGTCTCTGTGCGCGGACCGTAATACTGTGGAACTCCGAGTAAGGGTCCTGTGCATGTGCCTCTATACTAATATGTAGCAACACAATGTGAGCTATCATAGATCTACCCGACAACATGTTAACACCATAGGGATCCATCTCACAAAGAAAACACAGATGTGAGAGGCAGACATAACCATAACCAGCCATAAATAAGGAACATGCAAATAAAAGCAACTTGGAGTCTCCTAATATCACTCTAGCAGTATACGATAGCCCCTCCTAACAACCACTCTCACCCTATAATTTCTAGCTCTACTTTCCTCAAGAAAATCTCAACCTGGCTCTGATACCAAATCTGTAACCCCCCAAAAATACAACAAGTGCATGATACATTACTTACATTCTCTTGCTTAAGTTCACCAATTTACAATGCTAATCCAATGAACAGGGCGTTACCGCCATCCGAAAAGGACAAGGCTTGCCTTGAATATAAAGATTTAGCCATAAAATCAAAGTTTATCCTCAAAGGGCAATCACATCTATTGAAACCATTTAGTGATATACAAAAGCGATTCTAACATCCCAATCATGTTAAGAATACACCAAAATACATAATTCAGTGCAAATATACAATTACAACTCCAAAATACATCACATTATGGAATGATAGCGTCTCAGCACCACCACACTGCCAGTACCATGAACAGTTCTAGCTCACTTTTCACCATCTGCCGCCCTGCCTGCTTGAGGGCGGTTCACTGAACACTTTCCTAAAACAAAACATAAAAACATTTTGAATTATGAGCCAAAGCTCAGTACATGCATTCGTGTAATGTTAAAGATTCACTGAAAAGTTATATGGGCCCGCTTTGCGATTCATTTTAATTTTAAAACAGGGGATGAGATGCATACAAAATTGAATTGCCCATTATTATTTGTTAGTGCACCCCTGAGTAACTGTTACGATCTGTGAATAGGTGTACACCTGCTAAGCCGACCGGGAGACCTGGCCTGAAGCTGGGCGGGTTACTGGAGGGCAATGCCCTGTAACTGATAACTGATGGGGTCGCTAATTATGTGGTAAAACACTGATTAAATTGATTCATTGATGTACTTACCAGAACGTTACGATTTCGATAAATACGTACTAATTTCTAAAGATACAAGCAATGAACGTACCTAGAGGTTTTAAAAGCTAGGTCACAGAGTAAATAGATGCACTAAAATGGATAGAATGAGAGCTTAGGCCTTGATTCTGTTCATAAGATCATTATAGGAACATGAGATCAGAAATGAACTTGTCCTTATAATGAATACCATTAAAGAAAACTAGCACAATGGATACCTTTAAATAAAAACTTATAAAGAATTTGTACAAACCAGTTTGTTGATTAAACTAAAATACTGAAGCTAAATAAATTATAGAAATGCTGATTTAAAGCACGGCAGCGAGCTTAGAGGGTAAGGGCTTGTGACGAGGGTATGGAAAGAATAAAGCAGAACTTGAACTCCCGACCTCAAAATGAGACCTAAAACCCCAATATGTAAGCTTAAGAGGTCCTATAAAACCTTCCTGAAGGACACATAACATGATTTCCACGACAGGTTCCATAAAATGGGGTTAGAACACCAACATACTAGTTTGCAGTGCTGGGAAATCCATTCTGCCTAGGTTCAGTAAAATGGCCATAACTTCCTCTACAGACCTCAAATTAATGCGATTCAAAATCCATTTTAAAGCTAACATCTAGACCTATCTACCCAACAAAAAGCAGAATTTTTGGCTGGGCGATTATTACCAGTTTGGTTCCAAAGTTTCTCCTGTTTTCTGAAAATTTCAGCAGCACTACTTTAGTGTGTTCCTTCACTTTTTACACCAATCCTCCACTTAAACTCTTTCTTAAGAGTATGTAAACACACTTTGGTACATCTCAACCTCATTCAAAAACACCATACATAATTCCTCTTCATATTCATATCAAATAAAACTCCTTTTCTAGTCACATATACACACACACCTCAAATTTACCATTAGTTGATCCAAATCTTGCATTTTGGACAAAACGCTAACTTTAGGTCAGTTTGAACTCACTTCCAACTTTTCAAAAAAGCATAAACAATATAACAACCTTCAATGTATTAGGAGATAAGCAAAAACAAGGATAAAATAAGCAATAAACATCACTTGAACAAGAAGCTTTCATGACCAAGGTGAAACCCTAACCCTAGCCTCAACTCCACCTCAACTTCACCATAATCCATCAACAAGATGATTCTTAATACCATAAAAACAACATAATCCATCACTAAAACAACCAAAATAAGAAACAAAAACCAACAAGATCAAGAATCAAAAACAAAATCAGCATAGGAGGAGAAAGAACACTCACTTTGTGCTAGCAAAAGAGGTCAAAACGATCCTTGATGCTTGTGCGAGAGAGAGGGGTGGTTGGGGGTGGTAAGTGGTGGATGTTTTGTGGTTTTTTGGTGGTTGAAAGGTGGCTAGGAGGGGGTTTTTCTGCTGGGGCAGCCGTGTAGAGAGAAGGAGAGAGGGAAGAGAGAGAAAGTGTCTTGAATGCTTGGTGATAAATGAAGTAAAATGAAAATTTTTGCAATTTATATCAAGCTTTTACTTGGCTGAAGTTAAATGTGGAAAATTCAAAAATCTTAAGCTTAATTTAGGCTTAATTAAGAGAGTTTAGCTAAACAAATAAAGATCAAGTTTTGCTGCGTCGCAAACGGACCTAAACGGGCTCGGGTTTAGAGAAAGAACTGAAACCGAGTGCGTTTGCAAATTTTTTTTTTCAAAGTTTGAGATTAAATGATTGTAGTGTCATGAAAAAGAATTAAATCGTCAAATTCGTAAAATATCAATGCCTAAATCGATTTTCAAAATTGACTAGAACAAAACCACGAATTTCAAAGTAAGGGCCTAGTTAGAAATGTCCAAATGGGAATAATAAAAAGAAATGATGTAAATGAAATGAAATTAATCACACAGATTAATGAAATGAAATTAATAAACAGAATTTATGATCGAACTATTACACACAGCCTCGCAAAGGACTTCAAATTCCATCCTCATTGCAAATTATTTAGCTTAACTCACCTAATGTTTGCGAATGACTTGATTATTTTTAACAAAGCCAACCCCCCCACCATCCGACACATTTTTTCAACCCTTACATCTTTCCATGACTGTGCTGGTTTAAAAGCAAACTTGGAGAAGTCTCAAATGGTGGTTGGAGGATGTAGTTCATCACTTCAGGAACAATGTCTTCCCGATTACAGGTTTTGCAGAGACAACATTTCCTTTGAAATATTTAGGGGTACCAATCACAGCAAGCCGGCTTACCAAGGTGGAATGCAATAACCTAATAGAGAAAATCCTTACTAAGGTCAGAATTTGGACCACCCGTCATCTCTCTTTTGCAGGCAGAGCAATGCTCATTAACAGTGTCATCTTAGGGATGGTAAACTATTGGGCCTCCATTTTTATCCTCCCCATATCTATGATAGAGACCCTGACTCATATATATGTAGGAATTTTTTATGGGGTGGGACAACCGAATACTCAACAACCCCTAGGGTGGCATGGTAGTCGGTATGTCTGGATAAAAAATATGGGGGTCTTGGCATTAAAGACCTAGCAGCTTAGAGCAAGGCCCTCACTGTAAAACTGGTTTGGGCAATTGCATAGAAAAAGGACCTACTATGGGTTAGATGGATACAAGGTAGATACTTGAAAAACACAAATTGGTGGGATTACTCCCCCAAACCAGACTGCAGTTGGTATTGGAAGAAGAACTTTTTCATCAAGGAATACTTTAAAGACGCATGTACATCTTCGCAGTGGACTTGGCAGGACAATAAGACAAACAAAGTGAGGCTTGGTTATCAATGACAATTAGGGCACCCACCCAAAATCCCATGGGCTAAACTGGTATGGTCTGGATCTCTCATCCCTCGTCATGCGTTTATTATTTGGATCTTTGCACATCGTAGGCTACCTAAAAAAGTAAGGCTCGCCAGGTTCCAAAAACAAGATACCCTATGCAGTTTGTGTCATTTGGAGGAGGACGACCATTGTATCCTCTTTTCTTACCCATATGCACAAGAGGTGCGGAAAGGACTGAAAGAATGGTGGAATTTTCCAACATTTCTAGCAGGACACCTATTGCTAGACTACCTCAACACAGTCTGCTGCCCAAGAGCCCAAACACACATATCTTACGGCATTCTCGTAGTAGGAATTTACTAAATCAAGCGTGCAAGGAACATGGCTATTTTCCAGCAAAAAATGATCCCTAGCCATCAGAAGACTCGGATCATAAAAGAGCATAAAATGATCCCATGCCAAGTGTGTGTGTGTGTCTGTCAGTCTGTGTCTATATATATATATATATATATATATATATATATATATATATA
>JACYFF010031955.1:76721053-76748137 GCA_017589665.1 Selenicereus undatus
ATATATATATATATATATATCTCGTTTCCTTATGATGGTGTTGTTTTGAGCGAAATGTCATGCAAATGCTAAAAGCGTTTATTGACACACCAAAGCTATGCTAGCCCACTTATTACTTCGTCTAGTATCGTTGGTTACGAGGCACATTACTCCTTTCAATTAGTTATAATTATGCATAGGGCATAAGCTTCCTTTAGACTAGAAAGGATTATTCTTGTTCATGATTAGGGCTGGTTGAAATTTGTTAAACTCGATTATTTAAATTTGTTCTGTCTTAAAAATCTGTGGTCACAAAATTTTTGTTTGAAGTTATAAGTTTGACAATTAGTCATGTCCGAATTTAGTCGGGTCCTAGAGTGGGCATATAGGTTCAGGTTGTCTGGAAATCGGGTTTGAACATTAGAAAACTTGTTTATGTGTAACTTTGGTCCAAAACGTCTAGAAACTTTTACAAATACAACTTCGGACAACTAGGTTTGAACGTTGAAAAATCAAGTTGGACAGAGTCCGAGTACAAAGTTTTAGTTTAATTGTTTAATTTGTGCAAACCCAAATCGACCTGAGCCCAAATTTTTGTCAGGGCTCTCCATGAATAATTTACGGTGGAAACGTTAAACATGAGATGGATCTTGTGATATCAACCAACCAAACTCCCTATGTTGGTCTTAGTTTCTTAAACTTGATCCGCTACCCACCCAATATAAATGTTTTCCTGAAAGTTCATCTAACTTCAATGGTTTTGACTAAACCTTGACTATATTAAAAGATGCTCAAATATAAATTTTGAGCTCAAAAATCTTTCATTTGGTTCATGTTTATCTTCTTTATGATAATTCAATTAACCTTTTTCACCACTAACAATTTAGTTGATATTTTTCGCTGCTAAACATAATGTCAATAGCTTGGTCGAAATTTAACTATTCGATGAAAAATGTTAAAAGAAGTTTAAATATGAGTTTTGAGCTCAAACATTATTTCATTCGGATAACAATTATCTTCACCATGATAATTCAGACAATAAATATTTCAGTTGACATCTTCTTTTTTTCATAAAAAATCATTTGTCTTACACCAAGAGATGAAAAATTTGATATGAAAATCCAATTTCCTCCAAACAATATTTCCACAAAAAATGATTTTTTTTTAAATTTCCGTCCAACTAAACATTTCCTCAAGGTCAGGTGGAGTGAGTACTCACTAGGGTCTTGTTGTTTATCGGGATAATGAGCTATAGGCTACAACTTACAGTTCCTTACAACTTCTTAGAACTCCTTACAACCTAATCAAATTCTTATAATTTCTTACATCTTCTTACATCTTATTGCATCTTCGTACATCTTTTACATCTCCTTGCATCTTATTACATATCCTTTACAATAACTATTGGTCAGTGTACATTTTTTGTGGTTGTTTATGGCATGTGTTAGTTTATGATGAATGTTAAACATTTTAGCTGTCATTTTTTTCTCCTCATGTTTGTTCAATATGTATAGTATTTATATAAACATAATATTTTTTTTCCTAGAAGTATGAAAATCTGTATTTATTTTTATGAACATAATATTTATGTAAACATATTAGTTCAAAATTATGTTAAATATAATATTTGTTCCATAAATATAACATAAAAACCTATATGTTGAATTAAATCATGTTGTTTAGCAAGTATAGAGAAAATAAGGAAACACGTATTTGAAATTTTAATACGAATGTTTCATTCATGTTCGAGTTTCGATGTGAATACAACAACAACACGTCCCAGTGTAGGTCCCTTTTTCGCGGGGTCTGAGGAAATCCAGCTGTAAGCAACCTTACCTCTACCGGTATTCCTACCCATAGAGAGGTTGATTCCAAGATACTCACGAAAAAGGTTTTGTGAAAAAGTTTTATAGAGGAAAACGCTTGCGAAATATTTAAAAGAGGGAAATCAGTGCCCAAGAAGCTGAAGCTGAAAGAACGTACCTCAACAATCCACGTTAAGCAGCTGCCGTCACTCCCAAAAAAAAAGCACAACCTGCATACAAGCATGACAGACCCCTACCAACACTAAACCACTACAGCTACTGATAACTACAGAGCCGCTTATCTGCCATCTAAGATTCTAATCCTATTCCGCCACAGCCTCCTATCCTGAGTCAGGTCCTCCGTCAAACCCACTACTCTCAAGTCCTCTCTAATCACCTCGTCCAAACTCTTCTTCGGTCTACCCCTTCCTCTCTTAACACCGGGGAGGTCAATCAACTCAAATCTCCTTACTGGGGCGGCCATAATTATCCTTTTCACGTGGTCGAACCATCGGAGTCTTGATTCCCTCATCTTCTCTTCTATGGGGGGCACTTTAGCTAAGTCCCTGATTACATCATTTCTAACTCTGTCCATTCTCGTAAAACCACACATCCACCTGACCATCCTCATCTCAGCTACCATCAACCTCTGAACCTGTGTATTTTTTAGAGGCCAACACTCTGATCCATATAGGACAGCCGGTCGGACTACCATCCGATAGACTTTGCCTTTCAATCCTAAGGGCACCCTCTTGTCACACAACACCCCTGAGGCAGACTTCCATTTTTTCCAGCCAACTCTTATGCACTGGTTAATATCCTCGTCAATGTCCCTATTTTGCTGGATAATCGAGCCAATGTACTTAAACTTATCTACCTTAGGTATCTGTCTCCCATCCAGGGTGACTCCTCCCCCTTTTTCTATCCTTCCACTGAAACAACAATGCAGGTATTCCGTTTTTGATCTACTTAATCTAAAACCTCCAGCTTCCAGCGTAAGCCGCCAACTCCCCAACTTGTCATTTACCCCCTACCTAGTTTCATCGATAAGAACAATGTCATATGCAAAAAGCATACACCATGGGATCTCATCCTGAATCCCTCTAGTAAGTTCGTCTAAAACTAAGGTGAAAAGGAACGGGCTTAGGGCTGAGCCCTGATGCAGACCCATACTAACAGCGAAGTCATCTGAGACCCCTCCCGGCGTCCTAACACTCGTCTGCCCTCCCTCATACATATCCTTAATCACACGAATATACATGGGCGACACCCCTTTCTTTTCCAAATAGCTCCATAACACTTCCCGCGGGACTCTATCATATGCTTTTTTCAGGTCAATAAACACCATATGGAGATCCACCTTTCTATCCCTGTACAAACCCATGAGCCTTCTAAGAAGGTAAATCGCCTCTATGGTCAACCTGCTTGGCATAAAACCAAATTGATTCTTTGAAATTGCAACATCTCTTCACAACCTTCTCTCAATCACCCTCTCCCATAGCTTCATAGTGTGGCTGAGTAACTTGATACCCATAAAATTACTACAGTCTTGAATATCTCTTTTGTTTTTGTACAGCGGGATGACTGTACTAGCCCTTCATTCTCTGGGTATCTTAGCGGTCCTAAAAATGACATTGAAAAGCTCTGATAGCCACTCTAAACCTGCTTCACCCAAACACTTTCAAACTTTCACCGGAATCTGGTCTAGACCCTCTGCCTTCCCATTCGCCATCTTCTTCAAGGCCTCCTTAATCTCATCCTTTGTTATATGTCCATACACTCGTCCGTCAATACACCTATCACTGCCTTCTCCGCCCTACTATAGGCTTCTCCCATCCCCTCCCCATTAAGGAGTTTAGCAAAGAACCTTTGCCATCTCTCCTTGATTTCAGTATCCTCATACAACACCTTACCATCTTCGCCCTTGATGCACCTCACCACACTTAAATCCCTAGTCTTCCTTTCCCTAGCCCTTGCCCGTTTAAAAACTTCCTTCTCCTCCTCCTTGGTCCCTAATCTATGATACAGTCTATCAAAAACTAGGCTCTTTGCTATCGCCACAACTTTCTTGGCTACCTTCTTAGCCGCCTTATAATCAAATATGAAAATAGTCAAACTGTATGCCATGAAAGCATTTGGGCTATTTAATCAATAAGTTGATCCATTAGGTTCAAATTGACTTATAGTTTTTCATCCCCTTGTTTTCTAACAAAAAAATAAAACTTCCAAAGCTATGATTGTCTTTATTTTCAAAATTTTTATATTTCACAAATGCTAGCTTAATATTTTTGAGGGGTTTAGTTTTATAATTTTTTGGTAGTGTTATCTTAAAAATATTAATTTTAATTTATTAAATTTAAATAGTTTTAAATTTTAAGTGTTCTATTCAATTTTGTTGGGAAAACTTACTATTTTATCTTCAAGTGTTTATTTTAATTAAAGAGAGTTTGTTTCTTTTCTTATACAGAGGTAAAACTAATGATAAAAAAAGGCCTCAAGTTTAGAACATATTTGGTTCTACAAATGAGTGATCAAATATTTATATTATTGTTATTTAATTGCTCGTTTAAAGGTTATTCTATAAATTGTTATTTCACTATTATTTTTGTTCATCGAGAACAAACTTTATTTGTATCCACATGTTAACAAACAATTTATTAAGTGAAGGTATAAAATTAATTTCATTGGCATCAATGATATATTACATATGATTTATTTTCGTTCAATAACTTATTTCACAAATCATACATCAAAGATCAACAATTATATATATAGATCTATAAATTTATATGTGTACAAATTTTAATAATTCCACATTTCTACAACTGTTTACATTTATCCTTATAGTTTCTTGCATCTCCTGTTACAACTTCTTAAATATTTTTACAACTTTTTATATTTTCTTATAACTTATAATTATATCTTATCGTGAAAAAGAACAAGTTCTAGGAGAGGATCAAATTATCAAACCTTATATAGTATTCATAAAACGTTTGTTAGGCAACAAAATTTTGGCGGTTGTTAGCATAAAAATTAATGTGGAAGGAACGACCAAAAGGTTTGGACAGTTGGACAGCAGAAAAGTAGGCACTTAAATAGCAACCCTTATTGTTGTGCTCACAACCAGCTAATGAATGCATGCCTCTATCTTGCGTAACATTTTTGTTGAAACTTTGGGCAAAAACATCATCCAGACACTCAGGCTTCTGATCCCACCACAAATACGTAATTGTGAGGCTGAAATCCGGCATCTCTAGCTACCTAATTTCACCTGAAAGTAAAGCGTATCGCTTTCACCTTGCGCTTTCACAATCACGTTCGTAGACTTTAATACTTCATTACATATTGCTGACAATGTCATGCCATCATAATATTCAATTGAAACTTGTCCCAGTTTGTACCAGTCATTCCATTCAAGGAGGAGTCAGTATTACTCAAATGTGTATTAAAGATAACATCATAACGTTAAGTATATATACGATATTAAAGAGTAGCATTTTTTCGTATATGGCTTCACTCAATACTTAAAAAAGGCACTTGATGACTGATAAATAGACTTGATAGAATTTGACCCAATTCAAAAATTTGATTTGAATCCGTCCAAAAATGTTAGGTTCTAAAACTCGAATTTATGACCCGAAACCCAAAATTACTAGAACCCTAAAACTCGAAAAATTTTAGATTCTATCAGTTTGGGTCCGGGCCAACCTGACGGGTCAACAACTCAAATTTGGAGTTTGGAGCTGAGGTTGATTGCATTGGTCTACTAGGTGGGAATTGGGCCTCTTTTTGTCAAAAATGACCAAAGCTGAAAAATGAAAAACGAAGTATGTGAGTGAGGTGCTTAAGAGCAAGTTAAATGGTGAGCCATTTTTTGGCTCACCAGATGGACCCTACCACTGTCACATCAACCCTCTCTCTAACTTTTTGCCTCACAATCCTCACTCTCTCCAATGGAAAGCTCACTACTTTCTCTCAACAAATAAAATAATACATATGGACCCCACACCTACAACAACAACAACAAACTCCCAGTGTAGGTCCCGCTTTCGCGGGGTCTAGAGAGATCCAGCTGTAGGCAACCTTACCTCTACCGGTATTCCTACCCACAGAGAGGTTGATATGGATCCCACACCTAATCATATTAATTTGTTTTAGTTTTTTTAGTTTGGTTGGTTATTTGGGTTAATTATTTAGAAGAAAAATAATTTGGGCATAATAATTTGGTAACACAACAAATTGGAGGTGATATTATTGTTTTTTGCGAACAGTACAAGAGTTTGAATAACAAAATGGACACATGCGTAAAATATAGTAAGTACAATAGTTCGATAAATAAATAAAAAAATATATGTTGGTTGACATGAAACAAAATTAAAATTACAATACGTGAACAATTTAAACGTGACTTAAATATGATGAAGAATGAAGACTAGTGTTTTTGTTAGGAAGAAAGTTACTTGTCTTGCGTTTTTTGCTTTTTGGTTGGTTATTTGGGTTCCATTTTTTTTGGAAAAAAATAATGTGCACGTAATAATTATCAAATACAACTAATGAAAAAAAGAAACACACAAGAGTTTCAATGAAAAAAAGAAATTCACAAATGCTTGAAATTAGCAATAACAAGAGTCCGAGACTGAATGAAACATAAGATACATTGGTTGACATGATATGAAAAAGAATTACAATAGTTTAACAATATTACAAAAATAACAATATGAAGATCAATGAACTATCCTCTCTGCCACCGACCCGAATTTCGCTTCATTCCTCAATCAAGTCTGCTTGGAGAGCTAAATGCATTTAGGAGTTGCGAACTTGGCATGATCGTTCAAAATACGTCTCATAGCATGGATGGTGGTCGTGGTTAACAATCGGCTCCAGGACAGTTCCCTCAACAACGTTGTAGTCAAATGCAAGCTCGTAGTTATCCTGCTCGTTCTCCACAATCATGTTATGAAGTATCATACATGCTTTCATAATAATACCAATTTATGTTTGATCCATGAGACGAGCAGGGCCACGTACAATGGAAAATCGAGATTGTAACACACCGAAGGCTCGCTCAACCTCCTTCCTTACTAATTCTTGACATTCTGCGAATAGTTTTTTCTTCGACCCTTGGGGAAGTGGGATCATTTTGACAAATGTAACCCATTGTAGATAAATTCCATCCGAAAGATAGTACCCTATGTTGTAATGGTGCTCATTGATGGCATACTCACATTTAGGAGCCCGATCCTCGTACATCTCTTGGAAAACAGGTGAGCGATCAAGGACGTTAATGTCATTAAGACTTCCAGGCAACCCGAAGAACGCATGCCATATCCAAAGGTCATATGATGTAACTGCTTCAAGAATGATTGTTGGCACCTTCTAAACTTGCTTTTGAAATGATGCACTCCAAGCCGTTGGACAATTCTTCCACTCCCAATGTATGCAATCTATGCTTCCCAACATACCAGGAAAGTCACGGGCTCCAGCAACTTGCAGTAAGCGATTGACATCAGCTTGATTTGGTTTTCTCAAGTACTATTCCCCGAATACCTCAACGACGCATGAGGCGAACCTTTTTAGGCATTCCATTGCGGTGCTCGCACCAATCGTCAAGTATTCATCAACGCAATCAACTCCTACACCATAAGCAAGCATTCGCATGGCTGCAGTACATTTGGTTAATGGCGAGAATCCATGCTTTCCGGCCGTGTCGTACCTCACCTGAAAGTACTCTGAATGATTGCCAACTGCTTCCACAATGCAGACAAATAAGTGCCTCCGCATTCTGAATATGCGGCGAAAATGATGTCCGTTGTACACTGCGTCTTCGGCGAAGTAGTCTTGATATAAGCGGTTGTGGGCTTCTTGTCTGTCTCTCTTAATACATCTCTTTTTCATTGGAGGAGTAGATGTCGATGGCGTCATCTCTGTGGCTACTTCCCTAAGTTGTAGAAGGAGCATCATTTGTTGTTGCACTTGTT
Organism: Selenicereus undatus; assembly: GCA_017589665.1. Lineage (NCBI taxonomy): Eukaryota > Viridiplantae > Streptophyta > Magnoliopsida > Caryophyllales > Cactaceae > Selenicereus > Selenicereus undatus. The sequence continues at coordinate 76,728,816 of JACYFF010031955.1, forward strand.
GATATTGGAGGTACGCCCCCATGTTGGGGATGATGACATCATTATTTGAAGAAGAAGAGGATGATGACGAGGAGGACGATGATTCCTCCTCATTTGGTTGTGTGTCCACATTGAAATTATCCATTACAAATAACCTGCACAAATAATAATTATTATTCATTAATGTACAGAATAGTAACCATTTTTATTAACAATAAATATTACCCACACCCATTTTGCATAAGTTGATATCATTACATGACTACACCAAACTCACATCCAATACAACACATGGAAAATAAAGCCACATTGTTTCAACATAGGATGAAGTACATAGTTCTCGCATTCTATAAAATTATAGGGGAGGGGAGACATATTACTGATGTGATGATGAGTGGCCTGATCCATACGCAACAATGTCTGCTTTCCGTTGCTCATAGTAAGACGCTTGTTCGGGACTCATTGTGGAGGTGTCCATCATCATTATTCTTTCCTCTTCTCACATCAGCTTTATTTCTCTCATCATTATCTTCTAAGCTTTTTCTTCTTTAATTGTGATGATGAAATCCTTGAACACATAATTCATATCACTATTGGCACTCTTTATCTGCTACAACTTAGTTGTTACTCAATCAAGTACGACGTGGTTCGCCGCTTGTTTCATCCTTCTTTTGGCCGCTTTCCGCCTTCCGGTCTTTCACTCCCACCGAAACCTTCATTTTCAGTCTCTTCAGTGCCGGGGTTGGACTTTTTTGATGATCCTGACCCTGACTTAGGTGGATCAGATATCGCATGCCATTTTGGCTGGCCTTTCAGCATCTCATACAAATGTTGCAACTCAAACTTCTTCTGTGTACGCTCAGCGTACAATCTGTGGGCCTCTTGCAGAATCCTTGCATCATTCCACCCACTGTGGTTACTACGTTCCACTTCAAGCATAATACCTTTCCATTTGTTCACTATTGGGGCGCACCGCAACCATCGACTGTTACATGTCTTTGAAGTTCGTGCTGATGCCCCTTGTGGATGGTACTCGTTAAAAGTCGAGGCCACCATATTCCAAAATCTAGCCTTCTTTTGGTAGGCTCCGACAATAAGATTTGTGCCTACATTTATCCATGTCCGAATAAGCTGTTGATCTTCGTCAACGATCCACTCTTTGGCACCACTACCTGTTGTTCCCATTACTTCCCTCCATCCCCCTCATCAGTACTTACCTCAATGTTCGTCCCAGACTGGCCCCGCCCGACCAATGACCCCGTTAGTGTGGATAAGGGGGTGCAGTTTCTCCCGACAGAAAGGTCATTTCGATGAGGAGGTGGCAGTGGATAGTAAGGAGGGTAGTACGGGTATTCACTCTCGTGCACATTGAAAGGTTCAGTATGTGTTGATGTGTAATATGGTGGAGGATATGGTCGAGGATTCTGACTTGAACCACCCGAAATCCTCGAGCTATGGTGGGGTGGGTAATATGAATGATGCAGATGATGGTGGTGGTTTTGTGGTACATATGGTTGGTACGATGCATGGGGATTGTGTCGAGGAATTGGGGGAGCACTATTCCCCCAGCTTGGAGTGAACCGTCACCCTCAAGCAAGCTCATAAACGAGGGGGGAGTGTTAGGGTCTATATTTCAGATGAAGTTAGTACCTACCAATTTATAATTAATCGTATTAATATCTAAGTGACTTATAGTAATTGAAGGTCATATTTCAGATGACATGAAATATTTAAACTTTATTCTCATAGCGCTTCATATCATATACTAAAAAAGAAAACCATTCATGTTTTCCCAAGTTACATATTACATTTAATTATCATACTAATTAACACATTTATTTTAGTAATATATACTTCAAAACTATTTCATTCATTTTATGAAGTTCATATTAATTTTCATTATGACATATTAATTTTAATTATCATAGTCATTATCATATTCATTTTTGAGAACATTAAAATATGCGTAATCTCTTCAACATGCCAAACAATATTCTACCACCCTATAATATTGATTTTAACAACTAATACATCAACTATATTTATGAACATGCTCTCCTAATTATTGCAAACTCTTTCTACAAATATATTCATTTCAACAATTACCAATTTAATTATCCTAACTTCATTAACATGCCCAAAAATATAATAAAAGTATTCTCATAGTGTTTCCCAAAACATTTAATCATATTGCTAAGTTAATAACACATTATCACAACATATAATTAAATTTTATTTATCTTCTACTTACACAAATAACGTTTACAAATTTCAAATTAATCTTTCAATTATATTATTCATGCGGTTGCTACTACATTAGTAAAAGATAATGTTTTTAACATTTAACATATCAACTACCACATAATAATTTTTTCTAACGCATTAAAAATTAAATAGCAAATTACTATTTGCTTCACTAGTTCATTGATTCCAAAAGCAACTCAAACTTCTCTACAAATACAAACAACAACATTACAAACTAAAATTACCAATTTTTATAGTACAAAGAACAACAACGTTACAAACTAAAATTACCAATTTTTATAGTACAAATACATAACTTAACACAATTGAATTTATAAATTCTTACTAATTTCTTCACTTCGTTGTTGCTAAAATGTCTCACTAGAGAAAAAAAAATAAACAAATTTCTTCATTTCATTAACATATTCATTAACATATAATTCTTTTCACAACATCTCAAAGACTTATTTCCACTTTTATGTCCACTTTTAATAACATCACTAAAATTATTCTACCAAAACCTTTGAAAAATAAAATCATAGCTACTATATTAAAAACATATAATCATTATAAAATTTAATATATGAACAAAATATAAACACCAACAAGTTTTTCCATAAATGCAAAAATAACTACATTACTCATACAAAATATCAAATTGAATATATAACATTAAGCATTTATGGAAACTAAAAATATAAATTCTTACAGTTGCTTTCATTTCTTCCTTGATATAAACACTTGAATATAAATCCACCAAAAAATGATCAATTTTCACAAGAGGAAGAGGAAATGAGAGAGGTTGTGAGCGAGAAACTGAAGCATGTTAATATATAAACATAATTGATGCACACTAAAAATCAAAACAAAAATTCTTCACATGGGGGAGAAGCACTCAATGGTCTAGAAACGTCTACTTGCTGCCCAGTACCTCAGCTTTTCAATGCATGCTTCTTCCCATAAATTATTGTGTTGATCAAAAAAAAAATTCAGTGGTCAACCCCCCAAAACGACGTCGTTTTGGGGGGGATGCAGTAAAAAAAATCTGACCGAGCCTCCTCACACCCCGTGCCGCCTCGCCGAGCCCCCGAGCCAAGCCAGCCGTTGTAACCGGTCGTGCTGCCTCCTCCCTTGCTCACCTCTTTCTCTCTCTTCGCGCGAGCAAGCCCGTGGACATGCTCTAAGTCAACAAGCAAGAAACACCGCCAGTTCAGACTTGATCTTTTCACCTTCCCCCCTACGTTCTTTGTCTCTTGTCTGTCTCTTTCTCTGACACAGACCAGAGACGACAGATCTGTCATCTATGAGGCGGTTCCTCCATAGATGGCTAGACACCATTGCTCCCCCCGTCTCCCTCATCTCTGTTCCGAGCTATTTTTATGATATGAGGTCTACATCTCCTTCATTTTCTACCTTAAGCCAACCTCTATTTTATGAGATCCCCGTCTCCTTCATCTCTAGTCCTCCATCTCTCACCTCAAAAATAGTGGCGAAATTAGGAATAGTGAAAAGGGTGTCGTAGTTACAACTTGAAAGTAATGATGATTCGTTAGCTATCTTTTTGAAATATCTGTACATTCATTTTTGAAAGGATTAAAGATCAATGAAATAACCTAGAATTAAAATTAAACTTACCAATTAAACAAATTTGGAGTTGAAATTGACAAATTAACTCACAAATTAAACAAGAGAAGCAAATTAACCTACAAATTGAAAGATTAAATAACAAATTTAAGCCAATTAAAGCATTTAAGTTAAAATAAAACAATGAACTATTTTTTTTTTTTTGAAAAAATTGCTGTGATTTTTCAATTACTCCTATGTTGTGATTTTTATGAAAAATTGTTGAAAAAGGCTATGCCCTTCTATATACATGAAAAAGGCTTCTTTCTTTGATCAATTACTCCTATATTATAGTGTTAATTGAAGCATAGGCAATACAAGAGGATATTGTCTTTGCACCTCTTATATTAAGAATTACTTCTATATGCATGAAAAAAATCATAGCAACTAATTGCTTCAATTAAATAAGTAAACATTTTAAGAAAAAAATTGTTGTGACTTTTCAATAATAAGTTCTAACTAATTTTTGAAAAGTTTATTTGAAAAAAGCTACGTATGCTTCAAACTAATTGGTGAAAAATTCTAGGCAACTAATTAAATCATTTTTTAATTTTTTAAAAAGAGAAAAGCATTTACAAAAATAAACAATGGAAAAACCTAGATAAGGCTCAAACCGGAGAGGTATTAAAAGAGAAAAGCATTTACAAAAAACATAAACAATGGAAATACCTATATAAGAATTGAACCCGCAACCTCTCGGCAGCAAACGTGTTATACACACAACTCCAACCACTAGACAAAGTGGATTTTAATCTGCCCATCTGCCAATTGCTTTTGTCTAAATTTTAAATTTTTCCCATGTATTTTTTTCCCATTGGGAAGGGGTATCGGGTGACTACACTACACACGCTAGCTTCGCTCTGCTCCAAAAACACCCTGATTCCAGTAACATATCCACCCAATAAATTTCGTTTACTTCTCGGCCTTCGTTTTGAAATTTGGATTAAGTTTTCATTCTATTTTCTCCTTTTCTTTAACTTGCATGCTCTGTTTCGGGCTCTTCTGTTGCCTTATATGAAAAGGCTCTCTTTCTTTTTTTCTTTTTTTGGTTTGTGTGAAAAGGGGGTGGTGTTGATGGGAAGTACTTTTCCCCAATTTTGAAGCTTTATGTACTTATTAATTTACTCAAAACTAGCCTGCGTCCGTGCTTTGAACGCAACGTGTTCAAATAGACATTTTGTAGATATGTTATCGAAATAATAAAATAATAGTTACGGTAGACATGATTAATCTTATAATTCAGAGGGGATAATGAAAAAATTCAATGAAAAAGTTAAGTATACAGCAATTTCGTGCATAACCAATGGGATTAACAATTGAAAAATATATGATTGTGGAAAAAGTCTATGTAAGTATGATTGGAGATAATAGATAGTGAATTTGTTACAAAGCACACTAAATGGGGTGATAATAAGTCAATCTATGACGCCAAATTCGCCAATGACAAAAATTCCACCTCCTCCTCTTGTTGGTGTGGAAAAATTTATGAAGTCGTTAATTGTCTAATAAAGTTAGGAAGAAACTATTTTGAAGTCAGTTTAGTTTGAGTTTCGCATGTAACACAAATAAAATTTGTTTTTGAATGAAAATAATTTGAACATTATATTTATGCTCATATATAACCTATTTAAAGTGGCCCATTAGGGGGTACTAATATAATTATGTGTTCATAGTTTGTACATGTAATAACCCAACCCTAACTCATATTTATTTATTTAAATTATCTTTAGTTATTTCATTAATCATGTTTATTCAATTACTTTACCATGTTTATTGACTTAATCACTCATGGTTATTTGTTTAACCAAATCATATTCATTAAATTCAATTACGCTCCATTTATTTATTTAACGAGTTCCATCATGTTATTTAAATTTTCCATCTTCATTCATCGTATTTAATCTTCCCAGTTGGAAGATATTTCATTTTGGGTACCACTTTGCAACTCAAGTTTCATTGATTATTAATTCGAAGTTTCGTTGATTGAATAAATATCGGGTGAATCGATATTAGGTCTCGGTAAGTATAAATTAGTGATTAATTATTTTTTTTATCTTCGCTAAACATTTAATTCCGAGCAATGCAAATTTTTATTTTTGTTCAACCCTCCAAATAATTTTTCAAGCCCCAATTTAGCTTTTTGGGCCCAAAACAAAAACCCAAAACCTTACTAACTTTTGTTATTTTACTAATTACTCATTTTAGCACCTAATTTTAATTAGTAAAAAGCCAATTTTTAGGGGGGTAATTTTCAGCCACATGTAGCTACTAAGTGGTACTTTATAAACACAAATATTCAGCCCAAAACACAAAACCATCCCCCCATTTTCTCTCTCTCCTTCACAGTAGAAACAGGAGCAGCAGCTGCTGCCCCTTGTGCCACCACTTTGGGTGGTTTGCGGCCACTTCTCGGCTACCCCGACTTCTCCTTACTTCCAGCTATCATGCCCAACCATTTACTTCACTCAAAACAGCTCCCTCCTTCCTCTAATTCAAGTTTAAAGTGAGGTATATCCCAAACCCTAACTTGTTTTATCTTGAGTTTTATGGTTCTTTTCTTTATGGGTTATGTTTGGATGATCAAATTGATAGTTATTGTGCAATTTTTCTTAAGTTTAGAGATGTTTGGAGTTATGGGTATTTGATCAAGAGCATGATTTTCATGATTTTACATTCGTTTATATGCCACTGTCGAAATTCTGGAAATTATAGGATTGTCCAAAAATTCTAAAATTTTTACTGTAGGTTCTCTATATTATTTGGGATTTTCTGGAAAACTTTCATGAAGTTTGGACGTGTAATCAGTGCGTTATGGAAATTTGAAGAAATCTGCCCTATTTTGGATACGAATTTAGTAATTATGTATTAATGAAATTGTTTAAAGTTTGGATATATATATATATATATATATATATATATATATATATATATGAGGCCTTAAATGATCTTTTGTATCTGATTGTGGTGATTTGGAATTATTTTAAGTGAGTTTCAAGTGAGTTTTATGTGAAAAAGGAAGAGAAAGTTAAATCAGTGAAGGGCTAGAATTTCAGAAAAGTAGGGCTGATTTTGGAATTAAACTGGTAATGAATGGTCCAACCAAAAATTATGATTTTTGGTGGGTAGATATGTCAGTGTGTTATCTTTCCAATGCCTCTAGAATCTCCTTAATCCGAGGTCTGTGTAAAATGTTATGGTCGTTTTACCAAAACTGCGCAAAATGAGATCAAAACTAATACACTTGTGTTTTAGTCCCATTTTGGGAATCCTTTTGTGAGAATCATGTTTTGAGTTGTAAATGAAAGCTTTTGGGGACTTCTTAATGTTTTCATATTGAGGTTTTATGTATCCATTTGAAGTCTATAATGAAAGCTATGACTTTTTGAAGTGAACTGATCTGCTTGGATGTAAATCAGGTTGTTATTATAATTTCTATGCATTGTATGCTTGGAGGAAAATTCTGAAACTTTTATGGTAGACTGTTCATATTATTTCTGAATTTCCTATGAGATCTCATGAAAGTTGGCTGAGTATTTTGAGTTTGGTGATTTTTGGAAGTATTTTGAGTAACTGTATAAAGAGCAATAAAAAAGAACAAGTGAGATTGATTATGCACTCATTTTGTGTATTTTGGGCCAAGTCATTTATAGGGAGAAATAAATACTCATGGACTTTTATGGAGCTTTTAGCTTGTTTTTGAGCTTTGATTCAGTTATGGATTTTACAAAGAAAATACCATGCTTGGTGAGCTTAATAGCTTCTAATGAGTTCAATGACCCATTTGAGGTGGAATTATTTATCTAATGGATTTATGAATGAAATATGAGAGGTGGGATGTTGTGACTTATCAGACCAAGTTATTGCAGTTTGTGCCATTGAACCAAGATATACCTCTATTGGCCTCAGACCTCTATTACTTACTCAATTCAGATTGTATCAAATGTATTTATCAAGCCAGTCTAGTGTACTGGCTGTTATCTTGAACCAAGTTCTACATCAGTAAGCCTTAAACTTGTATCAGCAACTTATTTCAGAAAAGACCGTAACCATTCTCTCAGTTATCGTCATCCAGGCCTTTTCCTCTATAATACCATTTATCTCATCGTGGACTATTTTACTTTCATCAATTCAGTTTTGAAGTCATATTGAAATACACGAGTTATTTATACCATTTAATTACTCAATTTCTGTTACGCATACTTTTACTTACTCAATTGTGCGAGTGAGGATCATTTACTAACTACACATACTTTCAATGACATTTATGAAACAGAGTTGAGGCCTAGTTATCGTTCCCCATTATGCAAAAAGTGTTATCAAGTCAGAACATATTTATCAAGTCCAACGATATTTATGAAACAACTATTAAATTTATGACACATATTGTATTGTATGTTTCATCTCTCATATTTGTTTAAATTTTTGTAATTGTGTACTCCGGGTGTGTGACCCGCTGAGTTATGAACTCCGGCGTGTGGCCGTTGAGCTATTAAAGTGTTTCTCTCCATTTCAGGTATCAATTGTAAGGCTTTAAGCCTGGGTTTTAGCCAGTTTTTGGGCGAAACTCTGTCCGTTTCACTCCAGAATTTGAGAGTTTCATTGAGATGAATTAATATACCTGACCTTGAGTACAGTGATGGTTGAAGTCGATGTGGGGGTGCCATTTGCAACTTCTCAAGGGATTTATACAATGTTAAGTCAGAGGTGAACCTCTAGATGAGGAAATGCCTGGTGGGGCAATATTTTTGAGTTGAAGTATTATGAGAAGAACACTATAATGAGTGCTTATGTATGGTAATAGCAATTAGTAGCTTATGGTGTGCTATTTGGCATTATGTGGGTGGTGCAAGTAAGAATAAGATGCCATGTATCGGAATCATTTGGTCTTGATACTAAGACTTTACATAAGCAATGCTCCCATTACTTCCCGTCATTGACTTATTCCTGCCCTAATTAGCTTGAATCGTTCAGATGCATCATTTCTTTGCTACTAACACTCTCTTGATTTGTAATGGGGTGTTTATGGGAATTCCCATATGTGGTCTGTGGGGACTTTTTCAAACACATCTGATCAACCTTTCTTATAGGTGATTCAAACCCTGATAATCTCAGTCGTTTAATTCTCTCTTTCCATAATGGAGCCTATAATGACTCCCGATGTGCATTACTATGTGATTTGCAGTTCTTCCTAAGCATATTTGACTTATTCTACTTGCAGCTCAGTCATCACTATGTTCATATTTTTACTGTTATCTACTCAAACTCTTTCCTTCTATTTGGGCACTATTCATTTGTTGCTTGCAAAGCCATTGGTTGCTTCAGATCCAGCCATTGAGTGCCTTTCAGCAATAAATGTATTCATATTGTTCGAGGTTGTTATAGCACCGTAACGTCATGCTGGCATACTACTTTATGGCCATGACTACATGTCGTTATTCAAGTTATTTTGACAATCCTTTCTTTTCTAGTACAACCTAGTTTGGTAATGATAAATAACGATTTTGTGTTATTTCCATTTGTCAGCAGTTTTGAAGTTTATATGTCTACCCAAGACTTCCATTTATTGCAAATTGTTGTATTGATGGATGACATCATGTTCAGTCATAAGAATGACTCCTTCATCTTGACGTATTGTCTTTTCAAACATCAGATGAATAAAATTTTCCTTCTGATAGTGTTGACCCTTATTTTCGTCATTTTACTCACATATGGATACCATATGACTTTTCAAAAGCCGCTTTGGGAATCTGTCACATTTCTTCACCTTCATTACTGAATGCTCTCTCTCAACTTCATAACATCGTTCATTTACTTTACTATCATGACCATCCTGAATAAACTGCATGTCTTGTATATGCAGGACATTTATATGTCTTACTTCTTTCATTACGAATCCTCGTCTTTTCATTCATTCAGCTTACATGTATATCCTTCATAACCAATAAAAAAATATCGTTGCAAGAGTTCATGGTGTGGTTGCATCTCTCTACACTTTAGATCGCCCCTTGTCTTTTAAATTTACTGAGATCAGTAAGCAGTTGAATGTGTTATGTATAGTATTGCTGTAAACATATTCATTGGGCATTCAATCGAGTTTGATTGGTATACCTTGTTATCATTATGGAGATGAACTGATTGTGTACTTATAGAAGATAACGTGTAAAGATCTTAAGGTCAGTTTGAGAAATGTGGAAAGACTAGACGTGTATTTTCATGGACTGAGAGAAGAAAAATCCTATTTCTGCCCTAATTTCATTGTGCAAGCAAGTGAATTATCATGTCAGTAATGTATTGAATATTAGTGATTTATCAACAATACTCGGTATATCCATATCCATATTTCCAGTTGCTGGATTTAGAGATGTTTCATCTGAGGACTATCAGGATTGTTTCTCCCCAAGAAACATTTGATTTTCAGACCAACGTAGTTCTAGGTACTCAATCTATTTTTAAAACCCCTATCATATGAACCCCAACAGAGTCCAGAGAATTAAAGATTCAATGGATGAATTACAAGGGATTTGTTTGACCAAGTGTGTCCCCGTGGAGAACCTCAGGTTCATACAAAGAAGAAAGACAGAACCTTATGATTGTGTACTATGCACAGAGAGTTGCACAAGATGCCCTATACCTTGAACAAATGATTTATGGGATTAACTGTCAGCAGTAGATGTCTTGTCTAAGAATGATTTAAGGTTCGAACATCACACCTAAACCATGCAACCACAGTTTATCTTTTGTAAGAATACCCATTTATAGTAATTTTTGTTTGCTTGTCTCATCTTCAAAACTTGATACTATCCAATATTGTTTCATCTCCCTTGCATTTCAACCCGATGTTTCTTATTAGCATGATCTTCCATGTCTTCGCAAACTCATTGTTAAGTATGCAATACATTTTTATTCGACCTTATATGATTGTCAACATTCCAGTGCTCTCGACCTTCACCATCTTTATTTCATGATCATGAGCTGTAGTTCATTTCGTTGAGAGTTGATTCCCACATCTACCTTACATCTCATTTATTCATAATAATACGCTCGTATAACTTATTCTGAATTTATAATGTAATTAAGCTCTCATTGGTGTGGGTGATTGTGATTGTCATAATCCCCCTACTTTCCCTATTTTGAACTTTAACTCCCACACATATATCTTACCTGCTCATAAGTAAATTCTAGCTTTTCTATTCAATCTTATTCCTGGACTTGAATTGGTTTTGTATGAGCAAAGGCACGTTTCTCATGTCACTTGTTCAATCTGTTCAATCCATTTATTGATCAAGCTATTCAATCTATTCACTTATTCATTCTATTGATATATTTATGGCACTTGCAATTCTCACACCTATATTTTATATCCTCATAAGTGAACTTCAGTAATCCTTATTTAATCTTATTGTCGTACTTAACTTGGCTCCATATGAGCAAATGCCTGTTTCCACTACAGCCTGTTCAATCCATTAATCTATTCATTAGACCTTGTTTGTTTATCCAATCTATTTATCTATCCATTTCACATTGCTTGTCCCATCTATCTATTGCATTTATCTTGTTCCTTGTGGCTATAAAGTCATCTAGTTGAAGCTCAATTGCTTGTCATCTTGTTTCCAATTCTTCAGTTAAACCCGAATATAACCATCCCACGTTTCTCCTTGATGGATTATTTATTGGACCTTTTATGGTCCATATTTATAACCACAATTCTTGTGGCATTATATTTCAGAATTCATGATACACTTATGGTTATCTTTATTCTAACCACCCCATGATAATCTCTTCTTTATTTGTCTTTTCTAGTCTCATTGTTCATTTCTTTTGTATGCAATAGTTCGCTCGGCTGAGAAATTCATCGCTCTTATCCCTAACCATGGTCATTTTTCTTTTGCCCGTTATCAACTGGGAGCAGATCCTTTAGTAGTCTGATGAGGGCAGATCATGTGATGTGTTAGAAAAATCAGCTGGTAATATTTTGAGAAGGGCATAATCTTAAGCACTGTTTAATTATATTGGAATGAGCCAGAAGACACATTGAGTATAAGGTCAGGGCTACTCCCAGCAGTAAGAGGGGAAAATGGAAAATTCAAGTACATGTCGAGGTGATACAAGGTCGACAAAACAGTTGTGCTGGCAAAACAAAGAAATAACCAATGTCTCAGATGCATTATAAAGTATTCTGAAGGGCTTATCTAGTCAAGGGTGTCAGGAGACTGGATATCAGTGATAATTGAGTCCTCGTTACTTTGGACTTTATGAGTCAGCAGTGTAGAATACCTCCTTTGCAGTAACAAGGTTCTTTTCTTTCGAAGGGAATATCACTTTTGAAGCAAAGTAATTGAATTCATTAAGGCTATTGTGTGAAAAGTATTCGGATCTACTACTGAAATATAGGATTAAGAAGTTATGCAATACGTACATCCTTAATCAGTGTTCATTCGGCAATTATACCCCTTCGGGGGGAAGCAATGGAAACCAATGACCCATGTGTTTTAAAGCAGCATTGCATATAGTTGACAAGTGTGATAAGTTTCGAGGACGAAACTCTTTAAGGGGGGAAGGCTATAATAACCCAACCCTAACTCATATTTATTTATTTAAATTATCTTTAGTTATTTCATTAATCATGTTTATTCAATTACTTTACCATGTTTATTGACTGAATCACTCATGGTTATTTGTTTAACCTAATCATATTCATTAAATTCAATTATGCTCCATTTATTTATTTAACGAGTTCCATCATGTTATTTAAATTTTCCATCTTCATTCATCGTATTTAATCTTCCCGGTTGGGAGATATTTCATTCTGGGTACCACTTTGCAACTCAAGTTTCATTGATTGTTAATTCGAAATTTCGTTGATTGAATAAATATCGGGTGAATCGATATTAGGCCTTGATAAGTGTAAATTAGTGATTAATTATTTTTTTTATCTTCGCTAAAAATTTAATTCCGAGCAATGCAAATTTTTATTTTTGTTCAACCCTCCAAATAATTTTTCAAGCCCCAATTTAGCTTTTTGGGCCCAAAACAAAAGCCCAAAACCTTACTAACTTTTGTTATTTCACTAATTACTCATTTTAGCACCTAATTTTAATTAGTAAAAAGCTAATTTTGGGGGGGATAATTTTCAGCCACATGTAGCTACTAAGTGGCACTTTATAAACATAAATATTCAGCTCAAAACACAAACTCATCCCCCCATTTTTTCTCTCTCCTTCACAGCAGAAACAGGGGCAGCAGCTGCTGCCCCTTGTGCCACCACTTTGGGTGGTTTCCGGCCACTTTTGCGGCTACTTCTCAGCTACCCGGACTTTCCCTTTCTTCCAGCTATCATGCCCAACCATTTAGTTCACTCAAAACAGCTCCCTCCTTCCTCTAATTCAAGCTTAAAGTGGGGTATATCGCAAACCCTAACTTGTTTTATCTTGAGTTTTATGGTTGTTTTCTTTATGGGTTATATTTGGATTATCAAATTGATAGTTATTGTGCAATTTTTATTGAGTTTGGAGATGTTTGGAGTTATGAGTATTTGATCAAGAGCATGATTTTCATGATTTTGCATTCATTTATATGCCACTGTCGAAATTCTGGAAATTATAGGATTGTCCAAAAATTCTAAAATTTTTACTGTAGGTTCTCTATATTATCTGGGATTTTCTGGCAAACTTTCATGAAGTTGGACGTGTAATCAGTGCGTTATGGAATTTTGAAGAAATCTGCCCTGTTTTGGATACGAATTTAGTAATTATGTATTAATGAAGTTGTTTAAAGTTTGGATATATATATATATATATATATATATATGAGCCCTTAAATGATCTTTTGTATCTGATTGTGGTGATTTGGAATTATTTTAAGTGAGTTTCAAGTGAGTTTTATGTGAAAAAGGAAGAGAAAGTTAAATCAGTGAAGGGCTGGAATTTCAGGAAGTTAGGGCTGATTTTGGAATTAAACTGGTAATGAATGGTCCTGCCAAAAATTATGCTTTTTGGTGGGTAGCTATTTCAGTGTGTTATCTTTCAAATGCCTGTTGAATGTCCTTAATCCGAGGTCTATGCAAAATGTTATGGTCGTTTTACCGAAAATGCACAAAATGAGATCAAAACTGATACACTTGTGTTTTAGTCCGAGTTTGGGAATCCTATTGTAGGAATCATGTTTGGAGTTGTAAATCAAAGTTTTTGGGGGCTTCTTAGTGTTTTCATATTGAGGTTTTATGTATCCATTTGAGGTCTAGAACGAAAGTTATGAATTTTTGAAGTGAACTGACCTGCTTGGATTTAAATCAGGTTGTTATTATAATTTCTATGCAGTGTATGCTTGGAGGAAAATTCTGAAAATTTTATGGTAGACTGTTCATATTATTTCTGAATTTCCTGTAAGATCTCATGAAATTTGGTTGAGTATTTTGAGTTGGGTGATTTTTGGAAGTATTTTGAGTAACTGTATAAAGAGCAATAAAAAAGATCAAGTGAGATTGATCATGCACTCATTTTGTGTATTTTGGACCAAGTCATTTATAGAGGGAAATAAATATTCATGGACTTTTATGGAGCTTTTAGCTTGTTTTTGAGCTTTGATTCAGTTATGGATTTTACAAAGAAAATACCATGCTTGGTGAGCTTAATAGCTTCTAATGAGTTCAATGACCCATTTGAGGTGGAATTCTTTATCTAATGGATTTATGAATAAAATATGAGATGTGGGATGTTGTGACTTATCAGACCAAGTTACTGCAGTTTGTGCCATTGAACCAAGATATACCTCTCTTGGCCTCAGACATCTATTACTTACTCAATTCAGATTGTATGAAATGTATTTATCAAGCCAGTCTAGTGTACTGGCTGTTATCTTGAACAAAGCTATACATCAGCGAGCCTTAAACTTGTATCAACAACTTATTTCATAAAAGGCCGTAACCATTCTCTCAGTTATCGCCATCCAGGCCTTTTCCTCTATAATACCATTTATCTCATCGTGGACTATTTTACTTTCATCAATTCAGTTTTGAAGTTATATTGAAATACACGAGTTATGTATACCATTTAATTACTCAATTTCTGTTACGCATACTTTTACTTACTCAATTGTGCGAGCGAGGATCATTTATTAACTACACATACTTTCAATGACATTTATGAAATAGAGTTGAGGCCTAGTTATCGTTCCCCATTATGCATAAGTGTTATCAAGTCAGAACATATTTATCAAGTCCAATGATATTTATGAAACAGCTAACTTGTATCAAGTCAGATGATATTTTTTAAAGGTTCAAGGTACGTCCATTGCCTGTATCTTCAGAAAGCAGATCATGTTTATCAAGTTACAACTCTTAATGAGTTTATCAATGAATCAGTTTATACAGTGATTTGCCATTTAACTTGTGACCCCGTCAGTTATCATCTATAGGGCGTCAGCCCATCATTTACCTGCGCGGCTTCATGCCAACTCTTGATGGGATTGGCAGGTGTACACCTATGTATAGATCATATCAGTGCAAGGGGTTCACATCCAGATAATAATGAGCAATTCAATTTCATATTACTTTCATTTTCATTTTTATCACCAACTAAATGAATTGCAAAGACGGGTACGCATCACCAATGTTTCTATGGTCATTTTACAAATACAGGGATGTATGTACTGAGTTTTTGCTCATGTTTTCGAATTGTTTTCTTGTTTTCCATTTTAGGTGATAAAGTATCACATATTCCTCCTTTTAGCAAGCCTTTTTGAAGGTCGTTAGATGCTCACAGTAGATTCAGCATAGCATGAATATTGGAACCGACCTTAGAGTCAAATACTTGTGTGGTATGGAATGTGAGTTAGTACATAGTATGGTTAAACTATTATGAACTTCGGTCTTGAAGTGTTTCAGTTTACTAGATTTTGTAATTGTAAGCACGAGTTGCGAGATTAAATAGTTTCAGTGAGCCTTGTCCTTATCAGGACGGCGGTAGCGCCTTCGTTTACTGAGTCTTTCGCTGCAATTATTAGTAATCATGTCATTATTATTTTGGGGGCGTTACAGTACATTTGGTTTTCATGTCAACTCAATAGCTTCATAGGTTTTGATATAAACTTCTCGTGCCCTTATTTTGTCTAGCAAGAGATGGGTTGAGTTCAGATTTGTGGATTGAGATATTTCTAAGTTTGAAGTGTTGTGACCATTTGCGGCATTTTATTTTAAATAGTAAAAGATTAATCATAATTTTAGGTGTTTTATGAAGAGAATTTGATTTTATGATTTGTATGGTTTAAAAGAAAAAAAAATTATTTTATTTTTTCTGGTGCATTAAATAGATTAGACTTTGGTCAATTTATTTGAAACGTTAAGAAATTAATCATACTTTTAAGATTTAGATGAATTAAATTTAATTATAAGATATGTATTCTTTGAAAAAAAAAAGAAAAATATTTCGTTTATTTTCTTCTGTTAAATAAATTATGTTAAATGTGACAGAAATTTAGCTTCACCAGCCTAATATGATGATCGTGTTTTATTTTTAATTTTTTATATTTCACGTTCAACCCTTGCAATATATTGTATTATGCTTACAATAGGTAATTTTTCAGCACAACCCTTATATATATATATGGTCATAATTAATGTTCACTATGTTATCAAATTCAAAGAGAAAGATAACAATGACGACAACAACAATAATAGTAATAATGGAATAATCATGGCAATTATATTTATATTTCTATTATCTCTAATAATACATGCTCAAATGTATATTTGTATCGAAAAAGACAAAATAATAACAATAATAATCATGGAAATAATTTTTTTTTATTATTTCTATATAAATTTCTTTCCACTCTTATCCATTTCCACCTATTTTTTATTATGACTTTTATTATTAACATCAATAATTACTATCCATGGAATTATTATCATTAATTATTAATTATTAATATTAATATCAATATTAATTATTATTATTATGATTAATTATTTTATTTGTTATTAATTAATCATTATTATTAATTATTATGATTAATCATTATTATAATGACTACTTATTTTTATTATCAATTAATTATTAAATAATCGTTATCAATATAAATGATTATTTTGCTAAATTATTATTAACACTATTAATAATTACTATTATTAAAATTATTACTTATCATTTTTATTAATATTTACCATTATTAGTAATTTTTGTTCTTATTAATATTAGTATTAATAATTATTATTTGCAGTAATAATACTTATTATTAGTATAAATAGTAACTATTATTGTAAATAATAATAATTTTCATTAAAAAAATAATTATAATAATGATAAATATTATTGATTATTAATACTAATATTAATTATTAATATTAATAATTATTATGATCATTACTATTAATATTAGTTAGAACTATTTTTTAATTATTATTTTTATTTATTATTAATATTAATAATTTTTTATATTTTTATTATTTTTATTATTAATAAATAATTACCATTATCATAAAAAATATTATTAATTTTTATTAATTAATAATATTGTTAAAAAACATTATTATTAATATTAACATTCATAATTATCTTTATTATTAACAGGAGCAATAATACATATTGTTAAGATCAATAATTATTATTATTGTAATTATTGCTAATATTCTATAATAATTATTATCACAATAATCACAATGATAATGATAATTATGATTATTAATATTGATAATAATAATTATTATTACTATTAATATTACTTTTAATTTATTATTAAAAATTTATTATGATTATTTTTATTATTAACTGGAATAAATATTAAATTTATTATTAGCCAATTAGTATTATTATAATAATAACTGTTAATTATTAATTAGCTTTATTAACAATTATTATCAATTAATAACATTTTTAATTCTAATTATTAGTAACATTAAAAATAATAATAATTAGTTTCTATTATCTACTTAATTTTAAATAATAATTATTAATATTAATACTTATTTATATTAATAATGATTATTAATAACATTAATAAATATTTTATTATTCTTTTTGATATTGTTAATTAATATTTTTAATGATACTAATTTTTAATAACATTAATAGTTGTTAAGTTTTGTTATTTTTATCATTCATTAATGTAAATAATTAATAGTAATTATTAATATTAATATCAATAATTATTGTGAATATTAAAAATTATTTTGATGATCAGTGTTGATAATAATAATTAGTGTTGTGATTATTACTAATATTCATTAATAATAATAATTATTAGAATAATTATAATTAAAATACTAATTATCATTACTATTAATATTAATTTTAATATTACCGATTATTATTATTATTAACAATTACTAAGACTATTATTAATAATTGTAATTATTATTATTATTAACTATTATGAATGTCTAATTGTTATTT
Organism: Selenicereus undatus; assembly: GCA_017589665.1. Taxonomy (NCBI): domain Eukaryota; kingdom Viridiplantae; phylum Streptophyta; class Magnoliopsida; order Caryophyllales; family Cactaceae; genus Selenicereus; species Selenicereus undatus. The sequence continues at coordinate 76,747,049 of JACYFF010031955.1, forward strand.
TTATTATTGATTTATAATTTTTATTAGTTTTATTATTAACTAATGGCTAATTATTATTAATAATTAGTAAAGGGATTAGTAGTAATTATTCTTAATATTCAAAATAATTATTGCTAGTAACTATTTAGTTTTGAAATAATAATTGTTAATTATTAAAGATTATTAATATTAATTATTATTATTAATGATGTTAATAAGAATTTTTATTATTCATATTAGTTTTTTTAATTACATTTTTTATTATTTATAATTATTATTAACGTTAGTTATCCGTAATTTATGTTATTATTATTAATTATTTTTTTGTGCTTAAAAGAAACGATAATAATTAATATTAATTATAATTATTATGATACTTATTAATAATATTCATTATTATTATTGTTAATTGTAATAATTATAATTATAATAATTATTGTTAATATTAACAATTAATAAAAATTATTGCTATTACTATTAATATTTATATTATTAATTATTATTATTAACAATAATTATTGTGGTTATTATCAACATTCATAAGAATTGTTATTATAATTACTATTGTTAATTAGTATTAATGATTCATTATGAGTTTTATTCTTAATTAAAAACTTTTATTATTATAATAATTTATTGATTATTGTTAGTTATGGTTAATTGTTAAAGGGAACGATAGTAATTATTTTTATGATGATTATTGTTATTATGATTGTTTAATTATTTTATTGTTAATTATTAATTATTAATATTTATTGTTATTATTAATAATCGTTATAATAATAATTACTATTCTCAATATTATTAATTATTAATTTTATTATAATTAATTTCTATTAATATTAGTAAATAGTTATTTTTATTAATATCAATATTCATATTAGTTATTATTACTTGTAGCAATAATAATAATTATTATTTAATATCAATAGTAATTATCATTGTAATTATTACTAATATTCATTAATAATAGTAAGTTTTATTATAATAATAATTATTATTACTATTAATATTAATAATAACAATTACTGTTATTGTTAATTCATAATAATATTAATAATAGTATTATTATTATTATTATTATTATTATTATTATTATTATTATTATTA
>JACYFF010031955.1:76751847-76773162 GCA_017589665.1 Selenicereus undatus
ATTATTATTATTATTATTATTATTATTATTATTATTATTATTATTATAACCTCATAAAATTTAATTTTGAGCTACAAAAATTTAATCGCATACAGTTTAATTTTCTTCCCGGGCCCAAACCTTATAAGCCCAATTATAGTCCAACAAGTGTGTGCCTTTGATTTAGCTAGTTATCTTGATTACATCTAATTATAATTAGCTAAAGCTAATTTTGGAGCGTGAATATAAGGCAAGTATAAGAGGTGAGTCACAAGACAACTTCAAGCAAACCCAACCACACACACATCTCTCTCTCTTCCTTCTTTCTCTAGCCCACGCCCCCCTCCAGCTATTGCCCTGGTGTTTTTCGACCACCAGTCAGCCACCAGCCAGCCAGCCATCGCCACCCCTGGCCTTCCCCTTGCTACGGCAGCCCCCTCCCCTGCCCAAGCACAACCCCAACTCTTTCATTCAAGCATCCAAGTGAGGTAACCCTAACCTCAACCCATGGATTTTTTTGAGTTTTATTGATTGTTTAAGTATGGCTTTTGTTTATATGAACCAAGTGATGGTTGTTATGCAATTTTTATTGAGTTTAGTGATGTCTAAAGTTGTGGGTGATGAATTGGAAGGGTGATCAAATGAGTTGAATCATGAAAGTTGAATCCAAACTTGCTTGTTTCATTTGTTGTGATTTTGATATGGGTTATGTATATGAGGCCTTAAATGATCTTTTTATATCTGATTGTGGTGATTTGGAATGATTTTAAGTGAGGATTTATGTGAAAAAGGAAGAGAAAGCTAAAAGAGTGAAGGCTGAAAATTTCAGAAAAACAGGATAGACTTCGGGATCAAATTCGTAATGATCGGTACATGAGAAATTATGATTTTTAATGGGTAAATCTTTCCATGTGTCAGCTTTCAAATGGATTTTGAATCGCCTTAATCCGAACTTTGTGGAAAACTTTATGGTCGTTTTACCAAAACTGTGCAGAATGGACCGAAACTAACATACTTGTGTTTTAGCCCCATTTTGGGAACCCTATTGTGGAAATCATATTTTATGTTATAAATGAAAGTTTTTCAGGGCTTCTTAATATTTTCATATTGGGGTTTTAGGTCTCCATTTGAGGTCAAGGGTGAAAGTTATGAATTTTTGAAGTGAACTAACCTGCTTTGGTGTAAATTGGCTATTATTGCAATTTCTGTGCAGCGTATACTTAGAGAAAAATTCAGAAAATTATACTGTAGATTGTCGATATTATTTATTATTTTTTTATTTCTTATAATATTTCATGAATTTTTAGTTGAGTATTTTGAGTTTGGTGTTTTTTAAAAGCATCTTGAGTAATTGTGTAAAGAACAGTAATACAGATTGAGTGAGATTGATCATGCACTTATTTTGTGTATTTTGGGCCAAGTAAGGTTATTTAAGGGGGAAATGAATATTCATAGACTTTTCTGGAGCTTTTAGCTTGATTAATGAGAAACAAGAAGATAAGTATACAATTTGGGAGCTTATTTATGAGCTTTGAATCATTTATAGATTTTACAAAGAAAATACCAAGTCTAGTGAGCTTAATAGCTTCTATTGAGTTCAATAATTCATTTGGGGTGGAATTCTATATCTAATGGATTTATGAATGAAATATGAGAACTGGGGAGAATTGTGACTCAAAAACTATATTTATCAGACCAAGTTATTACAATTTATGCTATTTTGAACCAAGATATATCTATCTTGGCCTCAAACCTTTATTACTTACTCAATTTAGAATGTATCAAATGTATTTATCCAGCCAATCTAGTGTACTCATTGTTATCTTGAACCAAGCTATACGTCAGCGAGCCTTAAACTCGTATCAGCAACCTATCTCAAAAAAGGCCTAAACCACTCTCCCATTTGTCACCATCAAGGCCTTTTCCTTTGTAATCTCATTTATCTCATTGTGGTATATTTTACATTTATTTACGTTATATCGGATTTAATTACTTTCATTCATTTTGTTTTGAATTTATATTGAAAAACCCAAGTTGTGTATACCATTTAATTACTCAATTTCTGTTACACATATTTTAACTTACTCAATTATGTGAGTAAGGATCATTTACTAACTACACATACTTACAATGACATTTATGAAACAGAGTTGAGGCCTAGTTATCGTTCCCCGTTATGCATAAGTGTTATCAAGTCAGATGACATTTATGAAACAGCTGACTTTTATCAAGTCAGATGACATTTTTAAAGACACAAGATATGTCAATTGCCTGTATCTTCAGAAAGCAGAACATGTTTATCAAGTTAAAACTCTTAATGAGTTTATCAATGAATTATTTTATACAGTGATTTGCCATTTAACTTGTAACCTCGTCAGTTATCATCTATAGGGCATCAGCCCATCATTTACCCACACGGCTTCAGGCCAACTCTTGATCGGATTGGTAGGTTTACACCTATGCATAGATCATATCATTGCAAATGGTTCACGTCCAAATAATAATGAGCAATTCAGCTTCATATTACTTTCATTTTCATTATTATTGCCAACTAAATGAATTACAAAGGCAAGTACCGATCAACAATATTTCTACGCTCATTTTACAATACTGGAATGCACGTACTGAGTTTTAGCTCTCATTTTTTAATTGTTTTCATGTTTTCCGTTTTAGGTGATGAAGTATCACATGTTTCTCCATTTAGTAAGCCCTTTTGGAAGTCAACAGATGCTCACAGTGGATTCAGCATAGCATGAATGTTGGGATCGACCTCAGGGTCAAGTTAGGTCTATATTCAATATACTTGTGTAGTGTGGAGTGCGAGTTAGCACATGGTATGATTAAGACGATGGTATTGAAGTTGAACTATTATGGACTTTGCTCTTGAAGTGTTTCAGTTTAATAGATTTTGTGATGGTGAACATGAGTTGCAAGATTAAATGGCTTCAGTGAGTCTTGTCCTTATCAGGATGGCGGCAACACGTTCTATTATTAAGTTTTATGCTGCAGTTTTCCGTAAATCATGTCATTAGCATTGTGGGGGTGTTACATTTGGGATGGTTAGAAAGCAAAATTCCGATATATCCCAAATCAGGTGAAAAACAAAAGTAGCTTTCTTGAAAGGCACAACTACATTTAACCAAACCATAATTGGAGAATGTCAACATAAATGCTTGAAGGAGTGGTTTCTAGCTTAGCTAATAAGGAATGCAATGGTTAAGACATTAAACAAAGGCTAAAAAACCACCTCTCATGGAGATTAAATGCTAAACTGATTGAGCAAATGTTGGAAAAGTGAACGAACATCAGGGCCCTTGAATTGGGTAGTAGCCATTAGAGAGAAGCATCCTTCAACAGTCTTATCTAACTGACTATATAATATAGAGACCTTGCTAAAGATAGAAATTATGTAACACAGAAAGAACTTAACTCACATCTTAAGTGTTATTGTACTCTGGAGTGATCAACTTTCAATCTTTTTCTTCTTTATATGCACATTTGAGATTCCTTATGAGGTAAGAGAGTTAGGAGAATCCTACTTCTAAATAAAAGGGTTGATCAAGAATGTCATCTTTTCTTAGGGAGGACTTAGGAGAAATCACTTCAAGAGAGGTCTTGAAGAGTGCGTTGTTGTCAAGGTCCTTAGGTGGATGGTTGTGAAGTACATAAATCTGAAGCAGATTAATACAAGTGGTTGAATCCTGAGTAAGGAACCTAAGGCGAGGATATAGCTCAGCTAGAGGGGTGAACCTCGTTAAAACATACCATATGCTTTAATTTCTGCATTACTCTCTTACTACTCAACTTACTTGATCTATCTACTCAGTGTCCTTGACCTTACTGTTCAGCGTCCTTGACTTTATAGTTCAACATCCTTGAGTTCGCTATTGTCTGTTATATTTTGTGGTTAAACTTATGTTTACGAATATTTATGATCACCCTATGCATCCCCTGTAAGGTGATTAGACTTATTTGGACTAATCATTGGTATTAGAGCTAGTTTCATACGCTGTTACTTACTTGTCAAGTTAGTAAAGAAATGCCTTCCTCAGGGATGGCTGAGGTCAATCAAGGTAGAATTGTTTCCAGACGTCCCTTATTTTCTAGATCTAACTTAGCTCATTGGAAGAGATTTATATGGATTTAGATGATGGATCAAGACTATAAGCTATGGAATATAGTGCCAAGAGCTCCTATTTGAATAATTCACATAGTTGGCATTGAACAAATGGAGAAGGCTATTGACAAGTACACCTCTAAGGAGCATCAGAGATTGTAGAAAAACTACAAGGCACTTAATGCTCTATATTTTGCTTTATATGCTAATGAGTTTAACATAATTTATGCTTGTGAAACAGCAACTAAAGTATACAACACTCCAGTTGCCATACATGAAGGCATAGGTCACGTTAGAGAACCAAAGATAAGCATATATGTACATCAATATGAGCTTTTTAAGAAGCTTCCAAAAGAAGTTGTCAAGGAGATGTATATAAAATTCACTGATATCATCAACAACTTCAAGTCTCTTGGGAAAGTCTACTTAAGTGAGGACATGATGACGAAGTTATTGAGAAGTCTCTCAAGGAACTAATGGGAAGCCAGATCATGACCATTGAAGATGCTTAGAACTTGAAGACCTTGAAGCTATAGGATCCAGTTTGGATTGCCTTACCTATGAGATCCACCTATAAGAACAGCATAAATAAACCTCTAGCAGAAGGGTTGCATTGAAAAGTACAACAAATGATACTAGAAGTCAAGGCGACTTAAAGCATGAAGTATTAGAGCATGAGTCATGCTAGCCCAAGGCTTCTATAAAATGCTCAATAATAACAATTTTGACTTCAAGAAGCTTCAAAGAGGATCATCCTCATAAGGCAATAAGGTTATAAAATCCTTTTGTCAAAGCATTGAAACTAACAAAATTATCTACTTTTGTTGTGGCAAACCAGGACATATGATGAAGAATTGTAAGTCCTTGAAGAAGAATGGAAAGAAGAAGTTCAAGGGAAAGTGAAAAAGAGGCATGATAGTAGCATGGATTGATGATAACTCCAATGAAAGTGAAGATGAAGAGGATGAGGCTGCCAACCTGTGCTTCATGTTAAATAGAAAGGAATTAGAAAGCAAACATGAATTCCCATCGTATTGCAAAACAGTACTCAAGGAAGCTGAAGGAACTTCCACCCAAATATATGCTTTAAGTAAAACATTGATCTATGGTGCCTTGATAGCAGATGCTCAATGTGCATAACTGATGATGCCATAATATTTTTAGAACTTGAAAAATAAAATCAAGACAAAGTAACATTTGGAGATAAAAAGTATGGAAAGATCATTTGAATTGAAAAAGTTGGTAGAAATCCTCTAATTCTTTCGAGAATGTTCACTTGGAAGATGGTCTTAAATTCAATTTGCTTAGCATTTCTTAATTATGTCATAAACGGAAAAAGTTTACCTTCAATTTTGCTTATTGTGATATCTCAAACCTTGAAATTGGAAATATTAATCTGTCTAGATCTAGAATGGAAAATATGTATGCTACTTTTTATCATGTTAACTCTATAAATTTTGCATGTTTTAAGCTGTTAATGATTATGAATGGTTATGCCATAGAACGTTGCGTCATGCTAGCATGCATATTATTGATAAATTATCCTAGCATGATCTGGTAAGAGATCTTCCCAAACATAAGTATGATAAAAATCATGTTTGTAATGCTTACACAAAGGAAAAATAAGTTAGAGCTTCATTTAAGCCATTGAAAACTGTTTCTACTACAAAGATCCCTAAATTATTGAATGTGGATTTATATGGTACTATAATATTGAGAATTTTTGGTGCTAGTAAATATGTGTATATCATTGTTTATGACTATTTTAAATTTATCCAAATGTTCTTCCTAAAAGATAAAATAGACACTTTTAAAGTATTTGCTAAGTATTGTAGATAGGTGCAGAATACTTAAGATTGCCAGTCTAAGACATTCAAAATGATAATGAAACTAAGTTCAAAGGAGAATTTATTAAATTATGCGATCAAATGGGAATATCATACAACTTCTCCACACCAAGGACTCTACAATATAATAGGGCAGTTGAAAGGAAAAATAGAATCTTGGAAGATATGGCCAGAATAATGCTATGTGAAAATGATGTTTTAAAATGCTTCTAGGCTAAAACTGTGAACACTGCCAACTATGTTCTCAACATATGCTTGATCAAAACCATCCTGAAGAGAATTCAATATGAGTTCCTCAAAGGAAAGAAGCCAAAGATCTCCTACTTCAAAGATTTTGAGAGTAATTGTTTCCTTGATATCAATGAAAAAGAACTTGGAAAGTTTTGATGCAAGAAGTGATAGACATCTTTGTTAGATACTCTATACAAAGCAAATCTTATGGAGTATATAATAAGAAAACTGGAAACAATGATAAGATCATCAGCTCACCTTTATCTCAATATCTCAAACTTAGTAGACGTGAAGATGATGAAGAAGAAAGAGTTGAGTCCAACAAAGCTACAACTTAGAGATTACCTCAAGGTACCTTGAACCTATCATAAAACAATATCAGGACCCTTGAAGTAGAAAACATTGAGAACTCTGAAGTAAGGCAAGAAGCTACACAAGAGGCAAGACAGGAAGCAAGCACTAATAAGAATCTCTAAGAGCCAAGGAGAGGCTATAGATTCCTTGCACAGTAGCCTATGATTGACATCATATCAAATCTCTACTCAGGTGTAAGGGCTAGCTCTTCTCTTAGAAATTTATGTGATTTCTACACATTTGTGTCTCTCATATAACCAAAAAGCCCTCAAGAAGCTCTTCAGCGGTGTATCTTATTCATAGAGTGGTTAAGAGCTATGTGTTTGAGTAAGTGGTGTGTCTCATCCGGTTTCATCTCAGTCGTTACCTAGTTCAAGCTAATTAATGGTTGGTCTATATCTTTGCCAGTACCGTGCCTTGTGTCAGTTGTTTAGCAAACATTAGTTTCCCTCTATCTTGGCTAGATTATACATCATATTTGGTCTTACAGACTGGGCTACTCTTCTTGGCCTAATCCTTAACCCCAAACATAACCCTTCCCTTAAGCATACAATTCATAAAGAACTGGCCTGATAGTTCTAGCAGGATTAGTGGCAATAAGAGTTTGTAAGAAAATTTTGAGACCCTTATGAAGAATCATGAGCATTTAGATCAACAAATGAGTATATAAAGGAACAATTAGGGAATTATGTAAGAAATAAGAGGAAGAAGCTACATCACACCGTATTTTTTGGCTCATTTAAAGCTTCCTAAGAAGAAGACAATCAAAGCAATCCTCTAGGAGATTTAAATTGAGGTGTGTTAGAACCAGGATCTAGGAGAGGAAGAAGCGAACACCACCACTTAAGTGACATCAAAGTTAGGGTCCTAGAGTTTGCAGGCAGGCAGGCAGGCTTGATTCTAAAGAGTTCATTGGCTGGCTTTACATATTTGAAAGAGTCTTTAATTACCAAGATATACTAGAAGACAAGAAGGTAAAGCTTATTGCCCTTAAACTCATAAATATGCATTATTATGGTGGACCAATGTTTGTCCTAAAAGGGCTAAGAAAAGAAAAGGAAAGATCGAAACCTGGGTCAAGATGAAGTCTAAACTCAAGGACAGATTTTTATCACACTCTTACCTTTAAAATAATTATACTCAACTTCACAATCATACTTAAGGCTCTATGGTTGTAGTAGACCACACTAGGGAATTTGGAAAAATCCTCATCAAGTCTGACTTATAAAAGCTTGAGGATCAAACTACTGTAAGATACCTTAGTGGCCTTGACCCTAAGAATGCTAATGTGGTTAAATTGGAGCAGTATGCTACCTTTGAGGATTTGTGTGTCTTGGTATATAGAGTGGAGCAGCAAAAGAAAGCCAAAACAATCAAAAGAGAGCCATTTAAGTCATTCCCCAAGAGTCTACCTTTCAAGAAGGAAAGTTTTCAGCTCGCTCCCAAACCCACATGTTGTAGTTCATAGATTGCACCAAAGACTCCTATTCCCCTAAAACAAGCTTGCACTTGGTTCAAAATCCCATAGAATATGCTACAAGCGAGAGGGACTGGGGCACATAGCCTCATAATGTCCCAACATGAGGGTGATCATCCTAATAGAATATTAAGCAGCTCAGGAGGTAGAAATGGAGGAGGAAAGAGAAATATAGCTAATAGAGGAGCAAGGGAAGGGAGAGATCACTGTTGAGCTTGATGAAGGTGAAGTCTTGGTGATTACGAGAGCTCTTAGCAGTTAGAAATGGTCTAGGGAACATCCAAGAGAGAATATCTTCCACAGTAGATGCATCGTCTAAGTGAAGGTTTACTCCTTAATAATTGATAATGATAGCTGTTATAATGTGGTTTACATTAGCCTAATTGAGAAGCTTAACCTCCAAACTACAATTCATCTAGACCTGTGCAACATTCAGTGGCTAAACCAAGGTAAAGGTCTCTAAGTCAATTCTAGATGCTCGGTTTTGTTTTCACTTAGTAAGAGTTATTTTGATGATGTTTGGCATGATATCATTCCAATGGATGTTTGTCATGTGTTGTTGAGGAGACCTTGGTTGTTTGATGGGAGAGTTATACATGATGGTAAGAAGATCACTCTATGCCCTTTGGTTTCACATCAACTAACCCAACTTCAACCACCAAAGAACCCTAAACAAACTGAACCTTTGCTCACTATAGGAGAGCCTATTCTTAAGACCTCTCAGCATGAGTTTAAAGCTTTTAAAGAATGGATCCCTCAATCCTAGACAAAACCTAAACCAAAAGTTTCCCCATCCTAAAGTAGCTAGAATTCTTAGCTAATAAGAATATGTATTCCCTAAAGAAATAGCCGTTCGTCTTCCATCAAAAAGATCCATCTAACACTATGTAGACCTCATCCTAGGAGCCATTCTACTAAACAAACCAATCTATAGAATGAACCCTCAAGGCACACAAGAGATTTAAAGACAAGTTGAGGATTTAGTTAAGGACGTGATTAGAGACAACCTTAGTCACTATGCATTACCTATCTCTATTGTACCTAAGAAAGACAGAAGTGTGAGAATATATGTAGACAGTAAAGCCGTCAACAACATCATCGCTAAATAAAAGCATCTTATTCCGAAGCTTGAGGATATCCTCGATGAGTTGCATGGTCCTAGGTGTTTTTAAAGGTGGATTTGAAAATTAGCTACTACTGGATCAATATTAGAGAAGTGGATGAGTGAAAAAACTACATTCAAAACTAAGGAAGTGGTTTATAATGCCCTGTGGACGCACCTAGCACCTTCATGAGGTTAATTAGTTAGATGTTCAAATCCTTTGTTTGGAAGTTTGTTGTTGTATACTTAGATAATAGTCTGATTTATAGTATGACGTAACAAGAGCATACAAAGCACTTAATGCAAGTCACCAAGGCCCTTAAGATGGAAAAGCTATATGACAACCTTAGGAAATGTACTTTTTCACCAATAAGATCACTTTCCTGGGATACATTGTCACTCCCCAAGGCATAAAGGTTGATGATAGCAAAGTGAAAGCCATCAACAGTTAGCTAGTTCCCAAAAGTATTTATGATGTGGGGAGCTTTTATGGTCTAACATCTTTTTATAGGAGGTTCATTAAGAATTTCAGCACCACCATGGGACTAATGATACAAGTGATGAAAGATACCTTATTTAAGTTGAATCCAAAGGCTCACAAGGCCTTTGAAGAAATCAAGGACAAATTAACTCAAGCATCTGTCTTAGCCTTGCCTTGATTTTAGAAGGTGTTTAAGGTACAGTATGATGCCTATAGAATGGGCATTGGTGAAGTTCTTACTCAAGAAGATAAACCTCTAGCCTTCGCCAATGAGAAACTATGTGATCCAAGGAGGAAATGTTACTCTTACGATAAGGTATTCTATGCGATCATTAGGTATCTAGAGCACTGGAGACATTATTTGGTTGCCAGTAAGTTTATCCTCCACTTTGTCATAAGGCATTTAAGTATATTCAAGGATAGCACAAACTCAATTCCACAAATGCCAAGTAGGTTGAGTACTAGTAGTAATCTCACATCATCATCAAGCACAAGTAAGGAAGCTTAATCAAGGAGTTGATGGGTTATTAAGGAAGCACTTGCTATTATTATTTCAGCTTGAAGTCTATGTTTTAGGCTTTGAGCATCTCAAGTCTTTGTATGAATAAGATAAGGAGGAGCTACTAAAAAATTACTAGCAAAAACCAAAAGGAGAACATCTGGTCCAAGATGGTTACTTGTTCAAGGAAAACAGGCTATGCATCTCTAAGTGTGGCATAAAGGAGCTACTGATAAGAGATGTCTATAGTGGAATTTTAGTAGGACATAATAGAGAGAACAAAACCACTGACATGTTGAAAAAGCACTACCACTAACTAAATGTGACTAAGGATGTTAAAGACATCATTAATAGGTGTGCTACCTACTAAGTGGGGAAGTGCCACTCCTGCCCTAAGGGCTTTACACTCCCCCTCATTGTTCATAGATGACACATTTCATTGCTTGTTCCAAGACCAATGATGCTCCTAATGTTGTTGAGTTATTTTTTGGGGATGTTGTAAGACTCCATGGAATTCTAAGGTTCCTAATATTTGATGGTGACATTAAATTCAACAGCCATTTCTAGAGGAATTAGGAACAAGTGATAGTAATGATGGAAGCAAATGATGCGTAGTGCTTATCAATCATCATGTTAGAGGCAAAGGCTGTGTTAGAAGGGGATGGTGCGATACGTGGTAGAGGAAGAAGGAAGGTAGTCCTAAAGGGGAGAAGCTAGTGGTTATGGACACTATAATGACGATGGAAGATATTAGGTGAATGGTGAAGGAGTTCAAGGGGCTTTGGTTTGGATGTGTGAGGCAGAAAGTAAATGGCAAGGCTCATCACTTCACCAGTTTGTGAGGTGGATGTTAATAGAGGCAAGTGTATCTCATGCTAGCTTACAGGAAAGGCCAGTGGACGTGCTCATTGGTGTTAAAAATGTTAGGGGTGGTGGTGATTAACACTATTAGTGGTTTCTTTTTTAATTTATTTTTGGGTCAGATTAATGTAATCCTTTTTGCTCGGCAAAAAAATAAACCTCATTTTATTTTTAGAATAAATGGGATACGATAATTAGAGGAAGACATTTGATACTCAAGGAGTATTATATAACAATTGCTAATTTATGTTCTAATTCCCCGCCATGACATACAAGCATAGCAAATGTTCATTGGTTCTTACAATTTTAAAAGTAAAAGAAAGAAAATATATATTGTATAGGGAAAAGACGATTACATGAAGTGATGAAATAGGGAAAAGACGATTACATGAAGTGATGAACCTATGCATACAACACTTTATATAAGACAAAGTCATTCATAACATTCCTAACCATGACTAATATGTGTTCTTTTTTTCCTTGGCTTGGGCTAAATGCTATTACATGTTAGCTATCATACTCATATCAAACTAAAGAGTACATAAGTAGTAACTCAATTCTTTAGATACACGACATGAGCAATATCCATCTCTAAACAAATGTGTGGAGTACTGTCTTGAAAACATGTTGAGCAATAAGCTGATTGGTTTTCTCAGTTGGATGGAAGGAATCCCAAAACATATATTTGTTGGGATCTGAGCATGTCAAGGCTGTGTTCATCTCGCACATATAGCTCATCTCAGTCAACCCAGTCCCACAACATGCCCTTGATGTTACATCAAACCCTGCCAAAATGAAACCAGTTTACTAATATTTTACCACGAAATGAAAGCAAGTAAAGGAAGGATTGGGTTTTAAACTAAGTTTTAACAGTTTGCAACTTTTTTACTTTTGAGGGAGGGGGAAATTATACCTTAGAGGAGCATTCATCTTTCAATACTATTAGACTTTTTTTTCCTAGGGCTATTAGAGGTCATAAATCTCAAGTTTTGGGAATATTCAATGTCATTAATTCTGCTGAGGGATTAGAGGCCAATGCTCTCAACATTGGCCCTACTTATTTTGCTTGCATCACTACTGAGTCTAATACAGTGATTGGATAATGTGGCCTTACCGGAAGTACATATGGTAGTGGTTTGACTTCAGTCATTTTTTCTTAGTTTTCGATGACTCCAGTGCTCTAACCATTTTAGTATGATCTAGTGATCTAAAATGTGCCAACTCATCTATCCGAGCGTATTATATATCTATACTTCTGTCTCCCTTATGGCCCTACCTGAATGCACCCAGAAATAGGGATGGCCGTGAGACGGGTTGAGCTATACCCGCACCCATACCCGCTTTTTAAAAATCATACACATACCCATACTCATAGTCGTGCCCATCGGGTTTTGGATGGTTATACCCATAATCATATCTATCGGATTTTTCAGGTTTACGGGTTTTATTTGGGTACATATAGAGTATGCATAATGTCACCCATATTCAACCCATATTTGCATATATGCTATATTTGATTAGTAATTTCAAGTGACGCTAATAAAATTCATGCTCAGATAAACTCATAGAAGTCAAACTTGTAAAAAAATTTAACTTTTCATTTCTACATAAATAAACACTGTACAATTAGAGAGTCTCATGCCTAACATTTATTTTTGGATGTTACTATATTTTACTAACAAATTAGGTACATAATTTGGTTTGAGTTTTAAGAATCCATACCCATACCGATTCTCATTTTCTAATGCAATACCCATCCTCATACCCATACTCACTTGAAACCTACTTTCATCACCTATTCAAGTGCTAAATGAGGCAAGTATTAATCGGATTTTTCGAGTTCTGGTAATACTCCCATTCCTACATGGGAAGCCACCCCCAACATTGATGATGTTCAACAAACTTCATAGGAAGTACTATTATTCAACATCGGCAATCTATCCATAGTTGGATTGGCAGTAGTGGTGTGCATATGTGTAGGTAGCGCTGGCCGTGTTGGGGAGGGGGATCATTGCTGAATTTTTTTGGGGGGGGGGGAGCCATGTCATTGGGTTGTCACCAGAAAATGTGAAACATGAAAACTTAGGCTCCATTTAGACCTCGACAAATTTGGTGGAAAGAAAACAATTTGAGAAAGTAAATTTTTTTGTTTAGTTAAGAGAAAATCACAAAGAAAAAAATATAAAGAAAAATTAGGTGGAAAAATTGTTAGAAACAAGTGAAAAAAATTTTCCTCATAAAATTTTGAGAAAAGTTTGGGAAATGTTCTAAAAGAATTTCCAACCTACTCTAACCTCACGTTGCTTAGATGATATCAACATGATTCAAGCAATCCAAACAAGAGAAACCTCACTTTCTCTCTACTTAGTTTCCTTCACTTTTTTTTTTCCTTCAGTTTTTTTTTTCCTGCCAAATTTTCTAATGACCAAACTGAACCTTAGTATTTTTTAGATACATAGTGGTATCATTTTATTAGTGTTATCAAAATTTTTAGTTGTAAAATTATTAACTTGTAATTGGCCTTCAAAGCGTGAGTGTCGGCACGAAAGTCTGAGTTTCTTGTCACAGAAATCAATCGATCCATCTCATCAGAGTTAACTGGAATAAGTATGGGCACAATAGGAGAAAGAATGCAAGTACGGATGACAATTATATGATTTATATCTGAGTTCAGGACATATCCGATCCGATCTGAGGTAAAATAATTCCATTCAAACCCAAGAAAAATATTCGAGTTTGAGTCCAATAAAAGTAATCCAAAACCGAGTCGGATTCAGATCGAATTCGAAGGGAAGGTAACATCTGATCCGATATTCCAATCCGATCTTACTATTTTGTTAAATAATTAAAATTTAGATTTAAAACTTTACAAATCCAAATTCTACCATTCAAATTCAACCTCCAAGCCCAAATCCCAATTTTTGATTTTAAATTTTTTATTTTACAAATCTAAATTCTACCCTCCAAACTCAATTATAAGTCCATAACATGAACTCTCATTAATCGCTTAGCTTCTCTCTTTCTCTCTCTCTCTCTCTCTCTCTCCCCTAGTCTGACTTCGTTATTGGCCAGCCGGGAATCACCTGACTCCTCTATCACTGCACATTGACATCATTTACCTCATTGTTAGTCTCTCTTAGCTTAGTATTGAATGTCCAAATATTTGATTGGCATGGTAGGAAGGCGCATGTTATCATATTGATATGTAGACATGCTAAGTTTGGATGGCAAAATAGAACATAAAATTGTTGTGAAGAAAAGAAATTGATTAGGATCGGATTAAATCCGACTCCAGTTCGATCCGACTCAAATCAGATGCGAAGGTTCCCTCTAATCCACCGGATCATATTGAATCGGATTTTTGGATATGAAACATAATTAGATTCGAATTTGAATGTTTCAATTCGGATCCAAATTCGGTTCATTGTCATCTCTAAAAGCAAACCTAAAGGGGAGAGAGAGAATCAAACAGTGCAATTTTGAGCCTTTTATATTGCTTTAAGTGATTAAACAATACGCACCAAACAAGTCTGTTGACTTGCCAGTGGTCGGGATACCCTCAGAATGTTTATCAGCCAGCAACCCACCATTAAGCCTAAAGGTTACTGTCAATGCCTCGATTTTTCCCTGGTTATAACTTGAATTGACCGGGTTTTCATGCCCTGCCATTCACAATTCTGATGCCAGCGAAAACCTCACCACAATGCCACCATGGATTCCGGCAACTCAAATCAATTTAGCCGCCAGAATCAAGGGAAAACCCAGAAGAAAAAGGGAGAAGCTAGGGCATATATCAACCTATTCGGCGAAGCATGTCTATTCCGGCATAGTCATGGTGGTTTGGGTGGTGGTTGGAAACAATGCTGGAACAGGCAAAACTGAGGAGAGAGAAAAAAGACTGGAGGCATGGGGTAGGAGAGAGAAAGACAAAGTATTGAGTGATGTTGGAGATGTTTTCTTAATTATTTTGTTATTTTTAGAATATTTTTTTGTTTTTTAAAATTTTGAGTTTGTCTTATCATTTGTAAAATAATAAAATTAATTGAAAATATAAACAATATTTCTAAAAAATATACAAATTAAGTAATACAATATATATATGTGTGTGTGTGTGTGTGCGCGCGCGTGTGTGTGTGCGCGCGCACGTGTGTGAGCGCTCGCGTGCACGTTGATGTGTCATTTAATAGCAAAAAATTGAGTTTTAGTCAAATCATTATTCATGTGGACTTGATAGCAATGCAAGGAAAATAAACATGATCAAAGTTGAAACTGCTGGCGCCCAATTCTTGACTTGTAAAAATTGGGATTAATGACATTCAATGCCTCCAAACTTGTAATTTATCGTGTTTAACAACCCTTTTTTAATCATTATTATGCACAAAAAGCAACACTACATAGCATAACTTATACTTATAAAATAAGGATCATGCAGCCACAATTAGTTAGGAAGAACATTTCCCCCAAAAATAAAGCCGAAACCATCTAAGTTGTACATAAAAATCTCTTCCTCTATTTCTTTTTGCATAGTAGAAGTATGCACTGAAAGATTTTCAACTTAGGGTGTGTTTGGTAAGGGGTAAAATCATTTTCCCAGAAAATCATTTTCTATGAAAAATATTTTCGCAGGAAAAATGACTTTCCCTTTATATTTTCAGCTGTTTGGTAGAATGGAAAATCATTTTCTTTCAACTTTATTTTTTGCTATTTGATAGAATGAACCCCCGGTCCTCACTTC
This sequence comes from Selenicereus undatus, assembly GCA_017589665.1. Taxonomy (NCBI): domain Eukaryota; kingdom Viridiplantae; phylum Streptophyta; class Magnoliopsida; order Caryophyllales; family Cactaceae; genus Selenicereus; species Selenicereus undatus. The sequence continues at coordinate 76,767,531 of JACYFF010031955.1, forward strand.
GTTTCTTTTTACCATCAACCATCTCCCCTGCTCACTGCTCTAATCCGACCCAACCAACGAATTCTATTTCTCTCTCCTCTTCAAAATCAAACCAAAAACATCAATAAGAAATATACCCGGCTATAAACCTAGAAAAAGAGAGAATCAACATTAATGAGTCTCAATTTTTTCACTATTTCCAATTATTACCCAATTGACTTTGAGTGGTATTAAACCCAGATTAAATAAAATAGCGAACGGGGAGATGATCAGATTGCGAAATTCTTCAAAAAGGCAACAGTAATAAGGTTATAGAATTCAAGAAATAATTGCAGAGATTGACGATGGAGATCATCGATGAAGATGATGAACATGAAGAAGAGGGGAAGAATGAGAGACAAAATGAGAGTGAAAACAGAGTGATTGTGGACACAATTAAAAGAAAATAGAACGAGAGACAAAATTGGGCAATGAAAATCGAGCCTGAAAAATCATTTTTCCTACTTTTTCAAGGGAAAACAATTTCCTTCAAATGGGGTAAAATGATTTTCCCTTGAAAATGATTTTTCCCTCCTTATTTTACCAAACGGCATAAAATGGGAAAATTATTTTCCGAAAAAATTATTTTCCCCCTACCAAACACACCCTTAGAATAGAGCTAAAATAACATTTGTCTAGTTTACAGATAAGGCAATTACATTTTACCCTATTCCACTAGTTTAAATGGAACTATCAACGTATAGTTTCACATTTGGATCTAGAAGAGCTCATCTTTTTAATTTGTTAGTAAAAAGAATAAAGGCAAACGAAGACCAATTTTAAATCCAAGTTCTCAACACTACCCCTAGAAATATCAACCTTAAAGTATTATAATTAATCATTAAACTAATGTTGAAATCTTTAAGACTAATATAATGAATGCCTAGAAAAATTACGTAATCTCATATCCTAATTACCAGATTAATTAGGACGGAGAATTCTGTACTTCTAGTTTAATGGCAGAAGCAAGAATTAAACTCACCATATAATGAAGGCCTTTTAATCATTTGCATCATGATATAGTAAGGATTAGAGAAAACCACTCTAATCCCGGGCATTTCTTTGTTGAGCTGATCGACCAAGCCCTTCAACTTCCCATTGAACTCCAAAGCTACGTTGTTGTACTCTTCATTGCACTCACTCACAGCCAAGAAATTGATGGTCCTTTCCAAAGGCAAGCACCCCATGGGGGGGAGTCCTCCAAGGGAGATCTTTCTTGCCCCGAGGCCATAAATGTTCTCGATGAACTTTTTGGCCACCCCTACAAGGTGGTCCTCAAACTGCTGGACCGTGCTGTACTGAAGCCTCGTTGTAGGCAACACGTAGTAGTTCTCAAGAAAGTCGTTCGTGCCTATGCTGATTATGTACACTGCTTCACTCACGGTTTCTTTCGCCTCTTGGTATCCAAGGTACTTTCTTAGCCTATCTTGGTACTCCATGTAATATTGAATTTCCTTCCAGAAGGGTATGACATTCTGTGAAATACAGCCAATGCAATTGGTGATTAAAACTTCTTTAAAAGTCCACCGAAAAAATAAAACAAAAAAAAATGTCTGTTTTATATTAATGGAGGTCCGATTGAAGGAAAACAGTTTTTTTTTTTTCAAAAAAACAATTTTTATAGAAAATATTTTTCTAAGGGAAATTTATTTTCTTATAAAATCTCCCTTAATTGGTGCAAAATAAAATGATTATTCCATGACATAATTTTCCTGACTTTTCTAATATTTGACAAGATAGATAAACTAAATCATCATTACGTTGCCACATACAGGAGAGAAGCGAAGAAAAGTTATTTTTTAAAGAAAAATCACGTTCATCTCAATAGAATTTTTTTTTTCTTTTTAAGAAGCAAGGATGTTGATTTTCTTCCTTTGAATCACTTGACGATGTGATATTTGTCATTAGAACAATTCATTAAATTTGTTTTGCCTCCAAACCATTCAATTGATCTTTTCTTGTTTTTCTTTATATAATGTCCATATTAGACGTATGTTTTCTCTCCTTCTAAATTTCAATTAGCTATTTTCTCTACCTTCTCCACCAGCGTAATGAGTTATTTTACCTCTACATACTCCCAAGTCTAAATTAAAAAAGGGTCAAAAAAATTATACATGTTATACAATCATTATTTTAGTTTGCACCAAATGATGAAAATTCCAATATAGAAATTTATTTTCCTTAAAAGATCAGTTTTCGAAGCCAAAAAAAAGAACAGTTTTATAAAAAAAAAATTTTTTTTGGTAAAATAATTTTCTTCCCACTAGACACTAAATTTGGTCCTTAGAAAATTTGGTCCTTAGAAAATTTGGTGGAAAGAAAAGTTGAAGGAAAAAAAATGTGAAGGAAAAAAAGTATGGAGAAAATGAGTTTTTTTCTCTTGTTTGGATCAAGGAAAAAATAAAAGAATTTGGATGAGAAATTTGAATATTGATGAGAACTACTTAAATCATTTTGATGTCATCTAAACAATATAAGGTTGGAGAAGGTTGAAAATTTTCCTCAAACTTTCCTCACAATTTTATGTGGAAAATTTTGTCACTTGTTTCTAACAATTTCTCTACCAAACTTTCCTCCATATTTTTTTTCTTTGTAATTTTCTCCAAACAAAACACAAGAAAAAAAGTAACTTTCCTAAAAAAAATTTCCCACCAAATTTTCCGAGGTTCAAACAAAGGCTAAAGGAAAAAATGACTACTAATGGCTCTTGATTGTATTAACTTCCATTTAGAACTCTTTTTTCTTTTTTTTGGAAGGGCCAAGGGGGAGGCTGGGTGTTGACACTGGCCCATGAACTGACTGGCACTTAAACTTGAGGTGGTCCAACAACAAATACTGAACCAATCGGAGAAATGAAGGACAGAAAGAAGAATGTGTGTGCGTTAAATTTTATTTATAAATAATGTCTTAAATAAAGGAATCTTGCATATACACTCGAATAAAGTTTCAACTAAAAATCAATTGCTAATGAGTACCGTGATTCAAAAACTTATATATATATATATATATATATATATATATATATATATATATATATATATATATTCAAGATTTATTAAATTATTAATATGGGACAAACTTATTTTTTATGACTTTAACATGCAGCCTCATATGTGGGCTAATCATAAAGCTCAACACATGAACACATTTAAATCAAACAGGGATGCTGGGCAAATTCAAGAGCAACCTACTCTGACACCATGTTAAATTTTATATATAAATTATATCTTAAATAAATAAGTCATACATATAAGCTCAAATGAGGTTCTAAATCTAAGCCAATTTAGAATGAGTGGAGTGATTCACAAGCTTAATATATATTACTGAAGACTTTTTAAATTGTCAACGTGAAACAATTTCACTTTTCATAACTTCAATATTACAGATGTCGGTTAGTACTATTAGTAAAAATCTTTAAAAGTTCTTACAAAGAATTTGAGTTTCAGCCCAACTTACGTCAACCGCTCGCTCGTCCAATCTTTATACTATAAATTCTAAAATGTGTAAGAGCTTAATATTTTCTCTCTCCCTCAATACTTACGTGAGAGTGAATTAAAGAGTTTAACATGAAAATTACCTATTTTCTCTCTCCCTAATATGAAAACTACCCAATTAGTTTTTAATATTTATCTAATTTTTTTTTTTTACACGTGATCCTCTCTCTCTCTCTCTTTCTCCCTCTCTCTATCTATATCTCATAGAATTATTTTTTTAATGTTTGACAAAATTATCTAATTCTTTTTGTTAGATTTTCATCATATTAATTAATGACCATACGCAATGAAAATTAATAACAACCCATTAATGTGAAGAAAAATATTAGGTAATTTAACTAATTACACTAAACTTTATATCTTTATCTTCATATTATAAAAAATAACAATATATGTGGTTGTCCATCATTCCCTCCTCTAATCTATGGTACTTTTAATCTCATGCAACTCTGAACTTTAGATTGTTGATGGTTTTCTTCTTTAGTTTAATTAATATGATTGTGGTAAATTATTTATATTTTGTGTATATTTTTCTTCTATCTATTAGCTATAACTTTTTCCTAATAGTATTGTGAGCTTCTTTACTTAATTTTGTTCATACCCATCTATATGTATTATATTTAATATCTAACATTTGCAGTGTTATATACATATATATATATATATATATATATATACGATGCAGTCATTGAATCAAAGAAATTTTGAATATATTTGGGCACTATAATAATCAATGCTTGACTTTCATTTTGCAAGGCCCAACAAATCAAGGGAAAGATATGTAAATAAAACGCATCAATCTTTGAAAATAGTTTAGCGGTAAGGTATATACGTATTTTACGTCTATATAATTAAGATTCAATTTTTCCTCAGTATGTGTACGTAAATTTACAAACTTCCCCCCCCCCCCGCCAAAAACTATAAAAGTCAGTACTACAAAACTAAGAAGTTTAATTAATTGATTAATTAGAAAACCTATCCTGCTTACACTAAGATTATAAATTATATAAATTCCACTTCTTAGTTTTCCTATCCAACAAAAAAAAATTCTTAGTTTTCTTTCCAATATCGAATAGCATATTTAGAGTGTTGTTTGTAGAAAATTTTATTTTTATTTTAAATTTTGATCAACATTATACACTTTGTTTATAATATTAATACATATTTGTACTAAATTGTTTTTACTATTTAGATGCCCGTGCAAACGCACAGGTTTTATACATAGCGAAATAAAATGCGCTCAAAAATCTTCCCTCCTTCAATTCTAAAATTTGAAGCATTGATGCATGTGGTCCATTGATCTTTTCCAAAATGAAATCTCAACCCTTCATTAAAAAAATACACTAATTTTTTTAGAAGAAAAAAAAGAAAATATCCCATATCTTTCTATTTTCTCTCTCCCTATTGTGAAAACTACCTAATTAGTTTTTAATATTTATCAAAAAAAATAGAGTTAGTTTATTCACGTAATCCTCTCTCTCTCTCTCTCTCTCTCTCTCTCTCTCTCTCTCTCTCTAATAGAATTATTTTTTAATATGTGATACAATTATGAAATTCGTTTTGTTAGATTTTTATCACATTAATTAATAATAATACCCAATGAACATTAATAAGAACCCACTAATGTGAAGAAAAATATCAATTAATTTAACCAATTACACTAAACTTTATATCTTTGTCTTCATATTATAAAAAATAATAATATACGTAGTTGTGCATCCTTCCCTCCTCTAATCTATGGCACTTTTAATCTCATGCAACTCTAAACTTTTGACTGTTGATGATTTTTTTCTTTAGTTTAATTAATACATTTGTGGTAAATTATTTACATTTTGTGTATATTTTTCTTCTATCTATTAGCTATAATTTTTTTCTAAAAGTATTTTAAGTTTTATTACTTGATTTTGTTCATCCCCACTATATGTATTATATTTGATATCTAACTTTTGCAGTGAAATAAATATATATGTATGTATGTATATGTATGTATGTATGTTTGTGTGTGTGTGTGTGTGTGTGTGTTGTGTATAAATATATATGTGTACACACACACACACACACACACACACACACACACACACACACACACACACACACACACACACATACACACACACACA
>JACYFF010031955.1:76803162-76833228 GCA_017589665.1 Selenicereus undatus
ATATATATATATACACACACACACACACAGATATATATATATATATATATATATATATATATATATATATATATATATATGTTGCGAGATTTTCCCGTACCTTGTTCAAGATGACGTGGGGTGGGAGCTCGAGCTTATGTGATGGGATGTGGAGATAAGCTAGTGGGCTCCTCTCCTTGGTTGAACCTGCGAAAAAGGGACCGCTGGGTTTTGGTCCGTGGAATGCTTCTCTCATTTTCAAGTTAAAGGAGTGTCCAAGAGGTATAAATGTAGTAAAGAAGGAGAGTAGAGTCAGTTATGTCATAGTCCGAATCCTTTTCCCGATGTGAGTAGGTGAATATTTATAATTCTTGTAGTAGTGGATTTGATGGTAATTTGACATTGGAAGGCCTCCAAGGTTGGCTTCCGTCTCCTTGCTCCATTTGGGCTTCTAATGGGAGCCCCGAGTGTCCTGTTTTGGGCGCGCTATGTCTAGTTGGGCCGCTTGTAAAGCTTGTCGAGAGCTACAAATTTAACAACAACTTCAGTTATTAAATAATTTTTATAGCATAGGGAAGTAGGGATCGATCCACGAGGAAATATTGTTTTAAAAAAGGCTAGCTTAATCCTGAATGATTTTACTAATCTAATTTATTAAATCTATTCTTAATAATTCTAAAATAATTAAAATATAATGAATAAAAATCTGAAAAAACACCCAATGATGCTCCTAAATATTTTGGATTATAATCTGGAAATAAAAAAAATTAGCTATCCTAAATAATCTAGAAAAATAAAAACAGAATAATAATTCAATCTTCAACTAAAAATCAAAACAGAAATTATTAAACAGAAAATTAATATTAAAAATCACAATCAGTAACATAAACTAATAATCTTAAACTTGACAAGCTTATAACTCCAGAATAATGTCTGATTAATTTCAGGAGAATTTAAATCAGAAACTTACTGCAGAATAATCAAGCAGAAAATTAAATCTGAAATTAAAAATAAAATAATCTGCATAAATATAAATACGAAAATAATCAATAAAATTAACCTAATTCTAGGACACACTTTTATGGAATTAACAACACCTAATAATCATGAATTAAAATTAAAAATCGAAATTTTCAGAATTAATTGCCTGAAAACCTGCACATACCAATTTCACAAAATAATTTTGAAAAATTATCAAATAATTTCCAACAATTACGAAATTGAATATGAGGAGGCTAGGACACTATATAAACCCTAGGAATTAATTAAAATTAAAAATAACAAAAATAACTATTTTTAGTCTAAGTTCTAACAAACCGGTAATTAAATACTAAAACTGAATATAAATCAATCTAAAATTATGACCACTCTAAAAATCAAAATCTAAGCTATCGAAAATTACCTAGACACTCCTAAAGGACTATAATTTTGGGGGGGGGGGGCGATTGAAATTATATTAAAGCTAAAAAAAAATAGAACAAAAATTACCAAAAAACCAAATTAACTAATAGCAACAAATAATAATCAAAGTTGTCAAATTTATCAAGGGTACTTAGTATAATCTCAATCCACCATGCAAATTAATATTTATCATTAACACACAAGTTAATTTCATTCATGAGTTAAACTGTAGAAGATATCCACCAACGGTTCTTCCCCGTTTTTCCTTAGATTTTAGTTTACTTAGGTCCAACCCCAATATAAACCCTACTAATTTGGTAATCTTTACACCAGCGTAAAAATTTAACCAAATTAGAGCATTAAGAATTAGAAAAACATCATTTAACACTTTGTAACCAGTTTACCAACAAATCAATTTAACAAAGATCTAAAGTGATTACCTAATTAAAAGAGATGGGTTTGAGCCATCCATGATTAATTAGGCTGATACCTAGGCCTAAAACACTATAACTTTTACGTATTAAAGCCCTTCAAACTATCATATGAATTCGTATTAAACTAACTAGCATGCATTCTAATTAATATAATACGAATATCATGAACGATAAATACTAATCGCTAGAGAATCATGAATATAAATCAACTAGACAATAAAATATGAAACTTGTTTCAAAATAATTAATTTAGCATGGTTTCAAATAGATTATACTAAGCACAATAAAATTACTCACTCATATTAAAAATAAAATCACAAAATTTACCCAAATAATTCATGTTTAATAATTAACTAACAAATAATAAAGAAAACAAAATAAACTAAAGGAAACACAACAAAAATTAAGAAGGAGGGGGTTGTGCCGTGAGGTTCCTTTAGGTGGGGCGTTGATGATTATGGTGAGGGAAGAAGATTGAAGAAGAGAGCTGCGTGAGGTTGGGGATAAGCGTGGAGGTGAGGACAAGGCGTGGGGTGTCTTATGAAAGCTCAAGCTTGCGTGGGCTGTTGATGATGATCAAGATGGTGATGAAAGATGATGATGATGATGAAGGAGTTGAGGGTGATGCTTGAGAGGCTAGAAGATGATGAAGAGGGTGCTGACTGGGGGTGTGCGTGGAGGAGGAGGTGATGATGGTGATCGTGAGGGAGGAAAATGATGAAGAAGATGGCTGGTGGTGATGAAGGAGTTGAGCAGCCGTGGGCTTGTAAGTTGAGGATGATGATGGGATGATTATGTGTATAGGAGATGATGATCAAGATGAGATGGAGATGAATAAAGAGGAAGAATAAGTGTGATGGTGATGAAGAAGGATGGTTAGGCGTGGGCAATGGGTTGGGATATGATGATGATGATTGGAGGAAGAAGGCTGTGTGGGAGTGATCGAAATTGAGGATGATGGTGCGTTAGGATCCTGAAGATGGTGAAGAAGATGTGATTTATGGTGATGGTAATTAGGGTTAGTGAGTAGGGTTTCCTTCTTCCTTTCTTCTTTAGACTTCTTCTCCCACAAGACTTCTAACTCTTCTCCAACTCTTGAAACCCTAGCCCAATTAAATAATTATGAAAATGATAATTCTATAATTATTATTTTTGGACCGTCTTGTAGCCAAGTGTGTAAAACCTGAGCTTCTGCATCCTCTCTTCTCCTCTTTATTAAATTAACACTAATCCTTAAAAATATATAAAACAAAACAAATTAAATGAAATAATATATATAATATACTCAAAATAATTATAAAAATAATGCATGATTTTTGACTTAACATCGCTCGTGTGATTGAATATCCTTGGGCCTTCCGATAAATCATATTTTTCGGATCATTTAGCCCCCCACATTTTACCTGTGTGGGGGTCGCCTGGATAGTCAGGTAAAATGTGGAGTATTCTTAACATGACAGAGGTAGGTGGGTTTTTGGGAAACAGTCAGTCTTGGCCGGTTAGCCTTTATTGTTGTGACCCTTGGCCATGAGCTAGTGCCACTTTTGGGTTTTCGTGGCCGGTTGAAGTCACGAGGCCTTACCAACTTTGGGGTATAAAAGGAGCTATTTCAGATCCTTGGTTTGCACCAAAGTTCCTGCCTTTCTAATATGGGTTTCCCTTGGTCATTGATGATGGACGAGATGGCACTCCACGTGCTGGGTAACTTCTAATGGTATCGTAGGGAGGCGGTGTTTCCTCTTAGACTGTTACCATTTGATTACGAAGAGCTGTGCCCAGGTTTGTCCTTGATGAGGCCGAGGAGTATGCCGAGATTACAAGGTTCCCGAGCTACCCCAGGTGGTATTCCTTGCAATGCTCTTTAATGACACCGTGAAGCTTGGTGTCCTGCGTGGGTAGATGATCGGGTTAATGGACTCAACCCTCAAAGAGCTGTGGTGGAGCACCTTCCAGGCATGGGTAAGGTGCAACAGTTGTAGGATCATGGAAGCTTGCCGATATGAGGCATCCAGCGACTCGGAAGTGGAGGAGAGCTCAGGGTTCGATGACCAAACCCCCCTCTCTAGTGTTTGCATTAAGGAGTAAGGGTCGGCTAGTGACGACCGTTGGGGCGTTCATGCTATGTTTCTCTTTTTTCTTTCTTTCTTTCTTCTTTTTTGTACTCTTTAAGCATTTTTAATATGACGATAGTTTTCTTTGCTGGAGCTTTGCCTTAGCTTTTGTGTGTTTGCGTGCTTCTATTGTCTAGGGGGCCCCGTTATCGCTTCTGAGACTCGGCCCTCTGGCACAGGTCCTGATGGGTGGCTTCCTGGTCCTTCTCTAGGATGGGCTGTTTTTCCCGCACTGATATCTGTGCCAGATACCATGTAATTTGTTGCCACTTGGTGAGAACTGAGTGGTGCTCTAATGCTGGGTAACTTAGGGATGTGTGGCCCCCCTTTAGCCCCTTCTAGTCCTCTTTATAAAAGTGGAGCAGGCATCCTTATGGAGGGTCACTACAGAGCGTTTTCAAATCCTTAGAGAGAGAGAGATAAAATGTTTTAGAGAGAGTCTCGATTTGCCACCCTGGTCATGGCCTTTCCCCCCTCCTAGGACATTGAAGAGATGGCTGACCATATGAGGGAAACTTTCAGGTGGCATTGGAGGAGTGCCTTACGTTCCCCTTATCCACTCAAGGAGGACTATTGGGAGCTATGTCCATGCTTTACCTTATCTGATGCGGAGGAAGCAGCGCGCGATTTCGAACTTCCCGAGATGGTCCAAACAACCTTCTACGCCATGCTGCTTAATGATGTTGTGGAATTGGGCATTGTGAGTGGGTTCATGGCCACTGATTTTAAGGTAACCCTAGAAGGTTTACAGTGGAATTCTTTTGAGTCTTGGCTGTACGTCAACAGGGCGGCCTCCTGGAGGCACAACTTAGCCAGCAAACTCCCCCGGTGCAACACCCCAAATGCATAAATTTCGTTGTTTGCATTCTCTTCGTTAGTTTCACCAATTAAAAGTAATATCCCAAATTATCAGGGCATTACCGCCGTCCAAAAGGACAAGGGTTTGCTTGTAAATGATAAATTTTAGCAATGCTAATCAATGTTTACCATCAAAGGGCATTCACACCATCACAACCCATCAGACCATTTATATATATGGAAATTGTTCTGACATCAAAACCATTCAACCATCTCATGGATTACACCAAAATATAGAATTCTGATAAAGTATATAGTTTTAACACCAAAATATATCGCAATACAGTATTAAAAACATCTCAATACTAATACACCACCATTCCATATAGACTTCCTTGCTCACTTATCATCTTCAGCCGTCCTGCCTACCTAAGGGCGATTCATTGAACATTTTCCTAAAACAAAACATGAAAACAATTCGAACTGTGAGCCGCAGATCAGTACATGCATTTCTGTATTGTTAAATGACTATTGAAAAGCTAATTAGGCCCGTATTCCAATTCATTTTGATGTAAAATAGGGAATGAGATGATCATAAAACTGTATTGCTAATTATTATCTGATAGTGAACCCCTGGTAATTGTTACGATCTGTGGATAGGTGTACACCTGCCAAGTCAATCAGAGGACGTGGCCTGAAGCCGTATGGATAACTAAAGGGCAATTCTCTGTAACTGATAACTGATGGGGTCACGTATTATGTGATAAATTATGGATTAAACTGATTCATTGATGTACTTACAAAAACATTATAATTTTGATAAATATGTGCTGATTTCTAAAGATACAGGCAATGAACGTACGTGGTACTTTTAATGAAATTCACCGAAATGGGATTATGCACAAAAAAGGAACGAAATGATAGATTAGGACCTGATTTATTACAAAAATATCGTTGTAGAAACATATAGTTAGCAAATGATTTTTTTATAGCTAATATTGTAGTAAAGGAAAAGTAAGAGCATAATAAGGGCTTAGAAAGAATGACTCATAATGTAGTCTTCCAATCTCTGATTGAGATGTAAAACCCCAATATTGAAAGCTTAAGAAGTCTTGAAAAACTTTCATTTAGAGCGCAAAACAAGATTCCAACCATAGGGTTCCCAGAATGGGGGTAGAACACAAGTATGTCAGTTTTGGTCTAACTTGCGCAGTTCTTGTAAAATCACCATAACTTTTTCCACAGACCTCAGATCAAGGCAATTCAAAAGGCATCCGATAGCTAACACACTGAAATATCTACCCCCCCAAAAATCATAAATTTTCAATTTGTCGATTATTGCTAGTTTGATCATAAGTCCTGCCCTGTTTTCTAAAATTTTCCAACCTTCGTTGTCATGGCTTTCTCCTGTCTTTTCACACAATTCCTAATCCAAAATCACACCTTAAAGCTATGTAATAAGGCTTTGGTTCTTACCATCACCATACAAAACCATCACACTGAATTGCACTTCAAAATCATGTACATCAAAGATAATTTTCAATCAAATATATACTAATAACATGCTTGCTATTAAAGCAAGGTTAAAAACCCTTGCATGATCAATACAACCTTAACTTTTGGCCAACTTTCACTTCATCCAAGATCACCAAAAACATCCTCATAACATTATTAGAGATTAAAACCACTAAATCAAATACATGAATCCAAGGAAAACAAACTTCCCATTTTAAGCTTGCATAATTATGAATAACCCTAACCCTAACATGCTCCAAACTCAACTCCACCATGATCAACACTAAAATAACTCTAGTTTCTTATCAAAACATTATGATCAATAATAAAAAACATCAAAACAAGAATTAAAACAAAGATAAAATCCAAAGCCAACAAGATCAAGATTAGGGTTTACTCACTTTGATGCTTGAAGAAAAAGAAATATATGTTAGCTTTGACACTTGTGAGGATGTAGGTGGTGGCTAGGGTGGTGGACGGGGAATGTTACGGTGGTGGTTTGGTGGCCAAACAACAGCAAAAACCCCAGGGGGCAGACGTGTAGGGTGGAGAGACAAAGAAGAGGTTTGTGTGCTTGATTTGTTTTTTAGTTGGCTTGAAATGATCCAATGTATACCTGACTGAGTTTTTACTTCAAAACATAGCTTTTACCTAACTATGGTTAGGCTTCAACCATGGTCACTTAGCTAGGATAGGTGGAAGAGTGGTTGGCTTTAAATTGGGCCAAAATAAATTGGGTTCGGTAATAAAACGCCCCGTAACGATAATGTTTTTCTGTGATTCGAATTTAAATTCTTGTGACGAAATGCAAAGTAAGTTAAATCACTTAGATCATAAATATTAGGGCCTACCATCAATTTTTCCGAAATTTTCTTTAATACATAAATAAATAAATAAAACCTAAATTGAATAGTGAAGGGCCAAATGAATTTTTTTTTTACCAGGATGATTAAATACGATAAATAAATATGAGAAACCCATTAACAAGAGTTAATTAAATAAATAAACATGATTTAGCATTGGGCTATTACAGCCTTCCCCCCTTAAAAAGTTTCGTTCTCGAAACTTAAGAACTTTACCATGCCATGCAAGATTTACCTCAAATACATGTGGGTACTTGGCTTTCATTTCCGCTTCAGCCTCCAAAGCAGCTTCTTGGGAGGTATGATTTGACCATAGCACCTTAACTAAAGGTATTTGCTTGTTGTGCAACTCCTTAATTCTGCGATCTAGTATTTAGACTGGTCGCTCTTCATACACTAGATCCTCAGCGATTTCAATAGGTTCAAATACAAGGGTGTGGTCTGGATCTGTAATATACTTCCTGAGCTGAGAGATGTGAAACATGTTATGTACGTGTTTAACCTCTTGATACCCTTAATTAGTGAAACTTTCAGAAAAACTTTGTCGCTTACTTGAAACTCTAGAGGCCTCATTCTCTTGTCTGCATAACTCTTTTGCCGACTCTGGACAACCTTAATATGCTCTTGAATCCTTCTTGTTGTTTCCATGGTTTTCTGGATCATTTCAGGTCCTATAATCAATGCCTCATCCAAGTCACTCCAACACAGTGGGGTTCTACACTTTCTCGCATATAAAGCCTCAAACAGGGCCATTATAATGGGGGACTGGTAGCTATTGCTATAAGAAAACTCCACTAGCGGTAAATCGTCTTCCCACTTCCCTTGGAGCTCCAACACACAAGCTCTTAACATGTCCTTTAGAATTTGATTCACTCTTTCAGTCTGCCTATCTGTCTTAGGATGATAAGAGCTACTAAAGTTCAATTTGGTCCCAAAGGCTTTTTGAAGCGCTTACCAAAAGCAGGCTTGGAATATTTGATCCCTATCTGATACTATGTCTAACGGGATCCCGTGCAGGTGGACTATGTTCTTAACATACAGTTGAGCCAGTTTTTCAACTTCCCATGTATCCCTAATTGGCAGAAAATGGGCCGACTTGGTAAGTCGATCAACTATGACCTAGATAGCATTCTTTTTCTAAGCAGAAAAGGGTAAACCCATAACGAAGTTGATGGATGTCGAATCCCACTTCCAAGTGGGACTTTCTAGGGGTCGCAGTTCACCAACAGGATGCTGATGCTCTGCTTTAACTTTTTGGGAGGTTAGACACTTGTCTACATATTCTACAACCTCTTTCTTCATATTATTCCACCAGAAGTATTGCCTTAAGTCTCTATACATGTTGGTGCCTCTTGGATGCACCGAATAGCGAGTATTGTGAGCCTCCTCTAGGATCTTATAACGCCCCAATAATACATAAATCATAGCTGCATTTACCTACCTAAGCTTAACACCAAGAATTCCATGAATGGGCGTTACTGCCGTCCGCAAGGACAAGGCTTCGCTTGAAAATGAAAAATTTAGCTAAAAGATCAAAGTTTATCCTGAAAGGGCAAACACATCCATTCAAACCATTTAATTACATACAAGAAATGTTCTAACTTCTCCGAGTTACATCAAGGTTAAAAAACATATGTAACTCAGTTTAAATGTACAGTTCTAACTCCAAAACATGTTGCAGTTCAAATATACAACTGGAACACCAAAAAGCACCACAAAAAGGCATGACAACATCTTAGCACTTCTATCTGCCAATCATATGGACGGTCCTGATTTATTTATCACCTTCAGCCTCCCTGCCCGCCTGAGAGCGGTTTACTGAACATTTTCCTAAAACAAAACATAAAAACATTTCGAACTGTGAGTCAAAGCTCAGTACATGAATCCCTGTACTGATAAAGATTCAATGGAGAAAGAAATTATGAGGGTCCGCTTTGCAATTCATTTGTATTTTAAAAACAGGGAATGAGATGTATATAAAGCTAAATTGCCAATTATTATCTGTTAGTGAACCCCCTTAGTAACTGTTACGATCTATATATAGGTGTACACCTGCCAAGCCGACCGGAAGACCTGACCTGAAGCCGCGTGGGTAACTGAAGGGCAATGCCCTGTAATTGATAACTGATGGGGTCACTAATTATGTGATAAATTACTGGTTCAATTGATTCATTGATGTACTTACCAAAACATTATAATTTCGATAAATACGTGCTGATTTCTAAAGATACAATCAATGAACGTACCTGGGGTCTTTAAAAGTTAGTTCACAGATTAAACAGGTGTACTAAAATGGAGAAGAGGATGAGAGCTTAGGCCTTGATGCTGTTCAAAATCATTATAGGCATAAAATTAGTACAATGGATACCCTTAAATAGAAAAGGCTTATAAAGAATTTGTGTGAACCGGTTAAATAGAAAAGGCTTATAAAACTGATAAAGTTAAATAAAGTATAGAAATGCTAAGTTAAGGCACGGTAGCGAGTTTAGAGGGTAGGGTTTATGACGAGGTACGGAATGAATAATCCACAACTTATACTCCCGACCTCCAACTGAGACATAAGACCCCAATATAAACAGCTTAGGAAGTCCTCTAAAACTTTCCTGAAGGGCACATAACCAGATTCCCATGACAGGTTTCATAAAATGGGGTTAGACAACAACATGTCAGGTTTCGGTGCTAAAAGCAACCATTCTGTCCATTCTGTCCAGGTTCAGTAAAATAGCCATAACTTCCTCCACAGACCTCGGATTAAGGCGATTTAAGAGTCATTTTAAAGCTAACATCCAGACCTATCCACTCACCAAAAATTAGAATTTTTTTCCTGGCCGATCATTACCAGTTGTTCTCCAAAGTTCGTCATGTTTCACCGAAAATTCCAGCCTCACTGATTTAGGTTGTTCTCTCACTTTTTCACACCAAACCTCAACTTAAACTCTTTCTTGAGAGCATGTAAGCACACTATGTACATCCCAACATCATACAAGATCACCACACTCAAATTCACTTCATATATTCATCCAACAAGGCTTACTTTCTAGGCACATAAACACATACCTCAAGGTTAACACAACTTTGGTCCAAACCATGCATTCATGGATAAAACCCTAACTTTGGGTCAACTTGAACCCCATCTCATCTTTCCAACACATCATAAAAACCATAATAAACTTCAATACATTAAAAGATAAGCAAAAACATGTAGAAAACAAGCCATAAATATCACTTGAACAAGAAGCTTGCATACCCAAGATGAAACTCTAACCCTAACTTCATCCAAAATCAACTCCACCATAAACCCTCAACAAGGTGATTCTTATACCACCAAAAACAGCATAATCCATCATTAAACAACCAAAATAAAGAACAAAAACCAACAAGATCAAAGATCAAAAACTCAAATCAGCATAGAGGTGAAAGAACACTTACTTTGTGCTAGCAAAAGAGGTTTCAAGGATCCTTGATGCTTATGAACGTGAAAGAGGTGTTTGGGGGTGATGAGTGGGGGTTGTTTTGTGAGGTTTTGGTGGTGGAAAGGTGGTGATATGGTGGTGGGAAGGGGGCTGCCGAGTAGAGAGAGAAAGAGGAGAGGGAAGAGAGAGAAAATTACTTGGTGGAAAATGAAGATAAAAGCCACTTTTTTTATTTTTATACTCCCCTTTAATACATGGCTTAATACTTGGCTGAAAATAGGGTAGAAAAGTCAATAATATCATGCTTGATTAGGGCTTAATTAAGAGGATTTAGCTAATCAAATAAAGGTCAAGCCTTGTTGCATCGAAATCGGCTTTAAACGGGCTCGGGTTTAGCGAAAAACTGAAACTGAGTGCATTTACGAATTTTTATTTTTTTTTTAAAGTTCGAGATAAATGGTTGTGGTGCCATGAAAAATAATTTTAAATATTAAATTCTTAAATATCAAGGCCTAACTCAATTTTCAAAATTAACGAGAAGAAATCCCCGAATTGCAAAGTAAGGGCCCCGTTAGAAATGTCCAAATGAGAATAATAAAAAGATGGGAATATAAAAAGAAATGATGTGAATGAAATGAACTCAATCACATGGGTTAATGACATGAAATTAATAAATAAAATTTAGGGTTGGACTACTACAGATCTGTTCCCTTAATTCCTCATTTCTGGATGCACATAAGCGATTCTGGAATCGCAGGGTCCTATCCTCAGATACTATAAACCTAGGATACTTTCCTTTCTCTAAATTTTGCTTTATTCCTTGGAGCTAAGGATCACTTTTCAAGTTCGCTCAAATTTCCTCCACTATGGAAGGCTGTAAGACAAGGGCTGATAATTGAACTTGTGCTTGCCCATAGGATACTAGTTGATCAAACAAGTCATCTATTCGCGGCAAAGGGTACTTGTTTTTGATGGTGATCATGTGCAACTTGCTGTAGCCAATACATAGCCTTAAGGTTCAATCCTTTTTCTTTACGAACAACACTGGGGCAACCCATGGTGACACACTTGGCCTAATAAAGCCCTTTTGCAACAGCTCATCTAACTGAATCTTTAGTTCCTTAAGCTCAATTGGGCCCAAACAATATGGGGCTTTGGAGATAGGTTGGGTATCAGGGGTTAATTCAATCCCAAAATCAATTTCCCTCTGCGGAGGTAGTCCTAGTAATTCCACGGGGAAAACATCTTCAAACTCACAAACTACAGGAATATTTTTTACTTTCTCTTCTTTTGTTTGGGTGTCGATAGCATAACACCAATATCCAATACGTGCTTGACATAACAGCTTACTTGCTTTCATTCTTAAAATGATATCAAACCACCAATGGTAATGGGAAAAAGTTTATGGGAGATGGGGCATTAGTCACAGAATCGTTGGGTGACTTGATCCTATAATTGGTTTTGGTCTTACTGTCCTCCAGATTCAATTGCATGGAAGATCGGGTGGACATAAATGAATGAGTAGCACCCGAGTTAAAAAATACACAAAATGGCTTTGAATTTAAAAAGAGAGTTTCAGTGACTACCGTACCAAAGGTGGCAGCTTCCTTCTTGCTTTATTACGTATGCCCGTCCTACTACTGCAAGCCTTAGTGGTGGGGCCCCTTGGCAAGGTGGGGCCAAGGGTTTTGCTGCACCTTTGTCTACAACCTTCATCCTTCGGGGCATGCAGTAACAAGGTGTGCAGGGCTTCCACACCACGTGCACTTATTAGTTCCTACTCGGCATGCAGGGGCGGTGTGATTAGTTCTTCTGCATTTCACACAGGGCTGTGTTGAGCCTGCCAGACGACTCTTGGGAGGAGCGGGAGGAGTTTTCTGCTAGTTCACACTCTCACACGGAGTTCCTCACTGAAACCCCTTTCTCTTTTGGTTGATTGGGTTCAGGGCTCTCAACTCTGTCTTTACTCACTTCATTTCAGCAGCTTGCTCATATAGCTCTTGGTAAGTCAAGATTGGTTATCTAGCTAACTGATTTCGAATGTAGAGGGCCAAACCCTCTTCAAACCTTTTCATATTCAACCTTTTAGATGACACAAATTTAGGGACAAACCTGGATAATTATGTGAACTTTCTGGCATACTGCATCACAGTCATGTTGCAACTCATCTTCAGCTCTGTAAATTCTCTCTCCTTTTGTCTTTGGACCACAATTGGGTAAAATTTTGCCCTCAATGCACTCAGGAATTTACTCCAGGTGAATTCGGGCCCTACGAGCTTATCCTTAACAGTGTTCCACCAAATATCAGCTTCTCCAGTCAAATAATATGTCCTAATGTTTACTTCCTTTTATTCTAGCCCCTCTACCACTATAAAGATTTTCTCTATTCCCCTTTCCCATTCCTCCAATACTACTAGACCATAATTTCCATAATATACTATAGGGTTGAGTCATGCTACCCTATTTGCTAATTTATCATCTTTAGAAGGGGTTTTAGTGGGTACTTGGGGAATCCGCTTCATCAGTTCAGCATAAGGTCGGCTAGTAGTTCGGGCCCCCAATGTTATTAAGTAACTCAGGAGGAATTTGTGGCATTTGGAAAAAATTTGGTGGTACAAGATATGAGGCTTGTTCACTCGATCCCTAGCCATGATATGAGATTTCCTTTACATGAACCTCTGCAGTGTTTTGCACTAATTCGGACATCCTTATCATACATTAAACGAAACAATTCAATCATTGGAATACCCAAACATGTAAGATAAGCATGTCCAACAAATACATTTAATATAACTCAAATACTATTGAAAACAAATCCAAAGCTTCATTATATCATTTCATAACTGCTTATTTACATACATAGCTATTTGTTTATATACATGATCATTAAAACATATCACATCTAACTGACTAGGCAAAGTAAGCTTCGACTCCTACCCCAAACACTAACTAGCCCAGGACACTAGATCCGTCACATGACCAAAAAGAGAAACAGACTATGTCATCACGGTCGGAAAGGATTGGACTAACTATATACAATGTCATATGCTACACAAAATACAACTATCCAATCCGACCATACCATATATACATACAAGACTCAAAATGTAACCCACTCAGGTGTAGTCTTGAAACAACCTAACAATCCCTAGATGGATCGTAATCTGGGTTGGACTCATCGTCCGACTCCTCACCCGAGTCGAAGCTGGTGTCCGACACTTCTGACTCTACCTCATTAGCCTGCTGCTCTACTACCATCTCATCAATCTTCTAATCCCACTATTGCTCCACCACTGCCTCATCAATGTCCTGATCCTCCTTGAGATCATCCTCCTCCTTCAGATGGCCCTCAAAACCCTCCATGTCCTTATCCTTAGAACTAACTACCATAATGTCTAGTGTATCAGGGAGATCCACCACCACGTGAGCCTCCCCAGGACTATTGGGCATCAGTGGGGTGCTCAGAGCGGGCAACAAAGGTGGTCCCTATACTAGTGTTGGTGGTGTAGTTGGGGGATGTGCTTGATGTAACGGAAAAACGTGCTAAAGAGTCTCAATAGTAATCCCCCTCTGCTTGAACTCCTCCATCAATAACAACTCCAAAGTGATGGTAGCCCAAGCCCCCTGGACCTGGAACTTGGGACCGTCCTAAACTGGGTTCCCTGTCATCATAAAATGATGATAACGGACCCTGAACTCTACCCACGGATCAACTGTCGATAAGGACGATAGCAATATGTGTGCACGGACATGGATGCTATGAAACTCGGAGAAAGGGTCCTGTGCATGAACTATAATACTACCATGCAATAGTGAGATGTGAGCGGCCACAAATGTACCAGATATCACGTTGACTTTGGAGGGATCCATCTAGCAAGGAAAATACAAATAAGGGGCATATAGAAGATAAGCAACATGCATTTCTAATGTCACAAGCCTCGAACAATATACGATATTCCTTACTAATAACTCTTCTCACACTCCTATATCTAAACTCCATACTCCGCATGCCATCAGGAAAAATCAAAACATGGCTCTGATACCAAATCTGTAACGCCCCAAATGTACATATTTCGCTGTTTGCGTTCTCTTCGTTAGTTTCACTAATTAGAAGTAATATCCCAAATGATCAGGGCATTACCGCCATCCAAAAGGACAAGGCTTTTCTTGTAAATGATAAATTTTAGTAACGCTAATAAATGTTTACCATTAAAGGGTATTCGCACCATCACAACCCATCAGACCATTTATATATATAGAAACTATTCTGACATAAAAACCACTCAACCAACTTATGGATTACAGCAAAATATAGAATTCTGATAAAGTATACAGTTTCAACACAAAAATATATCACAATACAGTATTAAAAACATCTTAACACTAATACACCCCCATTCCATATAGACTTTCTTCCTCACTTATCATCTTCAGCAGTCCGGCCCACCTGAGGGCGATTCACTAAACATTTTTCTAAAACTAAACATGAAAACATTTTGAACTATGAGCCGAACCTCATTACATGCATTCTTGTATTGTTAAATGACTATTGAAAAGCTAATTGGGTCTGCATTGCAATTCATTTTGATTTAAAATAGGGAATGAGAGGATTATAAAATTGTATTGCTAATTATTATCTGATAGTGAACCCCTAGTAACTATTGCGATCTGCGGATAGGTGTACACCTGCCAAGTCAATTAGGAGACCTGACCAGAAGCCACACAGATAATTGAAGGGCAATGCCCTATAACTTATAACTGATGGGGTCACTTATTATGTTATAAATAATGGATTTAACTGATTCATTGATGTACTTACCAAAATATTATAATTTTGATAAATACGTGTTGATTTCTAAAGATACAGGCAATTAACGTACCTTGTACTTTTAATGAATTCAATGAAATGGGATTACACACAAAAAGGGAAGGAAATGATAGATTAGACCCTGATTCTGTACAAAAATATCATTGTAGAAACATATAGTTAGAAAATGATTTTTTTTATAGCTAATATTGTAGTAAAGGAAAAGTAACAGCATAACAAGGGCTTAGAAAGAATGACTCGTAGCGTAGCCTTCCGATCTTTGATTGAGAACCATAACCCTAATATTGAAAGCTCAAGAAGTCCCAAGAAACTTTCATTTGGAACACAAAACACAATTCCCACCATAGGGATCCCAAAATGGGGCTAGAACACAAGTATGTCAGTTTTGGTCTAACCTATGCAGTTCTGGTAAAATAGCCATAGCTTTTTCCACAGACCTCGGATTAAGGCGACTCAAAGTGAATCTGAAAGCTAACACACTGAACTATCTACCGACCGACAATCATAATTTCACAATGGGCCGATCATTACCCGTTTTATCACAAAGCTTGCCCTATTTTCTTAAATTTTCTAGCCTTCCCTATCACGGCGTTCTCCTCTCTTTTCACACAATGCCCTATCCAAAATCACACCATAAAGCTATGTAACAAGGATTTGGTCCTTCCCATCATCATACAAAACTATCACACTCAATTTCACTTCAAAATCATGTACATCAAAGATCATTTTTCAATCAAATATACACTAATAACATGTTTGCAATTAAAGGAGGGTTAAACCCTTGCATGATCAATAAAACCCTAACTTTTGGCCAACTTTCACTTCATCCAAGATCACCAAAAACACCCTCATAACATTGTTAGAGATTAAAACCACTAAATCAAATATAAGAATCCAAGAAAAAACAAATTTTCGACTTTAAGCTTGCATAATTATGAATAACCCTAACCCTATCATGCTCCAAACTCAACAACACCATGATCAACATAAGAATAACTCTAGTTTCTTATCAAAACATCGTGATCAATAATCAAAAACATCAAAACAAGAATCAAAACTACGATAAAATCCAAAACCAACATGATCAAGATTAGGGTTTACTCACTTTGATGCTTGAAGAAAAAGAGAAACATGTGAGCTTTGGTGCTTATGAGGAGGTAGGTGGTGGCTAGGGTGCTGAGAGGGGGCTGTTACGGTGGTGGTTTGGTGGCCAAACAGCAGCAAAAACCCCAGGTGGCAAACGTGCATGGTGGAGAGAGAAAGAAAAGGTTTGTGTGCTTGATCTTTTTTTTACTTGGCTGAGTTTTTACTTCAAAAAGTAGCTTTTAGCTAACTATGGTTAGGCTTCAACCATGGTTACTTAGCTAGGTTATGTGGGCAAGTGGTTGGCTTCAAATCGGGCCAAAATAAATTGGGTTTGGTGATAAAATGTTCCGTAATAATAATGTTTTTCTGTGATTCGAATTTAAATGCTTGCGATGATATAGAAAATAAGTTAAATCACTTAGATTATAAATATTAGGGCCTACTATCAATTTTCCTGAAATTTTCTTTAGTAAATAAATAAATAAATAAAACCCGAATTGCAAAGTGATGGCCCAAATGAAATTTTTTTTTTCACCCGGATGATTAAATGCGATAAATAAATAAACATGATTTAGGGTTAGGCTATTACAACCTTCCCCCCTAAAAGAGTTTCATCTTTGAAACTTAAGAACTTTGCCATGCCATGCAAGATTACCTCAAATTGATGTGGGTACTTGGCTTTAATTTCCGCTTCAGCCTCCCAAGCAGCTTCTTGGGAGGAATGATTTGACCATAGCACATTAACTAAAGGTATTTTCTTGTTGCGCAACTGCTTAATCTCGCTATCTAGTATTTGGACTGGTCGTTCTTCATACACTAGATCCTCAGCGATTTTAATAGGTTCAAATATAGGTTTCAATTTTTCAAAGATTTCATACGGTCCAATATATCTTAGACTCAGTTTTCCTTGTACTCCGAACCACTTGATACCCTTAGTTGGTGAAACTTTCAGAAAAACTTTGTCGCCTACTTGAAACTCTAGAGGCCTCCTCCTCTTGTCCACATAACTCTTTTGCCGACTCTGGACAACCTTAATATGCTCTTGAATCCTTCTTATTGTTTCCACGGTTTTCTGGATCATTTCAGGTCCTATAATCAATGCCTCATCCAAGTCACTCCAACACAATGGGGTTCTACACTTTCTCGCATATAAAGCCTCAAACGGGGCCATTATAATGGTGGACTGGTAGCTATTTCTATAAGAAAATTCCACTAGCGGTAAATCGTCTTCCCACTTCCCTTGGAACTCCAACACACAAGCTCTTAACATGTCCTTTAGAATTTGATTCACTCTTTCAGTCTACCTATCCGTCTTAGGATGATAAGAGCTACTAAAGTTCAATTTGGTCCCAAAGGCTTTTTGAAGCGCTTACCAAAAGCAGGCTTGGAATCTTTGATCCCTATCTGATACTATGTCTAACAGGATCCCGTGCAGGTGGACTATCTCCTTAACATACAGTTGGGCCAGTTTTTCAACTCCCCATGTATCCCTAATTGGCAGAAAATGAGCCGACTTGGTAAGTCGATCAACTATGACGCAAATAGCATTCTTTTTCGAGGCAGAAAGGGGTAAACCCATAACGAAGTCGATGGAGATCGAATCCCACTTCCAACTGGGAATTTCTAGGGGTCGCATATCGCCTACAAGATGCTGATGCTCTGCTTTAACTTTCTGGCAGGTTAGACACTTCTCTACATATTCTGCCACCTATTTCTTCATATTATTCCACCAGAAGTATTGCCTTATGTCTCTGTACATCTTGGTGCCTCCTGGATGCACCGAGTAGCAGGTACTGTGAGCCTCCACTAGGATCTGTTTCCTCAATTCTTCATTTCTGGGTACACATAGGCGATTCTGGAATCGCAGGGTCCCATCCTCATGTACTATAAACCCAGTAGACTTCCTTTCTCTAAATTTTGCTTTATTCTTTGGAGTTCAGGGTCACTTTCCTGGTTCGCTCAAATTTCCTCCGCTGTGGAAGGTTGTAAGGTAAGTGCTGATAATTGAACATGTGCTTGCACATGGGACACTAGTTGAATTCCCAAGTCCTCAAGCTCTCTTAAGAGACTCAACTGAGTAATCACCACAGTGCTTGGGCTATGTTGCGCCTTCCTGCTAAGGGCATTCGCTATAACATTTGCTTTTCCTGGGTGATATTAAATCTACAAATCATAATCTTTAAGCAACTCAAGCCAATGTCGTTGTCTCAAATTATGCTCCTTCTGGGTGAAGATATGCTTCAAACTTTGATGATTAGTATAGATCTTGCATGGTACCCCATATACTCCAAATTTTCAATGCAAAGACCACAGCTGCTAACTCTAGGTCATGGGTAGGATAATGTTTCTCGCTAGGCTTGAGCTGTTGAGAGCCATAAGCTACTACCTTATCTTCCTGCATCAGTACACACCCTAAATCGTTCTTTAAAGCATCACTATAGATGGTATACTCCTTACCTTCCATAGGTAGTGTTAGCATTGGGGTGGTAATTAATCGCTGCCTTAACTCCTGAAAGACTCTTTCACACTTCTCTGTCCACTCAAATTTATTCGCTTTCTTCAGCAGATTGTTCAAGGGTAAAGCTATTTTCGAAAAGTCCTTGACGAACCTTCAATAATAGCCCGCTAAAACCAGAAAGCTTCTAATCTCAGTGACGTTAGTAGGCCTTGACCATTCGGTGATTGCCTTCACCTTTTGAGGGTGAGCTTTGATTCCTTCTTTTGTAATGACATGACCCAAGAACACCACCTCTTCTAATCAAAATTCACACTTCTTTAATTTTCCATAAAGTTCATGCTCCCTCAGGGTTTGTAACACCATCCTCTAATGATCGACATGTTCCTCTATGGGCGTAGAATAGATAAGAATGTCATCTATGAACACCACAACAAACTTGTCAAGGAAGACCCTATTCATAAGATCCATGAAACCTAGGGGGCATTGGTGAGGCTAAACCACATTACTGTAAACTCATAATGGCCATACTTGGTCCTAAACACAGTCTTAGGGATATCTTCAGGTTCAATCCTGAGTTGATGGCATCCTGACCTAAAATCAATCTTAGAGAAGTCTTCTGTTCCATGTAGTTGATCAAACAAGTCATCTATTCGCGGTAAAGGGTACTTGTTTTTTATGGTGATCTTGTTCAACTTCCGGTAGTCAACACATAGCCTTAAGGTTCCATCCTTTTTCTTTACGAACCACACTAGAGCACCCCATGGTGACACACTTGGCCTAATAAAGCCCTTTTGCAACAGCTCATCTAACTGAATCTTCAATTCCTAAAGCTCAGTTGGGGCCGTACGCTATGGAGCTTTGGAGATAGGTTGGGTACCAGGGGTTAATTCAATTCCAAAATCAATTTCCCTCTGCGGGGTTAGTCATGGTAATTCCTCAAGGAAAACATCTTCAAACTCACAAACTACAGGAATATTTTCTGCTTTCACTTCTTTTGTTTGGGTATCGATAGCGTAACACCAATATCCAATACATCCGTGACATAAAAGCTTACTTGCGTTCATAGCAGAAATCAAGGGATAAGATTTTTCCTCTCTTTGCCCATAGAAACATACTTCCGTCCCTTTTTCATTCTTTAAAATTACCTTAAGATTTTCACAGTCAATCTTAGTTCCATAAGTATGCAACCAATTCATTCCCAAAATATTATCAAAATCAGAAAAATCAAATTGAATCAGATCCATAAGGAAAGTGGTTTCACCAACGGTAATGGGAATAAGATTATAGGAGATGGGGGACTCAATCGTAGAATCGTTGGGTAACTTGATTCTATCATTGGTTTCCATCCTCCTGTCCTCCATATTTAATTGCATGGAAGATCCGGTGGCTATAAATGAATGAGTGACACCCGAATCAAATAATACACAAAATGGATTTGAATTTAAAAAGAGAGTTCTAATGACTACCGTACCAGAGGTGGCAGTTTTCTTCTTGGTTATTACATATGCCCGTCCTACTACTACAGCAGTTGGTGGTGGGGCCCCTTGGCAAGGTTGGGCCAAGGGTTTTCCTGCACCTTTGTCTGCATCCTTCATCCTTTGGGGTATGCAGCAATAAGGTGTGCAGGGCTTCCACACCACATGCACTTGTTAGTTCCTACTCGGCATTTAGGGGTGGTGTGATTTATTCTTCTGCATTTCGCATAGGGTTGTGTCGAGCCTGTCGGATGACTCTTGGGAGGAGCGAGAGAAGGTTTCTTTCGGTTCACATTCTTACTCGGAGTTCCTCGCTCAAACCCCTTTCTCTTTTGGTTGATTGGGTTCAGGGCTCTCAACTCTGTCTTTACTTACTCCACTTTAGCAGCTCGCTCATATAGCTCTTGGTAAGTCAAGATTGGTTGTCTAGCTAACTGATTTTGAATGTAGAAGGGCAAACCCTCTTCAAACCTTCTCATCTTCAACCTTTTAGATGACACCAATTTAGGGACAAACCTAGATAATTCTTTGAACTTACTGGCATACTGCATCACAGTTAAGTTGCCACTCATCTTCAGCTCCATAAATTCTTTCTGCTTTTGTCTTTGGACCACAACTGGTTAAAATTTTGCCCTCAACTCAGTCAGGAATTTACTCCAGGTGGATTCAGGCCCTGCGAGCTTATCCGTAATAGTGTTCCACCAAATATCAGCTTCACCACTCAAATAATACGTCCTAATGTTTGCTTTCTTTTCTTCTAGCACCTCTATCACTATAAAGATTTTCTCCATTCCCTTAACCCATTCCTTCAGTACTACTGGATTATAATTTCCACCATACACTTTATGGTTGCATCGTGCTACCCTATCTGCTAATTTATCATCTTTAGGAGGGGTTTTAGTGGGTCCTTGTGGAATCCGCTTCATCAGTTCAGCTGCTAAGGCCGGCCAGTAGTTCAGGTCCCCATTGTTCTTAGCTAACTCAGGGGGAATTGGTGGCATTTGGCAAAAATTTAGGGGCACATGATGTGAGGCTTGTTCACTCGATCCCTAACCAAATTCGAGATTTCCTCTACATGAACCTTTGTATTGTTGTGCATTGATTCGGACATTTTGATCATACATTAACTGAAACAATTCAATCACTGGAATACCCAAACATGTAAGATAAGCATGACCAACAAATACATTCAATATAACTCAAATACTATTGAAAATAAAGCCAAAGCTTCATTATATCATTTCATAACTACTTATTCACATACATAGCTGCCTGTTTATATATATGACCAACAAAACATATTACATCTAACTGACTAGGCAAAGTCAGCTTCGAATCCTACCCTAAACACTAACTAGCCCCAAGACACTAGATCCATCACATGACAAGAAAGAGAAACGAACTATGTCATCATGGTCGGAAAGGATTGGACTAACTATATACAATGTCATATGCTACACAAAATACAACAATCCAATCTGAGCACACCATGTATACATACAATACTCAAAATGTAACCCACTCAGGTGTAATCCTGAAACAACCTAACGATCCCTAGACGAATCGTAATCTGGGTCGGACTCATGCTCTGGCTCCTCACCCGAGTCGAAGCTACTGTCTAACACTCCTAACTCTACCTCACTAGCCTCCTACTCAACCTGCTGCTCCACTACCATCTCATCAATCTCTTGATCCCATTGTTGCTCCACCATTGCCTCATCAATGTCCTGATCCTCATCGGGATCATCCTCCTCCTCCAAATGACCCTCGAAGCCCTCCATGGCCCATCCACATAACTAACTACCACAATCTATGGTGTATCAGGGATATCCACCACCACGTGGCTCTCCCTAAGACTGTCTGGTATCAGTGGGGTGCCTCGAGTAGGTGGTGAAGGTGGCCCAACCGGAGGATGTGCTTGATGTAACGGGAAAACGTGCTGAAGAGTCTTCAAAGTAATCCCCCTTTGCTCGAACTCCTCCCTCAACAACAACTCTAAAGTGATGGTAGTCCGTGGCCCAGGGCCTCGAACCTGGGTCCGTCGTAACCTGGGTCCTCCGGCATCATGAAATGATGATAAAAGACTCTAAACTCTACCCACGGATCAACTGTCAGTAAGAGTCCGTCGTAACCTGGGTTCCCCGTCATCATGAAATGATGATAATGGAGCCTAAACTCCACCCATGGATCAATTGTCGGTAAGGACCATAGCAATCTATGTGCACGGACCGTGATGCTGTGGAACTCGGAGAAAGGGTCCTGTGCATGAGCTATAATACTACCATGCAATAGTGAGATACGAGCGGCCACAGATGTACCAAGCATCACGTTGACTTTGTAGGGATCCATCTAGAAAGGAAAATACAAATGAGGGGCATATAGAGGATAAGCAACAAGCATTTCTAATGTCACCAGCCTCGAATAATATATGATATTCCTTACTAATAACTCTTCTCACACTCCTATCTAAACTCCATACTCCGCATGCCATCAAGAAAAATCAAAACATGGCTCTGATACCAAATTTGTAACGCCCCAAATGTACATATTTCGCTGTTTGCGTTCTCTTCATTAGTTTCACTAATTAGAAGTAATATCCCGAATGATCAGGGCATTACCGCCGTCCAAAAGGACAAGACTTTCCTTGTAAACGATAAATTTCAGCAACGCTAATCAATGTTTACCATTAAAGGGCATTCACACCATCACAACCCATCATACCATTTATATCTATAGAAACTGGTCTGACATAAAAACCATTCAACCATCTCATGGATTACACCAAAATACAGAATTCTGATAAAGTATACACTTTCAACACCAAAATACATCACAATATAGTATTAAAAACATCTCAAATACCACCATTCCATATAGACTTTCTTGCTCACTTATCACTTTCAGCCGTCTTGCCTACCTGAGGGCAATTCACTGTACATTTTGTTCAAATAAAACATGAAAACATTTCGAACTATGAGCCGAAACTCAGTACATGCATTCTTGTATTGTTAAATGACTATTAAAAAGCTAATTGGGCCTGCATTGCAATTTATTTAGATTTAAAATAGGGAATGAGATAATCATAAAACTACATTGCTAATTATTATCTGATAGTGAACCCTTGGCAACTATTACAATATGTGGATAGGTGTATACCTGCTAAGTAAATCGGGAGAACTGGCCTGCAGCCGCGTGGGTAACTGAAGGGCAATGCCCTGTAATTGACAACTGATGGGGTCACTTATTATGTGATAAATCATGGATTAAACTGATTGATTGATGTACTTACCAAAAAATTATGATTTTGATAAATACGGGCTGATTTCGAAAGATACAAGCAATGAACGTACCTGCTACTTTTAATGAAATTCACTGAAATGGGATTATGCACAAAAAGGGAAGGAAATGATAGATTAGGCCTTGATCTTGTACAAAAATATCATTGTAGAAACATATAGTTAGCAAATGATTTTTTTTATAGCTAATATTGTAGTAAAGGAAAAGTAAGAGCATAACAAGGGCTTAGAAAGAATGACTCTTAATGTAGCCTTCCGATCTCCGATTGAGACCCTAAACCCCAATATTGAAAGCTCAAGAAGTCCCAAAAGACTTTCATTCAGAACACAAAATATGATTCCTGCCATAGGGTTCCCAAAATGGGGCTAGAACACAAGTATGTCAGTTTTGGTCTAACTTGCACAGTTCTGGTAAAATGGCCATAACGCTTTCCATAGACCTCGGATTAAGGTGATTCAAAATGCATCTGAAAGGTAACACAATGAACTATCTATCCACCAATAATCATAATTTTTTAATGGGCTGATCATTACCAGTTTAATCACAAAACTTGCCCTGTTTTCTGAAATTTGCCAGCCTTCACTGTCACGACTTTGTTCTCTCTTTTCACACCACTCCCCATCCAAAATCACACCTTAAAGCTATGTAACAAGGATTTGGTCCTTCCCATCACCATACAAAACCATCACACTCAATTTCATTTCAAAATCATGTACATCAATGACCATTTTTCAATCAAATATACACTAATAACATGCTTGCTATTAAAGGAAGGTTAAACCCTTGCATGGTCAATAAAAACCTAAATTTTTCACTTCATCTAAGATCATCAAAAAAATCCTCATAACACTATTAGACATTAAAAACACTAAATCAAATACAAGAATCAAAGAAAAACAAACTTCCCACTTTAAGCTTGCATAATTATGAGTAGCCCTAACCCTAACATGCTCCAAGCTCAACTCCACCATGATCAACATCAAAGTAACTCTAGTTTCTTATCAAAACATCATGATCAATAATAAAAAACATCAAAACAAGAATCAAAACTAAGATAAAATCCAAACCAACAAGATTAAGATTAGGGTTTACTCACTTTGATGCTTGAAGAAAAAGGGATATATGTGAGCTTTGATGCTTGTGAGGATGTAGGTGGTGGCTAAGGTGGTGAGAGGGGCCTATTACGGTGGTGGTTTGGTGGCCAAATAGTAGCAAAAGCCCCAGGGGACAGCCGTGTATGATGGAGAGAGAAAGAAGAGGTTTATGTGCTGAATCTTTTTTTTACTTGGCTTGAAATGATCCAATGTTTACTTGGCGGAGTTTTTACTTCAAAAAGTAGATTTTACCTAACTATGGTTAGGCTTCAACCATGGTTACTTAGCTAGGTTAAGTGGGCAAGTGGTTGGCTTCAAATTGGGCCAAAATAAATTAGGCTCGACAATAAGACGCTCCGTAACGATAACGTTTTTCTGTGATTCGAATTTAAATTCTTGTGATGATACGGAAAATAAGTTAAATCACTTAGATTATAAATATTAAGGCCTACTTTCAATTTCCCCAAAATTTTCTTTAGCAAATAAATAAATAAATAATACCCGAATTGCAAAGTGAAGGCCCAAATGAAACTTTTTTTTCGCCGAGATGATTAAATGCGATAAATAAATATGAGAAAACCATTAACATGAGTTAATTAAATAAATAAACATGATTTAGGGTTGGGGTATTACAGCCTTCCCCTCTTAAATAGTTTTTTCATCGAAACTTAAGTACTTTACCATGCCATGCAAGATTACCCCAAATAGATGTGGGTACTTGGTTTTCATTTCCTCTTCAGCCTCCCAAGTAGCTTCTTGGGAGGTATGATTTAACCGTAGCACCTTAGCTAAAGGTATTTGCTTGTTTCGCAATAGCTTAATCCTGCGATCTAGTGTTTGGACTGGTTGCTCCACAAACACTAGATCCCCAGTGATTTCAATAGGTTTAAATACAAGGGTGTGGTCTAGGTCTGGAATATACTTCCTGGGCTGAAAGATGCGAAACAAGTTGTGTACGTGTTCAAGTTTTACTGGTAGATCCAGGCGATAAGCTAGTGGATTCAACTTTTCAATGATTTCATGTGCTCCAATATATCTTGTGCTTAGTTTTCCTTGTACTTCGAACCTCTTGATACCCTTAGTTGGCGAAATTTTCAGAAAAACTTTGTCGGCTACTTGAAACCCCAGAGGCCTCCTTCTCTTGTTCGAATAACTCTTTTGCCGACTTTGGGCAACCGTAATATGCTCTCGAATCCTTCTTATTATTTCCACGGATTCCTAGATCATTTCAGGGCCTATAATCAATGCCTAATCCAAGTCACTCTAACACAGTGGGGTTCTGCACTTTCTCCCATATAAAGCCTCAAACGAGGCCATTCTGCTGGTGGATTGGTAGCTATTGTTATAAGAAAACTCCACCAGTGGTAAATCGTCTTCCCACTTCCCTTGGAACTCCAACACACAAGCTCTTAACATGTCCTCTAGAATTTGATTCACTATTTCAGTCTGCCAATCCATCTCAAGATGATAACAGCTACTAAAGTTCAATTTGGTCCCAAAGGCTTTTTGAAGCGCTTGCCAAAAGTGGGCTTGGAATCTTTGATCCCTATCTGATACTATGTCTAACGGGATCCCGTGCAGGCAGACTATCTCCTTAATATACAGTTGGACTAGTTTTTCAACTCTCCATGTATCCCTAATTGGCAGAAAATGGGTTGACTTGGTACGTCGTTCAACTATGACCCAAATAACATTCTTTTTTGACGCAGAATGGGGTAAACCCATAACGAAGTCCATCGAGATCTAATCCCACTTCCAAGTGGGAATTTCTAGGGGTCGTAGTTCACCTACAGGACACTGATGTTCTGCTTTAACTTTCTGGCAGGTTAGACGCTTGTCTACATATTCTGCAACATCTTTCTTCATATTATTCCACCAAAGTATTGCCTTAAGTCTCTATACATCTTGGTGCCTCTTAGATGCACCGCATAACGAGTATTGTGAGCCTCCTCTAGGATCTGTTTCCTCAATTCCTCATTTCTGGGTATGCATAGGCGATTCTTGAATTGTAGGGTCCCATCCTCATGTACTGCAAACCCAACAGACTTTCCTTTCTCTAAATTTTGCTTTATTTTTTGGAGTTCGGGATCACTTTCTAGTTTTATCGAATTTCCTCCACTATTGAAGGCTATAAGGTAAGTGCTGATAATTGAACATGTGCTTGCCCATGGCACACTAGTTGAATTCCCAAGTCCTCAAGCTCTCTCAAGAGACTCAACTGAGTGATCACCACAGTGCTTGGGCTATGTTGTGCCTTTCTACTTAGGGCATCTGCTACAACATTTGCTTTTCCTGGATGATATTCAATATGTAAATTATAATTTTTAATTAACTCAAGCCAACACCGTTGTCTCGAATTAAGCTCCTTCTGGATGAGGATATATTTCAGACTTTTATGGTCAGTATAGATCTTGCGTGGTACTCCATATAATTAATGCCTCCAAATTTTCAATGCAAAGACCACGACTGCTAACCCCAGGTCATAGGTAGGGTAATTTTTCTCATAAGGCTTGAGCTGTCGGGAGGTATAAGTTACTACCTTGTCTTCCTGCATCAGTACACACCCTAAACCATTCTTTGAAGCATCACTATAGATGGTATGCTCCTTACCTTCCACTGGTAGCGTTAGTATTGGGGTGGTAGTTAGTCACTGCCTTAACTCCTGAAAGGCACTTCCACACTTCTCTGTCCACTCAAATTTATTCGCTTTCTTCAGCATATTGCTTAGGGGTTAAACTGTTTTCAAAAAGCCCTTGATGAACCTTCGATAATAGCCCACTGAACTCAGAAAGCTTCCAATCTTAGTGACGTTAGTAGGACTTAACCATTCCGTGATTGCCTTCACCTTTTGGGGGTCAACTTTGATTTCTTCTTTTGTAATCACATGACCCAAGAACACCACTTTTTCCAACCAAAAGTCACACTTCTTTAATTTTCCATAAAGTTTATGCTCCCTAAAGGTTTGTAACACCATCCTCAAATGATCGGCATGTTCCTCCCCATCCTTAGAACAGATAAGAATGTCATCTATAACCACCACTACAAACTTGTCTAGATAGGGTCTGAAGACCCTGTTCACAAGATCCAAGAAAGTTGCGAGGGCCTTAGTGAGGCCATATGGCATGACTGTAAACTCATAATCACCATACCTAGTCCTAAATGCAGTCTTAGTGATATCTTTAGGTTTAATCCTAAGTTGACGGTACCCTGACCTCAAATCAATCTTAGAGAAGACTCTCGCTCCTTGTACTTGGTCAAACAAGTCATCTATTCGTGGCAAAGGGTACTTGTTTTTGATGGTGATCTTGTTCAACTCCCTATAGTCAATACATAGCCTTAAAGTTTCGTCCTTTTTCTTTACGAACAACACTAGGCGCACCTCATGGTGACACACTTGGCCTAATAAAGCCTTTTTGCAACAACTCATCTAACTGAATCTTCAGTTCCTTAAGCTCAGTTGGGGCTATACGATATGGGGCTTTGAAGATAGGTTGGGCAACAAGGGTTAATTCAATTCCAAAATCAATTTCCCTCTGCGGGGGTAGTCATGGTAATTCCTCAAGGAAAACATCTTCAAACTCATAAACTACAGGAATATTTTCTACTTTCTTTTGTTTTGTTTTGGTGTCGATAGCGTGACACCAATATCCAAGACATGCTTGACATAACAGCTTACTTGCTTTCATAGCAGAAATCAAGGGACAAGATTTTTCCTCTCTCTGCCCATAGGAACAAATTTCCCTCCCTTTTTCATTGTTTAAAATAACCTTGAAGTCTTCACAGTCAATCTTAGCTCCATAAGTGTGTAGCCAATTCATTCCCAAAATGATATCAAAATTAGACAAATCAAATTGAATCAGATCCACGGGGGAAGTGGTTCCACCAATGGTAATGGGAACGAGTTTATAGGAGACGGGGCACTCAATCACAAAATCATTGGGTAACTTGATCCTATAATTAGTTTCTGTCCTCCTATCCCCCATATTCAATTGCATGGAAGATTGGGTGGAGATAAATGAATTAGTGGCACCTAAATCAAATAATACACAAAATGGCATTGAATTGAAAAAAAGAGTTATAGTGACTACCGTACCAAAGGTGGCAGTTTCCTTCTTGCTTATTACATACGTCGGTCCTATTACTGCAAGCCTTGGTGGTGGGGCCCCTGGGTGAGGTGGGGCAAAGGGTTTTGCTGCACCTTTGTCTACAGCCTTCATCCTTCAGGGGCATGCAGCAATAAGGTGTTCAGGGTTTCTACACCATATGCACTTATTAGTTACTATTCAGCATTCAGGGGTGGTGTGATTTATTCTTTCGCATTTCACACAGGGCTGTGTCGAGCCTGCCGGACGAGTCTTTGGAGGAACGAGAGAAGGTTTCTTCTAGTTCACACTCTCACTCGAAGTTCCTCGCTCAAACCCCTTGCACTTGGCTGATTGGGTTTAGGGCTCTCAACTCTGTCTTTACTCGCTCTACTTCAGCAGCTCGCTCATATAGCTCTTGGTAACTCAAGATTGGTTGTCCAGCTAACTGATTTCGAATGTGGAAGGGCAGACCCTCTTCAAACCTTTTCACCTTCAACCTTTCAGATGACACAAATTCTGGGACAAACCTGGATAATTCTGCAAACTTACTGACATACTGTATCACAGTCATGTTGCCACTCGTCTTCAGCTCCATAAGTTCTTTCTCCTTTTGTCTTTGGAGCACAACTGGGTAAAATTTTGCCCTCAACTCACTCAGGAATTTACTCCTAGTGAATTCATGCTCTACGAGCTTATCCTTGGTGTTCCACTAAATATCAACTTCACTAGTCAAATAATACGTCCCAATGGTTACTTTCTTTTCTTCTGGCACCTCTACCACTGTAAAGATTTTCTCCATTCCCCTTACCCATTCCTCCAATACTACTGGATCATAATTTCCATCATACACTTTAGGGTTGCGTTGTGCTACCCTATCTGCTAAATTATCATCTTTAGGAGGGGTTTCAGCGGGTTCTTGGGGAATCTGCTTCATCAGTTCAGCTATTAAGGTCGGCCAGTAGTGTGGGTCCCCAACGTTATTCGATAACTCAGGGGGAATTGGCGGCATTGGGCCAAAATTTGGTGGCACATGATATGAGGCGTGTTCACTCGATCCCCAGCCATGATCCGAGATTTCCTTTACATGAACCTCCGTATTATTGTGCACTGATTCAAACATTTTGATCATACATTAAATGAAACAATTCAATCACTGGAATACCCAAACATATAAGATAAGCATGCCCAACAAATACATTTAATATAACTGAAATACCATTGAAAAAAAA
>JACYFF010031955.1:76833628-76849090 GCA_017589665.1 Selenicereus undatus
AAAAAAAACCCCAAGTTTTATTATATCATTTCATAACTGCTTATTTACATACATAGCTGCTTGTTTATATACATGACCAGCGAAATATATCATATTTACTTGACTAGGTAAAGTCAACTTCGACTTCTACCCCAAACACTAGCTAGCCCTAAGACACTAGATCCGTCACATGACCAAAGAGAGAAACAGACTATGTCATCACGGTCGGAAAGGATTGGACTAACTATATATAGTGTCATATAGTACACAAAATACAACTATCCAATCCGACCATACCATATACATACAAGACTCAAAATGTAACCCACTCTGGTGTAATCCTGAAATAACCAAATGATCCCTAGACAGATCGTAATCTGGGTCGAACTCATCCTCCGGCCCCTCACCCGAGGCGAAGCTAGTGTCCGACACTCCTGACTCTACCTCATCAGCCTCTTGCTCAACCTGCTACTCCACTACTATCTCATCAATCTCCTGATCCCTCTGTTGCTCCACCACTGCCTCATCAATGTCCTGATCCTCCTCAGGATCATCCTCCTCCTCCAGATGGCCCTCGAAACCCTCCATGGCCTCATCCTCAAAACCAGCTACCACAATCTCTGGTGTATCAGGGAGATCCATTTCCACGTGAGCCTGCCTAGGACTGTCGGGCATCAGTGGGGTGCCCGGAGCAGGCAACGAAGGTGCTCCCTCTACTGGTGCAAGTGGTGCAGTCGGGGGATGTGCCTGTTGTAACGGGAAAATGTGCTGAAGATTCTCCGTAGTAATCCCCCTCTGCTTGAACTCCTCCCTATACAACAACTCCGATGTGATGGTAACCCAAAGCCCCCTGGACATAGAACCTGGGTTCGTCCCAACCTGGGTTCCCCGTCATCATAAAATGATTATAATGAAGCCTGAACTCTACCAACGGATCAACTGTCGGTAAGAACCATAGCAATCTGTGTGCACGGACCATGATGCTATGAAACTCGGAGAAAGGGTCCTGTGCATGAGCTAGAATACTACCATGTAATAGTGAGATGTGAACGGCCACAGATGTACGAGGCATCGTATTGACAGCGTAGGGATCCATCTAGCAAGGAAAATACAAATGAGGGGCATATAGAAGATAAGCAACATGCATTTCTAATATCACAAGCCTAGAATAATATACGATATTCCTTACTAATAACTCTTCTCACCCTCCTATATCTAAACTCCATACTCCGTATGCCATCAGGAAAAATAAAAACATGGCTCTGATACCAAATCTGTAACACCCCAAATGTATATATTCTGCTGTTTGCGTTCTCTTCGTTAGTTTCACCAATTAGATGTAATATCCCAAATGATTAGGGCATTACTACCGTCCTAAAGGACAAGACTTTGCTTGTAAATGATAAATTTTAGCAACGCCAATCAATGTTTATCATCAAAGGGCATTCACACGATCACAACCCATCAGACCATTTAAATATAAAAACTGTTTTGACATCAAAACCATTCAAGCATCTCATGGATTACACCAAAATATAGAATTCTGATAAAGTACACAGTTTTAACACCAAAATATATCACAATATAGTATAAAAAACATCTCAATACTAATACACCACCATTCCATATAGACTTCCTTGCTCACTTATCATCTTCAGCTGTCTTGCCCACCTGAGGGCGATTCACTGAACATTTTCCTAAAACAAAACATGAAAACATCTCGAACTGTGAGCCGAAGCTCAATACATGCATTCCTCTTTTGTTAAATGACTCTTAAAAAGCTAATTAGGCCCGTATTGCAATTCATTTTAATTTAAAACAGGGAATGAGATGATTATAAAACTGCATTGCTAATTATTATCTGATAGTAAATCCCTGGTAACTGTTGCGATATGTGGATAGGTATATAGCTGCCAAGTCGATTTGGGGGACCTGGCTTAAAGCCATGCAGGTAACTGAAGGGCAATGTCCTGTAACTGATGACTCATGGATTTACTTAGTATATCATAAATCATGGATTAAACTAATTCATTGATGTACTTATCGAAACATTATAATTTTGATAAATACATGCTGATTTATAAAGATACAGGCAATAAACGTACCTGGTACTTTTAATGAAATTTACTAAAATGGGATTATGCACAAAAAGGGAAGGAAATTATGGATTAGGCCCTGATTCTATACAAAAATATCATTGTAGAAACATATAGTTAGCAAATGATTTTTTTATAGCCAATATTGTAGTGAAGGAAAAGTAAGAGCATAACAAGGGCTTGGAAAGAATGAGTTGTAACGTAGTCTTCCGATCTCCAATTGAGACCCAAAACCCCAATATTTAAAGCTTAAGAAGTCCCTAAAAAACTTTCATTTGGAAAACAAAATACGATTCCCACCATAGGGTTCCCAAAATGGGGTTAGAACACAAGCATGTTAGTTTTCGCCTAACCTGCGCAGTTCTTGTAAAATGGTCATAACTTTTTCCACAGACCTCATATTAAAACAATTCAAAAGGCATCTGGAACAAAACACACTGAAATATATACCCACTAAAAATCATAACTCTTCAATGGGCCGATCATTACAAATTTAATCATAAAGCTTGCCCTGTTTTCTGAAATTTTCCAGCCTTCACTATCATGGCTTTCTCCTTTCTTTTCACACAATTCTCCATACAAAATCACACCTTAAAGCTATGTAACAAGGATTTGGTCCTTCCCATCACCATACAAAACCATCACACTCAATTTCACTTCAAAATCATGTACATGAAAGATCATTTTTTATCAAATATAGACTAATAACATGTTTGCTATTAAAGGAAGGTTAAACCCTTACATGGTCAACAAAACTCCAACTTTTGGCCAACTTCCACTTCATCCAAGATCACCAAAAATATCCTTATAACATTATTAGAGATTGAAACCACTAAATTAAATACAAGAATCCAAGAAAAACAAACTTCCCACTTTAAGCTTGCATAATTATGAATAATCCTAACCTTAACATGCTCCAAACTCAACTCCACCATGATCAACATCAAAATAACTCTAGTTTCTTATCAAAACATCATGATCAATTATCGAAAACATCAAAACAAGAATCAAAACAAAGATAAAATCCAAAACCAACAAGATCAAGTTTAGGGTTTACTCACTTTGATGCTTGAAGAAAAAGCGATATGTGAGCTTTGATACTTGTGAGGATGTAGGTGGTGGCTAGGGTGGTGAGAGGGGCCTGTTATGCAGGTTGTTTGGTTGGCAAACAGCAGCAAAAACCCCAGGGGCCAGCCATGTATGGTGAAGAGAGAAAGAAGAGGTTTGTGTGCTTGATCTTTTTTTTACTTAGCTTGAAATGATACAATGTTTACTTGGCTGAGTTGTTACTTCAAAAAGTAGCTTTTAACTAAATATGTTTAGGCTTCAACCATGGTTACTTAGCTAGGTTAAGTGGGCAAGTGGTTGGCTTCAAATTGGGCCAAAATAAATTGGGTTCGGTAATAAAATGCTCTGTAACGATAACGTCTTTTTGTGATTCGAATT
This sequence comes from Selenicereus undatus, assembly GCA_017589665.1. Taxonomy (NCBI): domain Eukaryota; kingdom Viridiplantae; phylum Streptophyta; class Magnoliopsida; order Caryophyllales; family Cactaceae; genus Selenicereus; species Selenicereus undatus. The sequence goes on from JACYFF010031955.1 coordinate 76,837,150, forward strand.
TAAATTCTTGTGATGATACGGAAAATAAGTTAAGTCACTTAGATTATAAATATTAGGGCCTACTATCAATTTTCCCAAAACTTTCTTTAATAAATAAATAAATAAATAAAACCCGACTTGCAAAGTGAAGGCCTAAATGATTTTTTTTTCACCGGGATGATTAAATGCGATAAATAACTATGAGAAAACCATTAACATGAGTTAATTAAATAAATAAACATGATTTAGGGTTGTGCTATTACACTTGGGGTGTGCTCGGGGGCCTTTGAACGACCGAGAAGAAAGATCGGGCTCAAATGATCCCCCAACCCCTTCTAGTGATGAAGAGTAGCATTAGACTTTTCGATATCTTTCCTTGTATTGTGCTTCACATCGCATTTCCCTCGTTGTGAGGCATGTCTATAACCGCGGGTGTTGATAGTAAAATGTTACCCCTTTAGGCGAGGGTTTGGTTTCTTGGCAAGTATTTTAGTTTCCATTTTCACAGCAGTTTAACACGGCCATAATGTCCATTCTTGCTCCTATTGAGCCTTCAGTACCCCAAGGGATTCAAAGGGCAGGCCCCTCTCTCCGTACCCCACCGACGGCCCTAACGATCGTCCTTGGGGGGACATAAACCTGTGATGGTCAGCCTACGGGTCATACTTCTACGTCGGGGCTTGCCCTTTGAACTCTAGAGATGCCCTGAACAATCTCTGGGGTACTGCAACCATGTGGTGAAGGCAGAGTGGTTTCTTGGTCTCGCTATCCCCCAGGGAAACATGCTACCCTTTGGCATACCCACCCCCCTCTATAAAGGTGGGGGGGACCCTCTAGGGTCATTTTCCTAACATTCTCAACCTTTATAGTGAGCGAAAAAGCAATAGTGGTAGAGAGGGAAAGGTAGAGAGAGACTCCATCATGCTTCCCAACTTCAATAGTATCGAGCAGGCGACGGAGTATGTGAGGGAAAACTTCCTCTAGTCTTTGAGGGAATCCTCTACTCTCTGACCTAATTTTCTCCCTTAGAACCACCACGGTCTTTGCCCTGACTTCGACCTTCTCGTGGCCATACGGCACACCCATAGTTCTGACATTCCTGAGATGGTCCAGGCCATCTTCGACACCATGGTGCTCAACGACGCTGCAGAGTTGGGACTGTCTAGTAGGGTCCTGATGGATTACACGTCAGCCCTTCGAGAGCTGAAGTGGGACATTATCAAATCCTAGTAGTGGGGAATCGAGGATAGGCTTAGGAGGGCATAGATTTCTAGTCTGGTGGACTTGATTGCCAATCCGTCGGTGCGCGGCCCTGAAGAAGTCTCAATGTTGAACGACACCCCTTCGGTTTTAAGTGATGAGTAGTAGGCATAGGGGTCCGGTTGTATTTCGTTTCCTTTGTTGCCCCCTCTACCGTTTGTAAAAGTTGGTTTGTAGCTACTCATAATGAATAATAAAATAGTTGTCCCTTGTTATCCGAACTTGATTTTTTACTTGATGCTCTTCTATTCCTCTTTGCACGACATTCCCATTTGGATTTATCTTTCCTAGTTCATAAGCCATGTCTAAAGGTCGATGGCCTCTTTTGGGGGACTAGTTGTGTAGTGTCCGGCCTATTATCGCCCTTAAGGTTTTTTAATTCTTCCATGGAGGTTGAGAACGCGACGTCTGGTTTTCGCCTATACAGTTGATCGATCGACTCTTGTTAAAGACCAGAGTTATTGACGATCGATCCTAGGATCGTGTTGGAGGACCATTAACCCCCATTAGACCTAAGGATTTTAGTGTCCGGCCTTGAGGCCATATTTAGGAATCCTTAGTCCTTCATTAAGGCTGACGATGCGTTGTCCGACCTTTAGGCTGAGCTGTCGCATCCTTAGCCCCTATTGAGGCTAAAAGTGTACCCCCCAGCCCTTAGGCTGAGCTACTGGGTCCTTAGCCCCCATTAGGGCTAAAGGGGTATCGCCCTGCCCTTAGGCCAAGCCGCTGGATCCTTAGCCCCTAGTTGAGCCAAAACTATTTCGACCGGCCCTTAGGCCAAGCTACTGGATCCTTAGCTCTCATTGGGGCTAAAAGTGCTTCGCCTGGCCCTTAGGCCGAGCTACCGGATCCTTAGCCCCCATTGGGGCTAAAGGGGTATCGCTCGGCCCTTAGGCCGAGCTACTGGATCTTCCATTTCCCTTAGGCCTGTTGGGTTCATAAGGAGAATTTTAGTTGTAAGGGTTTGTTCCTAGACGCCATGTGTCACCTTAGGTGTTACGTGTAAGGGCGACGTCCCTTCGAGTTCCTGGGAAAGAGTGCCCCCTTTTCTCTCTTATACTTCACTTATATAAGTGAAGTCATGTTCCTTGGGGCGAGTTATTTCCTGCGTTCTGAAGGAGGGAAGCTCTGCCCCCCTTTAGTCTGTATTCAAACTTACTGTAGCACTTTCAAGCTCCACCTTTGTATCTTCAAAGGGCCTGTGTGTGCCTTCAACCTTTTCCTGTCACTTCTTCAACCTTTGCAGGTATGCCTTTGTACCTCCTTTGAGGATTGTTGTTATATTTATATTTGTGTGATTATGTCTTCATCTTGTTTATCGAGTGGGGTTGTCCTTGAGGGACTGAACGGCCCCCCAAATGGTGGGTCACCACCCACAGTTTCCTAAGCTCTCGACCCTAATTGATGGCTGGGTGGTAGCGCACATCCCCCCAAAGAATTAGTTTGGGGAGCCTAAAAAGATTCCCCATGCGGTGCCCATATTTGAGCCAAGCACACTGTTGTGGTCTAGCTATGAGTATTCCTCCACCCCTAGTGTTCTTAGTGTTGAGGAAGAGGTTTCTTATCCATGGGAGATTAACATAGCTACCCCCGGTCTAACTGATGTCCAAGAACGAAGCATGGCTAAGACCAAGACGATTGCCCAGCTAAGGAGTCCCGACGAGTTGATGGGCGAGGGAACTTCTAAAGGTAACCCTTGCTCCTCTTCTGGTTCCCATAGGTCGAGTGATGATGTTGAGGTTCATTCCACCGACACCAGCTCCTTTTCATAGGGGGAAACGAATAGCTCGGGAAGGGTTGTGGTTAAGAAGAGAGGTCGCGCTCGGGAAGAGCCGGTCCAAGAGGTAGTGGTCTAGGGAATAGGTTTTTCAGGGGCGCCTAAGCGCTCAAATATTTAGGATGGGCTGAGCACCCACTTCCTCAACCCGAAAGTTGTGAGCTCTCTAAAGAGGTTGGCCCTAGAGGACAAGCACCTCTTGCCTGCCGGATATAGGTTCGTACTTCCCGAGGTGAATACTACCATGAATAAGCCGCCCGCTAAATGTATAGCAATGTACCGAGCGACCTTTACTTACGACGTAAGATTTCCGCTCCACCCTATGATCGTGGACATCCTAAATAAATATGACGTGGCTCCTACAAAAATTGTGCCCACGTCCTAGCACATCAAATGTTCTTTCATAGTGCAGTGTGAGTTGCATAGGCTGACCAACATAGGCCGCGCGTTTGCACAAGCCCATTCGATCCAAAGGGCCCCTACTGAGACTGGGAACCTCGAGTGGTATTGTTTCAATAACAAGAAGGGTTTTATGACAGCTATCGAGAAAAAGTCCAAGGTCAAAAACTGGAGATATGATTTTCTCTTCGTACACCGTGAAGCAGGTTGGGGAGAGCTTCCCAATCAGAATGAAGGAAAGCTGGTCATAAATCCCTACGGGGAGCTGACCGAGGATGAGAAAAGGACGACTCGTTACTTCCATTTTTGTGTTTGAAAGGAGGACCGTCGTTGGCTGATACCCAAATTTATGGCTCAGGTGGTAGATGCCCATAAGGGGCCTGAGGGAAAGCGGAGCAGATCAAGTGAGAGGGAGCCTACGAATTGGCTCCATCAGCTGAAATATTTTGCTAATGGCTTTTTCTTGGCCACCGCTGGCTTGCTTATCCTCAAAGAGTTTTCCAAGGGTATTTAACGCTCCTCTTGTATATAGGGTTTTCTATTGGTTTTGACCTAACTCTCTTTTATCTTATGCAGAGCAAGTAAGGGCGAAGTTATTGCCCCTGGAGTCCGGGGACGCTACGGCCGAGTAGGTTGCTGCCGAGGCCAAGAAGGTCCGGGAGGAGGGACGGCATAACCGCCGTTGAGGCGCAGGCCAAGAACGTCCACTCTCTGTCACTACGCGTTTATCCTTCCTTACAGTTCTTCTTGAGTCTTTGTATGCTTACGGACTTTTCTGTACTGCAGGCTCTGCCCCAATAGGGGTTGAAAGTATAGTGATCGTCCCTAACGTTGTGCTCGTGGTCTCTTAGCCCCCATTGGGGCTAAAAGTATAGCGACCGACCCTGAGGCTGTGCTTATGGACTTTTAGCCCCCATTGGGGCTAAAAGCATGTAACACAATGTTGCTCGTGGAATTAATTGCATGGGGATTGTATTTATTTCTTACCAATCATGAATACATACTTGCTGGGCAGAAAAAAAACTAAGAGTAGTATTTCCGCAAGGTGCTACAATGCCAAGTCCTCGGGACGAGAGCGTCGTCGGTGGTCTAGAGGCAATATGTGTTGTACCTTATCTGAGCGACGACCTTGTATGGACCTTCCCAGTTGGCTGTGATCTTGCAATTTTCACTTGCGCGTGCCACAGCTTCCGTGCGACGAAAAACGAAGTCCCCAACTTGGATTGCTTCTAGTTTCACCGCTCGGTCATGGAGACGCGCGATGTGGAGCTTATAAAGTGCTTTTCGAAGGAGGGCATCCCTACGGACAGAGGGGAGGAGATAAGGGGCTTCTCGAAACGTTACGTTGTTTAACTCCTCCTTAAACGTTATGAGGGGGTGGGTGTGGAGTGCAACTTCGACCGATAGGACGACTTCTGACCCGTACGCTAGCATAAACGGTGTTTCCCCTGTTGCTATTTTTTCGGTTGTGCGTAGCACCCATAGGATTCCATGTAGCTCATCTGCCCACTTACCCTTGGCCTCATCGAGTTTCTTTTGCAAGCTATGTAGGATTACCTTGTTAGCTGCTTCACCATGACCATTATTCTAAGGGTGTGCAACAATAGTGAACCTAGCTTGGCACCCCAAGGTGCCCAGGTAGTCCGTGAGCTTAGTGGTGACGAACTGTCGTCAATTGTCGAAAATCATGGTAAGGGGGGCGCCGAAGCGAGTGATGATGTTCCTCCAGATAAATCTTTGTGCTTCGACGACAGTGATGGAAGTCGCTGCTTCAGCTTCTATCCACTTAGCGAAGTAATCTACTACGACGAGAAGGTATTTGCATTGCCCCGTAGCTTTAGGGAAAGGCCCCAGTATATCCATCCCCCAAGTAGTGAAGGGTAATGGGCTGACGATTGGTGTTAGGGGGGTGGTGGGCAACCACTGGATGGGCACAAACTTTTGACACTTGTCACAAGTACGAACCAAGCTCATACCATCTTCTCATAAGTTGGGCCAATAGTAGCCGGTACGTATGGTTGTAATTGCCAGTGCGCAGCCCCCTATGTGTGAGTTATATACTCTTTCACATAATTCCTCAAGTATTTTCTTCCTCATCTCTAAGGTCAGGCACCGCAGGAGGGGTCAAGCGAATGATCTTTTATACAGTATCCCCTCGTAGGGTAGAAACTAATTGGACCGCCGCCTTACGTGATCGGCCTTTTTGGGGTATCACTACAGAAAAACGTGCTTTTTCCGGCAGATATTCCGACGGAAAAGGCACGTTTTTCCGTCGAAAAAATGATTTTTCGATGGAAAATCCGATGGAAAACGGCCGTAGGAATAAGTCTCGTAGAGCCGCTGGTTCCGATGAAATCTCTCGTCCGTCGGACACATTTCGACAGAAAGAGACAGCTATCGGGAAGCGAGCTGACGGAGTGGGCGACGGAAGCCGACGGATATCGGGTGTCCAACGGATCCGTTCCGTTGGGCCCTCCGGTACTTTGGGGCAAGAATCCGACCGGGTTGTCCGACGGAATTTAATTTTTTTTTTAAAAAAAATATTTTGAAAATTTAGGTTGAGTTACGCATCTTTCCACTACAAAATCATGATATCGTTCAGCAAAAGACCATTTGACAAGATCGAAACATGCTTGCCATCAGCCGCATTCAATGTAATACCAAGAAACTCCTCATCTTTTAATGGCAATTTAATGTTCTCTCTAATAAGATTTAGGTTGAATTACTCACTTGAAAGATGAGGAGTTTCTTAGTGCTACATTGAATGCAGCAACCTGTGGAGGCGGCTGCGGGTAGAGGTGGCGGCGACGACTAGTGGAGAAGATCGATTTTGAGGGAGGAGCGAAGGGTGGCGGCGGCGAGCAGCAGGCACCAGAAAGGGCGGCGACACTGGCGATGGCGGAGAGAGAGAAAGGTTTGTGTGTGTGTGTGTGAAGTGCCCGATTGCTCGAGCAATCGGGTTTTTAAAGAGGTGTGGTCCGACAAACATGCTGTCGACCAGACCGTCAGTCCACTTATTTTTAAAAAAAAAAATTCAGAAAAAAGTGTTGTCCGACTCCGACGGCTGTCCGACAAAAAATTCCATCGGACCACTTATTTTTCAAAAAAAATGAAAATTTTGAAATTTCAAAAAAATTCAAAATTTGAAATTTCCAACGGACTGTGGTTATTCCGTCGGAAAATTCCAACAGACTTATATTCCGTCGGACACTTCACCTTTTTCGAAAAATTTGAAATTTCCAACGGACTTATATTTTGTCGGAAATTCCGTCAGCCACTTCACCTTTTTCGATATTCCGTCGACAATCCGTCGGCCGTTCAGACGGATAGAAAATCCGTCGGAAAATTTCGTCGGAAAAACCCGATTTTTTAGTAGTGCATGCGAGCAGAGTACCGCCAGTGACGTACGCGGGGATGGGGTCCATCCATGTTGAGCTCCTATCCAGCCATAACACTTCGTGAGGATCGATGCTTCTCTCTGTCACGATCTCCCACTAGATGTTTTTAGGCTTTCCGTCTTCAGAAGAGCTCGCAAATTTTGACAGCGCATCGGCCTGCGAATTTTTTTATCAAGGGATGTGCATTATTACAAAGTGTTTTAGCAGTTTGGTAGGTTCCCGAACTCATCGAATATACACTGACATGGTGTCGTCCTTGGCCTTATATTCCCTATTAAGCTGGCTGACCACCAGGTGGGAGTTAGAAAATGCTTGAACCGAGTCAGCCCCTGCAGTGTAGCACAGCTCTTCTCCCGCTATCAGGGCTTCGTACTCAGCCTCATTGTTGGATGCCTTGAACATAAACTTCAAGGCGTGTTCGTGCCGCCCTCCACCAGGGCTCTTGCTGATGAGGCCAGTTTCGCTTCCATCCTTTGTGGATGATCCATCAATGTAAAGATTCCACGGATGAGGGTGCGGATCATTATTTGAAACGCAAGCAACACTTTCGGCTAAAAAATCGGCCAGGGCCTAGGCTTTGATGGCCCTCCAGGCTTAAAAGACAAGGTCATACCGTGATAACTCGATGGCCCACTTTAAGAGTAAGCCGGAAGTGTCTATCCCCTAAAGGACATTCTTCAAGGGCCGGTCGGTGAGAACGATTACCCTGTGTACTTCGAAGTAAGGCCGCAACTTTCGACTGGCCATCACCAGTGCGTAGGCAAACTTCTCCATAAAGGGATAATTTGTTTCGGCCCCGGCAAGTACGTGGCTCACATAATATACTGGGATTTGCTCTTTGGCTCGTTCCACTAGTACGATCGCAATAATAGCCTGTTCTGAGATGGCCAAATAGAGTAGAAATGTCTCCCCCACGAGAGGATTCGCTATCTTGGGCAGCTGAGCTAAGTGTGTCTTCATTGCCTTGAAGGCCTCGTCGGCTTCCTGATCCCAGGTGAAGTTTGCTCGTCGCCATAGGATGCGGAAGAACAACTGTCATTTGTCAGCGGATCTAGACATAAACCGCCCTAGGGCCGCGATGCACCCCGTCAGTCACTGTACTTCCTTAATGTTTCTCGGTGGCTTCATGTCCTAGATGGTCTGGATCTTGTCTGGATTAGCCTCTACTCCCCTGTTGTTGATCATAAATCCCAGAAATTTGCCCAAACGAACCCGCATACACATTTCTTTGGGTTAAGCTTCATACTAAAGGTTCGGAGTATGTCGAATGTCTGCCGCAAGTCTAGGCTATGTTTTTCATCGAGCGTGCTCTTTACTATCATATCGTCAATGTAGACTTCCATGGTCTTACTAATGGGAGACTCAAATAGCTTGCTCATGAGTCACTGATAGGTAGCCCCCGCTTTCTTCAACCCAAAAGGCATAATCCTATAGCAGTGTAGGCCTTGATCGGTGATGAACGCGGTCTTCTCCTGATCTTCCCAACATAGGGGAATCTGATGGTATCCCAATAAGGCATCCATAAGACTTAACAAGACGTGCCCAGCCATGGCGTCTACTAACTTATCAATCTTTGGGAAAGGGTAACTGTCTTTCTGGCAGGCCTTGTTTAGGTTAGTGAAGTCTATGCACATCCTCCAAGTCCCTTTAGGCTTGTTCACTAATACCACATTTGAGATCCACTCCGGGTACTGACACTCTTTGAGGAATCATGCCACTCTTTGATGAATCATGCCTCTAGTAATTTCTGAATTTCTGCAATTATCGAGGCTGCTCTCTCTGGGCCCATGTGTTGTTTCTTCTGAATGACCGACTTGTGAAGCGGGTCCATGCTCAACCTATGCTTCGTAATGGTTGGATCGATGCCGGACATTTCCTCAGGACTGAAAGCAAATACATCCCAGTACTTCCGCAGGAGCGAGATCAACGAGTGGCGGGCGACGGCTTCCATTTCTTAGCCTATCTGAACCATGCAGTTAGGCTATTCTTCTTCTAACGGAACTTATTCCATACTTTCTGTGGCCTTAGGATGAGGGCAACGAGGCTTGTCCAAGGCTAGGGTGTGTACAACCAAAGCCTCCATCGTTGGTGGAGGAATAGGAGGAGGGCCAGTTCGGGGCTTATTACCGGTCGCTAGCTGACCACTGAGCCTTCGCTTATTCGCCCGCTGCACGAGAGGACGGATGCTCACCAGGTAACAGTCTCGAGCTGTGTGTTGGTCTCCTTGCATCGTGCCTACACTCCCATCATCAGCTTCAAACTGAAGCTGAAGTAGGTAGGGAGCGATGACAACCTTCATTTTGTGTAGAGTAGGTTGCCCTAGGATGATATTATAAGCCATGGGGACAGCCACAACTGAAAAGTCCACCTCCAAATTCTTTGCACTTACCTTGTCTCCAAAGCATAAGGGAAGGCAACTTATTCCGGTAGGGGTTCGCCTCTTGTTCCCCCAAACCAAGGATTTCAGGCAGTCCCAAGTGATGATGTCCACGGAGCTCCCTATGTCAATTAGGATTCTCTGTACAATCGCATTAGCCACCTTCATTTCTACCACAAGCAAATTGTTATGCAAGGATGTGAAATGTGGGCCTTGTTCCCCACCAAACACCATAGTGGGGACTGCAACACGACTTCCTTGTTCAACGGTAAGGACTTGCAAGGCCCCTCGAAGATGAGTTTTCCATGCAGACTGAGTACTGCCCTCAGTATATCCACCGACAATAGTTGCTACTATCTCGGTGGAGCATTCTTCGTCCCGTGGCCCGTGTCGTGCGGGTTCACGCTCCTTTCATAGAAACTGCAGACCCTGCTTCAAAAATCGGTCAATCTACCCCTTATCCACCAGCTCGTGAAGAGCCTTCCTCAACTCTTGACGGTCGGCGGTTGTGTGTCCATTTTGCTCATGGAACTCGTAGTATTTTTGCGCATTTTAGGGTTTAGGTGCCGAGGCCATCGGGGGCGGCCTCTTTAGCATGGGATGATCCCTTACTTATAAGAGGATGCTTCTGGGATCTGTGGTAAACTGGGAATCGACAACTATGAGTTGTGGCCTCTTATCCCCTCCCCCTTACCAATCCTTCGGCTGGGTTGCTGTCGACTGGGACTTTTGCTTTCTTAGGGACATCCGTGATCTCAGCGCAGATCTCAGTAGCACGGATGAAATCGGCGGCCTTCCGCAATGCCTCAGCCAGGGCAGTCTCCTTCTGTTCGACCAGGGAAAACTTGAACCGTCCACTCTTTAAGCCACTGAGGAACGAGGTGTATGCCACCCCGTCTTTCAGATCAAGGATCAAGACGCCCCCTGATGGAAGCGTTTGACAAAATCCATTAAGGATTCTTGCGGCCTTGTTTGATCTTCGAAAGATGGATGCTCGTCCACCTCTCTTTTCAACTAGCGATGAACGGGTTGACAAACCTGTCAGCTAAGTATTTGAAACAGGAGATGTTTCCCAGGGCTAGGCCGTTGAACCAAGACTGTGCTACCCCCTTGAGGGTAGCAGGTAAGAATTGGCAGTACGCGACATCATCAACATCATAGACATACATCTGCACCTTATACACTCCTAAGTGTTCTTCAGGGTCAGTGGTCCCATTGTATAGGTCCATAATAGGCATTTTCACTTCCCCATATCTCGGAGCATCGATGATCTCTACGCTGAATGGGATTGGTGAAAGGAACAGGCCCCGCCCGGGCGGCCGTGCCGGAAACTTTGATGGGGGTCTCCGGGCATCTTTGTACTTCCACCACTGACGCGCCCCTAAGGGGAGGACCTGCCACTTACGGATTCGGGAAAAGTCCGATCATGCTGGCAAGATCGCGAGCCATGCCTCTCCCGAAGAGGGCTTCAGGTACGTTTGCGGTCAGAACAATGCTTGGGAGTTTGTCGTCGCCTGGAGACCCCTCTTCATGGCCGCGAGGTCTGTTCTTGTTGTTCAAACTAAGCGGTTCATTAAGAGTGTGTTGCATACGACATAGAGGTCGTGGTTGACTTTGTTGGACGTTCGTGGTCTGGGTGGTAGTTAGGGTGTACGTTGGCCCCAATGGAACGGTCGTGGTTTTCTTCCTGTGACCGCCGATCTCCATTAGCGTGAGGGGCCTCTTGCATCCTCTCACTGCGGCGGGGGGACGTCGTAGGGTCATGCCTATGGGAGGGTTTGCATCCCACAGTAGGACATATTTGAAATGGGGGAGAGGCCTCGTGGAGCTTACAACCACCACTGCCTTCTTTACCTGCTGAGAGACTTGCTGCATTATGGCGTCCGTCATGGTGGACATAAAGTTCTTGAGGGCATCCACCGTAACGTAGGCCTCTTGCCTGGTCGGGGGTTGATCGACCGGCCTGGGGTCTGCCGAGAACTTTCTGAGGCGTCCACGGCATTAGGACGAACTGGTGCTTCCATGACGGGCACTTTATCTCTCCTAGTCTGTGCCTACATGGCGTCACTGACTACCATCATTAAGTGATCTCTTCCCCACAGACGTCGCCCAATCAGTTTCGGGACTTTCATGTACCTTATTCAAGATGACGTGGGGTGACACCTCGGGCTTATGAGATGGCATGTGCAGATTAGCTGACAGGCTCCTCTCCTTGGTCAAACCTGCAAAAAAGGCACCCCTGGGTGGTGGTCTGGGCAATGCCTCTCCAACAGTCAAGTCAAAAGAGTGTCCAGGAGGTATAAATGTATAAAAGAGAGAGAGTAGAGTCAATTATGTCAGAGTCTGAATCCCTTATTCGAGGTGAATAGGTGAAGGTCTATAGTTCCTAGAGCAATGGGTAGCATGGTAATTTCACGTTGGAAGACGTACAAGGTTGGATTCCATCTCCTTGATTCGTTTGGGTATCTGGTGGGAGCACCGAGGGCTCCGTTTTGGGCACACTATGTCTAGTTAGGAATCTCCTGCGACTGAATATCCTTGAACCTTTCGATAAATCCTAATTTCCGTATCAACATATACATACAAACATACATACATACAAACATATATATATATATATGTACATACACAAACAGACATATATACATATATATATATATATATATATATATGTATGTATATTCATATATACATATATATATACATAGGTATATACATATATATATACATATATATATATATATATATATA
>JACYFF010031955.1:76894090-76911241 GCA_017589665.1 Selenicereus undatus
AATAATATCTTTACTAGTCACATATCACGTATTCATACTTTAATATCATATTAGGCATTCATAAAATTCCTATGAAGACATTACTAAACATAACTTCACTTTCAACATGCTTAGGAATCACGTCATAAAGCATTCATTCAGTACGTTCTTTTCTTTTATTGAAAACATTTCCTTATCCTCCTGAGGCTATTGCCCTTTTTAAAAGAGATTTCATTTCGTATTCATATGATATGCTTAAGACATACACAGATGCCAAGTCTCAGTCATAGGTTATGCATAAAACATGCTCATAAGGCCTTCTTTTTCGTAATCACATCTTACTTAGCATTTCATTATCATTTATAAGATAAGCATAGAACATACAAAGAAAACTTTCTTTCCTTTCTTTGAATTTGAAAACATTTCATTTAGCCTCTTGAGGCCCATAAAAACCCTTCTCTTAGCCCCTTGCGGCTCATATTCTTTCATATCGGTCGCATATTGACCCTTATAAACTTTTCACATTTCATTCAACTGGCCTCTTTGGGCCCGTAAAACATTCTTTTTCCTTAAAACCTTAAAACATATAAAATGGCAAAAGCCAATTGCTTTTCTTATCTTTATACAAAGTACTTCTGGCATAAGATCATTACAGGGTGCTGATTAGGTGAGAACTATTCTCGACCTCATAGTGAGACCTAACGCTCATGCTTAAGCTCTTATTCCCGGGATGGCTACATATAACATATCGGACCATTACATCAACCCTCGTCAGGGCCTCTAGGGTTTATCCGGACTTATCCCCTAGGTAACATCATTCATATCATTTCATATTGTCCGCAGCACATTATCTTAGCCACTTTAAGCGTATCGGCCATAACGGCTATGACTTTGCGTTTCAAATCGTAAAATCATTCAACGTATAACTCACACCTTTATAAAACTTTTTAGGGATTCCCCCGTTCAAGCGAGTTCACTCCCAAAACTGTTTTCATTTAATTAAAATAGGCCATCATGCATTAATAGTTATGGCCGCTATCATTTCCAAATATGAAATCTTTCTTTGAAAAACTCACTCTTATGCACATAAAGCAATTTAAGCATTTAAGCACATACATCACATATTTCACATTTAAGCACTTCATATCAATCACATCAGTTCAACACAATAAGCCACACATGGCCTCGCAATCCACACGATTGCGGTAATTCACAACCCAGTCTCCCTCCTCACTTTCACCATACACACAAGACCTCAAACGCTCATGATGTTATCCTCGAACCAACCAACTACTAGCTCATTTCATCAATTTATTTTCCGTAACATGTTATCACAAGGGCTTATTAAAAAGGAGGAGGATTAGCCTCTTACCTGTGCAAACGGCACCTTTCAGCCACATATACGCATACATCTATATTGCCTTAACTTGAAATAATGCTTAACGAACCAAGTTAAACTAATCAAGGCATGAACCTTATTGCATTCATAACTCACATTCAGGAAATAAGCATGTCATACTCATGTCATCTTCAAAACATGGCTAACCAACTAAACATGTATCGATTTAAAACATTCTTAGATTGTTTCATGAATCGCTAATTATTCGAATCAAGGCTAAACATACCAAAACAACTTCGTTTTCGATTCTTTTCAGGCCTTAGCACACTTTAGTCATATTTAAACCAACTATGCCTTTATAACTTCAAAAGTAGTCCATTTTCAGGAATCGCTAATTACTCGAATCAACGCTAAATATATCAAATCAACTTCGTTTTCGATTCTCTTAAAACCTTAGCTTACTTTAGTCGTATTCAATCTAACTACGCCTTTATAACCTCAAAATTAATCCATTTTTAGGAATCGCTAATTACTCGAATCAACGCTAAATATATCAAATCAACTTCGTTTTCGATTCTTTTAAAACCTTGGCTTACTTTAATCAAACTCAAGCTAACTAAGCCTTTATAACTGCAAATTAATCTCTTTTCATACATAGTTCCCTTACACGCACATAATTTTCATCAAATTACAAACTCAAGCATAAACTAATTCAATAGTTCGAATTTAAACATGCGCAACCCATTTCTTGACATTTCTAGCAAATCTAGCTAACCCTAATTCGTCATGCAACATCTAACTACCGAAAATCAATTTTGAAATTAATATTACTTAGGAGGGACGAACACCCACCTCGATTCCAAGCTAGAGGATCGATTTCAAGGTTGTCAACTCGCCATTGAGTGTGGAAAAACCCCAATTCCTGACCCAATTTAGTAGCAAACGTATGCCTAAGTTGCTGACCGAACCGTAGTCCACAAGCTCTGCTAAAACCGAAACCCTAGTCCCTAAACTGAAGGTTTTTGCGTGGCTCGGAGTAGTCGCCGGACTCCAGCCCACCGAAAGCTCTCGCCGTCGACCGCTGTTGTCACCGTCGCCGGCCAGACACGCCCCCCTTTTTACTCTCTTTCTCAGTCTCTCACTCCTCTCTTTCTCTCGCTTTCCGCCAAAGCCACGGTCGTGGCTTGGCCGCGCCCCCGACGTCGCCGTGGCCTGTCACCAGCCGGCCTCCTTCCACCCTCTCTTCTCTCTCTTGCTGTAGTGTGGTGGTCGGGCATGGAGGGGAGGGGAAGAGGAGATGCAGAGAAGAGAGAGAGAGTAGCGTGAGTGAGAGAGAGAGGGGACTCGGGCTCCCGGCACCGAGAAGAAGGAGAAACCAAGAAATAAGGGAGATTTACAAAATTACAAAAACGCCCCTCCCTTATCTATTTCCATCCCAAACTGTTCGGTGCTTAATACCGTCAGTCTATTTCGTATTTGAATTCTAAACCCAAATCATTAAAACGGTCTTCTAACAACAATGTGTTCCCAACTATATAAAAGTTCGATTTCATAAACATCGAAGGTCAACAATCTAATTGTACTCGGGAAACGGCTAAATAAATCGAATGACGACTAAATTAAACTATCGATATAATTTAAAGACATAAACGGCACGAATTAACTTTGAAATCAATAATAGCGATAAAAATCCCTTTTTATAAAATTATAGTTCTCAAAAGCACATCGATAATCAAGTAACTCATACAGTTACTAAAAATACGACTTTATAACATAAAAAGGTAATGCAGGCAACTTAACATAAAAAAAAATAACGAAGGCGAGTCTTACACAATTGTTGTATCTCCCTTGCAAGAGGTAGATCAAAATCATCGATGGGAAACACACCACGTAAGGCTTCATTTCTAAATTAGCCAATAGCAAATGTAAACACATTCCCCAAAATCATTCAAAGGTGAAAGAGCCAAGCAGTCTATGGTATTCATAATATCACTTGTGTTTGAATCAACCAACAATAAGGTAAATTGAAGCTTGCGCTTACTTGTATACTCTTAGTCTTAGTCTCACTCAGGAAATGGCTTCTCTCATTCCCATCTCTTGGCTCATTTTGGTGATGGGGGTAAAGAAGCCAATGTTTTGCCTTAGCCCTTTTGGGTGCATAGGTGTTGGCATGTCCATCATGACTCCCACAATTACCAAGTAACCAAGCACTACCAACAATGAGATGGCAAGCATCCATGGTAGATATACCATGTAAAGTACCACTCCTAAACTTGCTCATTGAAAATGCAAGTAGAGTTTGTTTGGTGATGTTTACCTCAATATCCTTGTTTGGTAGCACAACTTCAAAAGATAGTTGTGATTTCTTCTTGACCACATAAAGAGCCAAAATGATCTCATTTTCTTCCTTAATCTCCTCTTGAACCAAGGTGGGTTCTTCTTCATCTGAAGGCTTTCCTTTGTTGAACTCGGTGAAGATATCTTCTTTGTAAACCTTGGTCTCCTCTTAAACAACGGTGAGTTCTTCTTTGAAGGGTTCTTCTTTGATGAGTAGATCTCGGTAAAATCATATAGCCACATGTGACTTAAGCCATCTCTATGTCTTTATTCTACGCTTGCCTTCAAGAGGTCTTGACCTTCTAAGGCATCTAAGCCAATAAAGGAAAAACCTTGGAGTTTTTGGATGGCTATCATGAAACTATGTTCACTCGAGCAACCTCTTAGCATAAGGTAAACCTCAAGTGGTTGAAACCATCTCAAGTGATGGTTCAGTTCCAAACTACTTTCAAATAAGGTGGGTCTCTTATAACCTCCTTCACTTATGCTATTTGCGTTGAGAGCCTATTCACTTGATCATAGTAATCAAGTATGACCTTATCTTTTCTCACTGTAGAAGATTGGTCAAGAGAGATCAAATGCCATTACTATTTGTCCTTGCATCTCCTGTGGATTATTGCCCAGTGATGACAATCACCTAAGCTACTAAGGGTAATGCAACCGTATACTTAGGTTCTCAACGATTAGTCTATAAATAAAATATTTTCTTCTGGCAAAAAAATTGTAAAATGTTTTAAAGGCATTCAAAAACCTAAGCATTAGAAAATAATTACAAAAAGGTAAAAAACTTAGAGTCTCCGTGATTTGCTATTGTGGAGGCTTCAACTCGGAACCTTGAGTATGATTGAGTGAGATAGTAACCAGTAAGGTGGTGCATTGCCTCGCATGACAGGTCTCACAAACAAGTCAGTTCAACAACAACAATAACTCCCAATGTGGGTGCCGCTGTTGTGGGGTCTAGAGAGATCTAGATGTACGATGTCTTAACTCTATAGATATCTTTATCTCTATCGAGGCCAATTCCAAGAGACCTGCATATAAAAACTTTTAGACACAACTTTTGAATTTAGAAACTTTGATTAACAAGAGGCAAAGTAAAGAGGTAGTATTTACGCATCCAAAATTCATTAGCAAAAAAATAGCATTTGGGAGTTGAGTACCATGCCCCAAACCACCTAAGGTAGATGGTGATAACCCTATTAAGACAAGAGTACTACGTACATATACAAAGATGACAGACATAAGATAAAATAAAATAAAGGCTCCTAGAACACAATAACAATACCTACCGTCCAAAAGCTAAAAGACTGCTAAGAAGCTATTTATCTATGGTCCACACTATAATCCTAGCTTTCCGTAGACTCCTATCCTAAGCCATGTCCTCCATTAGCTCTAAAAATTTTATATTGTGTTTAATCACCTTATTCCAGTTTTTCTTTGGTCGACCTCTACTTCTTCTGCATCTAAGAAGATTAATCCTCTCACATCTTCTCATTGGTGCATCCACACACATCCTCTTCACTTGACCAAACTAATTGAATCTAGTTTCTCTTATCTTATTTTCTATGGGCGTCACCTTTACCTGATCTCTAATCACCTAATTCCTTATTCTATCCAATCTCATATGCCTACACATCCACATAATCATCCTCATCTTCGCTACCCTCATCCTATGAAGTTGTGCCTTTTTATTGGCCAACACTTGGGGTCACACAACAATGTTAGTCTAAGAATCATATGATAAACTCTTCGTTTTAATCATACAGGAATCCCCTTATCACATAACATTCCTGAAGGATACTGTTATTTTTGTCATCCCACTTCTATACGATGGTTAAGATTTTGATCAATATCCCCTTTCATTTATTGATCGATCTGAAATATTTAAACTTCCCAATCCTTAGTATGGCCACTCAATCAATGTTACTTCTCTACCGTCCTCTTCCCCTATACTGAAACCACACCCAATATTCAATTTTCTATCTACTTAATTTAAAACTTCTAGACTTAAAGACATGTCCCCATCGCTCCAAATTATTATTGATTCCATCCCTAGTCTCATCTATATCAACAATGTGATCTGCTAATAACATACACTGTGGTACCTCATCTTGAATCTCACTAGTGAGTTCATCCGTGATAATAGTGAAAAGAAAAGGGCTTAAAGTTAATCCCTAATATAGTCCAATGTCACCATGAAAGTAATTTGTGTCTCTTTCTAAGGTCCTAACATTTATCTTTACTCCTTTGTACATATCTTCAATAATTCGAATATGTGCACTTGACACTCTTTTATTCTTTATGCATCTCATTAACACTTCAAGTGGTATTCTGCCATAAACTTTCTTTAGGTCTATGAACACCATATAAAGATATGTTTTCCTATCTCTATATAGTTCCATGAGCTTTCTAGGAACATGAATTACCTTAGTAGCCAATCTACCTGACATAAAACCAAATTTGTTCTCTGAGATGGAAATATCCTCCCTGAACCTTTCCTCAATCTCCCTTTACTATGACTTTATATTGTGGTTAAGCAACTGTATACCTCTGTAGCTATTACAATGTTTGATATCACATTTGTTCTTATAGAGAGGAATGATTGTACTAAGTCTCCACTCTTTGAACATCTTTACAGTCCTAAAAATTACATTAAGAAGCTCCGTTAACCACTTTAGTCCCTCCTCATCCAAACACTTCCATATTTCTGCAGGGATCTCATCTGGAGTTAGAGCATTTTGATTGGTATATTTCTCAACGCCTCTCTAATCTTGTTTTCACTAATAGGGCTGCAGTGTCGATAGTTTTGTGGAATCTGAAGTCACCCTTGCTCCCTCCTTTAGAAAATTTCAATCATATTAACATTAAAGAGCTTACAAAAGTACCTTTGCCATCTTCCCTTTATTTATACATTCTCTACTAGGACCTTACTTGATCTTTGATGCACCCTACATTACCCAAGTCTCTTGCTCTCCTTTCCCTAATCGTTGGTAGCTTAAAGACTTCCTCTTCACATTCCTTAGTCCCAAGTCTCTGCTAAAGCCTTTCATGGATAGATTCTTAGCCACAACGATGACTTTCTCAGCTACCTTTTTGTTTGACTTATGCCAAGCTTTATTAACCTCATTTTCTTCGTTAGTGTCACTGTTTATTAAAGTTGCATGTGCTCATTATTTCTCCTTGAGTTTATCTTTTACCTCTTTACTCAACCACAAAATTCCTTATAATATGCTTCCAGCTCCTCTAAATGTACCTAAGATTTCCTTAATTGATCTTCAAATGCACTCTGCCATAGCTTCTCGCATTCTGTCTACATCCTCAACTGGTTTCTAGATTCTTTATATACTAATCTTAGATGATAACTTTGTTTCGTTCTCCTTCGCATAAGTCCACCATCTAACTCTAGAAACTCTATCACTTCTCTTCTTCTTCTTTGAGCTCTTAATCTCTACCTCTATCACCAATGGATTATGTTGTATCCCTAAATATTCACTTGATACACTTTATCGTCTTTATGCAACCTCTTACTACCTGCTCTGATTAGAAAGTAGCCAATTTGAGTCATTGTGATGCCACTCTTAAGTTCACCAAGTGGTCCTTTTTCTTCATAAAATAGAATTTTATAATCACCAAATCATATACAACTACGCAGTGCAAAATTGATACCCCTTCATTGTTTCTTTCCCCATAGTTGAAACCTCCGTGTGTCCATGATACCCATATGTTTTTATTCCAATATGCTCATTTAAGTCACCACATATGAAAAGTTTCTCATTTTGAGGTACACCTTGAACAACCATATCCAAACCCTCCATAAATTATTTTCTTGATATCATTTACCACACCTATTTGTGGTGCATAAATGCTCACCACATTGAGAATTTTTGACGCCACCGCTAACTTAATAGTCATAATGCGATCACTCTTACACTTCATGTCGACAACTTGATTAGGCATTTATCAAGCAGAACACCACCTCCATTTTTAATCCTCCTAAACCTCGAATACTAGAGCTTATACCCATCAACTTCGTTGGTTTTAGCATGATACCCATCAAGTCCATTTCTAGTTCTCATAAACAAGTCATTTAAGGTTGAAAAAGGGTTAGTACATGATACTTGTTGACGTTAGCTGCTAGCAATAAGTAGAGGCCCTCCAGTTGTTACCATTAGGCCCTAGTGCATGCCACTAGGTGCTTCCTTGGCTTCCAGTTCATAAATCCCATGTGCTTTTATTTGTGGATTACTGCAATTGAGCTGATTAGCCAATTTTTGGTATCATTAGTGTCAATCAAGCATTTCTACCCCTCTTTATGAAAGTTTGACGAATAATTTTATTTTGTTTAGATCCTTAATTTATAACATGCTTAGTGAAGTTGCCTTACGAGTGCTATGAAAAGGCACTCTTCTTTATCATTTGATACACACGTCTCTCACCTAGGAAAAGCTATTCACATTTCTCTATTGTAACACCCCTATCCCCAAGGGTCAGGGACGTTAATGACTTTTTAAAATTTTAGGGTAAAACGGATAGAGTTTTGCCCAAAAATTGACCATAACCTAGGCTTAACGCCTTACACTAGGTCACTACAATTAATAATACATAAAGGACATACTCAACTAGCTTGACTGCTATGGGCCAAGACCACAACTCTATGGGCTGCACACCTAGAGTATACCAAGTATAAATTTCAACAAAACAAAGAAATAAAAGGTACAACTCAACGGATGGCACATTTGGAGCACCGGGGTTGATATCCATAAATAATTAAGAACAACTAAACCAAACGACCAACTATTTAGATGATTCGCCTACTTGGCCATACAGAGCGACAACTAGTCAATGTGTATTACACAAACTACGGAAATTAACTACATACGTCCAAGAACTTATGAATACATTGCATAACAACTTTCAACTCATCATCTACATATAGAACTCCTTATCCAAGGCAAGAGAGTGGTTTCAACTTGGCTTACAAGAACTAACTTCTAATTATCACATCAAAACCTGGGAAAAGGGGAAGTGGAGAGGGGATGGGCTACTACATGCTCAATGAGTGATTCTCAACCCCAAGAAAACAAAACAGTTGCACATGATACCTTTAAGTAGCAATCACACACAATTTGATATTTAATATCATATAATAAGCATATAAGGCAACCCGTCTCCACCAATATCTAAATACCCTTTAGAATGCAAATGGCGTCCCTTTTCTTCTTTCATTATACGCATAGGAGCTCTCAACTTGCCTAACCTAGGACTCTCGTAACTTAGTAATGATAACCACATGTTGCACTTACTTTGCATCTCATAACTGGCAGAAATGATTCAATAGCAAGTTGCCTTAAGCTATAATCCGAGCATTGAGAATAATAGGGTCTTTAGTGAACACATAAGCACTTTACATCAAAGAGTTCAGCTCAAGTCACCAATGGGAGTTCTTTTCACAAGAAAATGAGGTTAACACATAAGAAGGCCAGCACCTTTACTTAAAATTAAGAAATCACTTGTAAAAACAGTCGTTATTCACAAAGAAGTCATTTGGAATTCCGACAAGGTTCTCTTAAAGAGTACATACACTTTTCCAAACATTTGCACTAGAATCCTAGAATGAGGAGTTCAAAACACACATTAGTTAGGAAATCATTTTCTGGGGCTTTGGATTCATGTATTTGTGCTCATTCAAGTGAGATCACCACTCACATTTCATAGTAATGGATCGGGGCTTTTCATATTCAGTAGACATATACCCTCATCAGGGGCTTCTAGGGTTCCCACTTCTAGGCCCATTCCCTAGGAATTAGGGTTCCTATAACTTAGGCCCATCCCTAAACTTGTGTCCAAACCATCAGCACCACTTTCCTAGCCTAAAACATTTTAAATCCATCTTATTTTCAACACGTTTTGCATCGAAATTTCCATTGTATCATAACAATGGCATTTCCATTTTCAAGAAGGCTAAATTGCCTAAATAAGGCCCTTTGTCTTTCGAAAAGCATATAACCATTCAATTTGCCAAAACATGCTTATAAACGAATTAATGGCCTAGTGCGCATTCGCCTTTCAAAGGAAGTGATGTTAAAAACTTGTCTTAAAAGCTTACAAGTCTACAAGTTACTCATAATTAGTTTCGCTTAAAAGAATTCTAATCAAACAAATAGTTTAACAGTCATTACTAACCAGATAACTCAGTAAGGTTGCCATATCAAAGTAATTCACTTGCCAACTTATCAACAAAAGCCTTTAATCATATTCTAAATATATTTATTCATAATGCACATTGTGTTCCAACTCAATAGCCTACTTAAGCAATTTTTGGAAGTAATCAAGGGATTTTTAAATGCTCGAGTTGCTTGTTTAAGCAATCAAGACGTTGCTTTAGTCTTTATAACAAACAAATGACTCTTAAGCTAATTACTTAACGAATTTAATTATTCAAAAGCAACCATGTAAGAACAATAGGGCATGCTTAAAATGAATCAAGCAAGGTTTAATCCTAAACGGACTCTTAGTTCACAAATCATTGTGTTTGAGGCCTTTAATTGAAACAAGCAATCTGGAATAGCTAGGAGTGCCTCAATTTCGCATAACACTTAGTTCGTACATACACACATAGCCCACACATGAATCCAACGCTAACAAACTGTAACTCGGTTCATCAGTATGCTTCAACCAGATTTTTGGCAATTAACAAGTAATAGCACAATATCAAAACATGAGAACACACTTCGAAAATTCACTAATTCATTACAGAAACCAAACTCCTTCCTCATAGCACCGACCTCAAAAATCCTCAAAATCATCTCAATTACAATCCTAAATCATTCCAATTAATTCAAAGGGCCTGATTATTACCATTATTCTCTCTCATTTAATTTCCAACTTTACATGCAACTCAATTTATTGAACGAAAAGATAAACTTTGTAAATTAGTAATAGTTTGGGGATCAAGAACTGCCCGCCTTACTCCAAGCTTAAGGACCCTACTTAGGGTTCAGTTGGGCTGATTCAAAGCAAGGTCACGACCCTTGCTCCATTTGCTACTGCTGCTACTATGCTATCTTCTTTCTCCCCCTCTCAACCTCAATTTCTGGTCATCAGAATAAGCCCAGACCTCAAGTTGGTGAAATGAGTTGATGGACTGGTCGGGTCTAGATTAGGGATCTCCATGTTTGTGGAAAGCTCCAAATTTTAAATGAGCGTCCAAATCGCCATCACTGAGCCTTGCCATCCCTTGACTACTACCTAGTCCTTTCTCCGCTAGCTCCCTCACCTTGCTAAGTAGCCAGCAGGTGCGACTCGCACACCATCGTCACACCACCCTCTCACTTCCCCCTTTCCTCTCGTTCTCGACAAATAAGAAGAAGGAAGCCCAAAGGCCCCGTGTCTCCTTTTGGGATTCAAACAGGGGAGTCTCAACACCCCCACATCTCTTTTTCCCTTTTTTTGTTTTGCTTTAATTTATGAAACCCAAGACCACTACAAAAAAAAAGATCATATTTCCACTCTTATTTAACCATACTTGACTAAGTGTAGTAAGAAAATAAGCGCAAATAAGCGCCTAGTACTATCCCCACACATAATAAGTGAGGAAAATATAATCACTCTTATAAGAGTGATAGTAATTACGGTTTGTCTACACCTATTAAGCGTGGGAACTTGTATCTTGTAAATAGGACACACTTGGCACGGATATTAAGTGTGGTAGCCTTATATTGTTATTTTTTAAAATTTATTTTTAGTGTCACTACCAAATTATGAAGACCATTGAAATTTTTTTTAACAAAAGGAGACCTGTATGCGTTCATCCTCCTCGTGCGAAGTAAGGGCTCTTCGTTCTCGTCAGCAGCGCCTAAGAAACCCTTCCAGTTCCACAGCAGCCTCTCATAGTCCTACGTTCTCATCATCGGCCGTCTTTCGTCGGTGGTGGTCGTGCTCGGCGGCAGTAACTCCAGGCATCGGTGATGTGGTTTCATGGTGGTGCTCGCGTTGCTCGACTACCAGTGTTCCTTTCTCTCACTCTCTGTTCCACCACAACGCTAACATCTCTACTTCGCCGGTGATTTTTGAATGCAAAGGTGTTGGCTTTGGTGATTGAGATAACAACCTCTTTCTCTCACTCTCTGAAATTAAGATTTCAACTTCGAAATTTAGCCCTTGAAGTTATACAATTTGTTCTAAAGTTGTGCAATTTGTATGATGCAATTGAGATAGGCTTTCCTTATAAGAACTTCAGCGATGCTTGTTGGTGATTAATTGTTCTTCGTAGGGGTAGACTTAGGTGAATTCTTGGCAATTTCACAATAGTGGTCAACGTGAATTGTGGGACCATTTTGAGGTGTTCATTCTTGGCACAAATAATGTGAACAGCATTTCAACAAGCCTCTCGCTGCTCTGATGTTGGTGTCGGCGCTAGTTTCAGTGATATAGCTAGTGGCGTCTGTCATGGTTTTCGGCTAATTTCTTGTTTTGTTTGATACCTGGGGTTCTGGTAACATTACTTCTCTTTCATCTTGTAAGGACAATTCGTCCCATTTTTGGCACGATAACCATCAATTCGAGTCTTGTTCATCTTATGTAGGTAATGCCTCCATTCTATTTCATAGCCTTTTTTACTCAAGTTTACTAGTAGATTAGATAATGAATTTTTGTTATTCGATTCTGGATCCTGCTATTTTTGGTTTTTGATAATTTCATTTCCATCCTAATCAGTGTCTTTTTGGGTTAGGAGCTGGTGTTCTAACATATACTGAAGTCTCTATTCCTGATCTGTGCGTTATGCTGAGTATTTCCTGATTTTGCTTTTGAGCTACTAATAATTAACATACATATGAGTTCTATATATGATTAGTGATACAGATACTTTGCAATGGCATATAACCTTGCTTTTGTTCAATCTATTACACCAAGTCTAAGTTCCTTGGAAAATGGCCTGATTATTTGTACATTTTTGCTTAAATTTAATGGGAGCTCATAATTCTTACTCGGTCTATTGTTCTTGGCATGATTGATTTTTGAGACTTCAAGAATAGAGGAAGAAAAAGGGGTAGCACTTTTTATGTAATCTACTCACAACATTTAGAAAGATATGTGCAAGTTTTGAGTGCATTTCAATTTCAGATTTAAGATTGCTTGTGTCATTTGGGGTTAACAAAAGATTTGTTCCAAAGAAAGAAATAGCAAAGATATGTAACCAGTATGAATTGGAGGGTATATTACTAGAGTGTTTAGTAAACTAGATTATCATTTTCATCGCCTTGTAATAGTTAACATGATAGATATAAAACTCTTAATAGCCAACTAGTAAGATAGTTATATAGGGAATAATGAGTTTACTTTAACTAGGGATAAATGGGCCAAGAAAAGGGGGCTCTTAAAAATATATTTCATGGTTGTTTTTAGTATTTTTTTTATGATTATATTTTTGACCCTAAGAGAGAAACAAGATTCTTTTGGTTCATTTAACAAAAAACAAGCTGGGCACCGAGAATGGGTAAAGATCATTTGGTTTTTTTGAGGCTTTTTTCATTAAGAAAATACTTTAAATGAATGTTAATATCTACAATTTGAGGTCTCTTCACTAAGCATGTGTTTGGAATCATTCAGATAACTCATATGCTAGATTAGGATGGTTTTGTAGACCTATATGTATACACCTTTGCTTTCTGCTTGTTGATCTTTGTCATTTGTGTAAGAATCAACCTGTACAAAACCATATTGCTAATTTTTCATGATTGCATATGATTAAAAGGAAGCAGCTTGTGATGTCTATCTGCGCTCCATACGCATATATATAAACAAACTAATTAGGATTTTCCAAACATTTCACTCATGTTGAGATTAATATGAGATTGCTCAGGTTCATTGGGACATAAATGAACCTTCTATCTAAAATTACATGAAGCTAGTTAGGCATGTAGGAACCAACTTTGCACGTTTTTTGTTTTGTCTAACTAATATGAATCAGTTCAAACTATTTACAATCATCTGCATAACTTCCGATCGATGGGTGGTTTGTAATATGTTCAAGACGAGTTTTATCCCCCCCCCCCTTTTGGGCAGGTTGATTGAGTTGCCATACGAAAACATAATTAAGCTTTTGATACTACAAATTAATTTGCTACTAGCTCACTGTAAATCTTCCAGGAACTCACTTTATATGCCTTTTGCAATTAATCATATACATGATTAAACTCAGAAGTTCTAATTTTTTGGCAATCCAAAGGTGCAAGGAAGAAAAGCAAGCAATGTCACTAATAGAGGTCTAGTGGCCCCAGTCATAGCATTTGATAATTTTCATCCTATATTTATTTACTTGAACTACATACTTGAGCATGTCAATTAAATATTATTGTGGAAATTTGTCAAGAAGCAACGGAGACTCTTAGGTTCCAATGACAGTTTTGTTTTGTACTTGATTGGTTTTGAAGTTTTGTTACGAGTAGAATAATGCTACAATTACAGCGCCAATCAATTGTTCGATCAATTATCAAGTCTGCTTTATTGTTAGAGCAATGCACTTCTTTTTTAAGGTCTTTACCATATTATTAAAGGTAAAAAAAAGGTATGCATTTTTAAATAGGCTGATATGAATTAGTGGATGTGATTACTAGGATTTGATGCTTTATCTACCAGTGGGTGTGAGCTAGTTTCCGTTATCGCTTTGATCAACACACCTCCCCCCTAAGAAAATTGGGTATCTTACTGCCATGAATTCTAGCTCTAAGGACCATTAGAACTAATTTATGGACATGTTTTCAGGGTCTTAGGCTTGTACACCTACTTTTATAAGTGATTAGGACACTGGTGCATATTTAGGCTTGTTGGAATTAAGCTGAATAGCTTCAAACCATAAGAACATAACTTGTTTGGGTTGGTTTTTCATTTAAAATTATCATGACCCATGTATGGTTGATCTTTTTGCATTTTGAATATCCTTAAATTAATGTTTTTGAATAGCTCTATTGTGAATCCAACTATTTGATTTAGAATACCCCCTTTTGGTAACTCAGGAAGTGTGGTTCAGTGGGAGTACTCATCACATGTTTATAAGCATCAAATGAGTGAGATAAAAATAGCAATCTGTTGTTGCTGAATGATCGCACTTCATATGCTTTTGTTTAATTTCATCCGCTGTCGTCTTTGTCTCTATTTTTCTATACTTGAATTCAATTACTAGTATTCATTATTCTAAAGGAGTTCTCATTTAGACAAGTAGAATTAGTAAGGAAATTCTTGGTGTACTCTTCCTACTGCAAAGCTTGTTGAGGAAGCTAAACGATTTATGTGACTCTGTCACTTTCAAATCACTATGTTGAGGAAGCTAAACGAACGTTATCAACCTTAAAAGTGATAATGCTATTCTTTTGCTAACCTATATAAAAAAATTGTAAATGACTCTTTTGATTGTGATTCTGAAGTCTCATCTATTGTAATCTTTCAACATGAGAAGGTCAAGATGGGGACATTGGAGAGCTTGAAATTCTTAGTATCTTAGAGGTGCATTAGGGATCTCGCCATAGTGGTGGTTGCATATGGTATCAGTATTAACCTAATTGAAGTCACGTGGAGCTTGAAGCTGAAAGCTCGGGTAACACGTAATCTTTATGATCCTCCTTAGTTGTTGATCATCAATAGTTGAGGCTAAACATCGAAATGATGCAGTTCCGAAGCCCGAACGAGTACTCTTCTTTAATGGGTGACTTCTCAACAGCAGCTGGCATAGCAAGCTTCACAATGACACTTGTCATCTAGTTTATATTCCAAAAGTTTGGATGGGGAGTTGCAGTTACTATTACACCAACTGTTCCTTTCCTTACTAGAGTGGATTTCTTTTCATTGATATTATTTGGAGAACTGCTAGCATCAGTGCTTGTGAATTTTGGGATGACTCCTCTTCTAGTAGCAATACGTGGGAGCTCTGCAAAACATTTTCAGCAAGAGTGCGAAGCTCAATTAGTTTGTTTGATCCTTGCAAAGAAATGACGTACATTCCACTCGATGAGGAAACTAAGGTTTGTGTTGTTAGAATAAATAACTTGGGAGCCTCCTTTTTCTAGCAAAGGTTTCTTCTCTTGAAATCACATTGATTGTAAAATATATAAAAAAAAAGAGCCGAAAGAAATAGTCATCGCATCTAGATCACCCAGGGGAAAGAGAACAAAAAGAAGGACAAAACGAGTTTTATAACTCATTAGGACTAATTTTCAAGGCAAAAGAGAGGTGGCATGGTGGGGAATGGGGAAAATAAATGGAAGAGTACCTGATTTCATAACATTCACTTCAGTGCTTTAGTTTTAAGAGATTTGGAAATATCTATGGATTCCTTAGAGTTAGAGAATTGATCATTTCAAGTTGGCTGAGCATAGGTTGATAGAATGCTTTGCTTAGTTTGTTGGTTTGGGCTTGGTTGAAATTAGGCTCTGGTCAAAAGCGGGTTGCTTTATTTTGTTTTGGTTTCATGTCATCCAGGTTAGGTAATTGGATATTGGCTTAGTTTTGCCATGGCCAACATATCTCACCCTACATTTTTCAATTCTGACAAAAAATAAATAAATAAAGAAAAAAATAGAAATGAGAAAGCTTTATCCAATGAAGGGCTAGTTATGAATTGCTCATTGCATAATCTGCTTGAAGATGATGTCATCTCTAACTATGCTTAATGTTGCGATTTGTGTTGTGTATTGAAATGTCCTATCGTGGCTTGATTGATTTTTTGGATTTGCTGATGGTAATGGGTTGTTCGATTTGTTTTGGTTACTTCAGGCGTGTGGCGTGTTGAGTTGATTTGCTCCAGCATGTGGGCGTTGAGATTTTTTATTGTATTTATGGCATGTTGTAAAAGGAAAATATCCAAATTTTAGGCGGAACTCTACCGAATTTTTTGAAAATTAGGAAATATACTAAAAAAAAGTAGTCTAAGGGTAAGGATGTTGCATAATGTTTGTAGAGCGAGAATACCCAGTTATAAAGGTTAATGGATATTACAGCTTGCAGTCTTGTTAATTAGAAGTTTTTTTTCCCCTTATTGACGTTGTTTGTTGTACTTAACTCTAGTGTACGACTTTGGTGGTTTCAAGTTGAACCCAAGGGCAGCATGCCACAAAATCGGATGTGAAGTTCGGGTTCGTGAAGTGTTTACTTGGAATTATGAAGTTTAACACCATCGACCTCATTCATTCTATTTAGGCTCAATCTTATATGTGTTTATTACAAACAAACTTAACTTTTAGGTTGTAAGCGGATACTTTGTAGGCATGTTGAAATCAATTTACTACTAATTGTTTGCATAGATTTCGTGCTTTTATTATGTGGCTGAATATTTGTTATTTTTCAACATAATTGATGACAATTGATTGGTTCATGGTTATATTATTATCGTACTTTTTTTGTATCATTTAAATTTTGGTTAAGTATGTACTCTCTCTCTCTCTTGCCCATGTCTCTTTATATATATATATATATATATATATATATATATATATATATATATA
>JACYFF010031955.1:76921760-76946468 GCA_017589665.1 Selenicereus undatus
AAAAAGTAAAAACAAAAAAATAAAAAAGTAAAAACAAAAAAATTAAAGTTAAAAAATTAAAAATTAAAAATTAAAAATCAAAAAAATAAAAAATGAAAAATAAAAAACAAAAATTGAACAAAATTTGGATAACTTCATAAATTATCACACATTAATTATATTCTCATTATTTTAACCCATTTCAACCCACCACATAAAAAATATACCCACTTCAACCTACTTCAACCAACATCAACCCACTTCAACCCACTTCAACCTACTTCAACCTATTTCAACCCACCTAAAAAAAAAATACCAACTTCAACCTATCTCAACCCACCTCAACCAACTTCAACCCACTTCACCCTTTTGACCCACCCAATTTACCCACGAAAAGAACAGGCCCTATGTGAAGAGATTACTAGAGGGTATAACAAAAAGAACAATATTCCAAAGTGTGATCTCTTAGTGATATTAGCAACAAACCTATTAAATAAACTTCCTACTTTCTTTATTGGTTGTAGCAAGTTGTTTAAAGGGACCATAATTCTCTATGAAGAGACCAATTTGTATACCATGTGCACAGAGATTCCCCCAGTAGACTTCCTACCGTTGCCACAGTCATTTGGAAATAGAAGAATAAAATCAGCATATCATTGATGAGCATATAAATCTTAAAGCTAATAACAATAGAGCAAACAGAGTACCAGCCATTCCTAAGACTCTGTTACCTATGATCAACACCTCGTGATCATCCTTGAAATTTTTAGGAATGCTTATATGAGTAGGATTTACGTTGGTCCAAACAATTGAATCAAGCTCCTCTTCTTCATCAATTTCAACATCTTCTTCTTCTTCTAAATCTAGAGTAATGTTAATATCATCTAACAATGTATCTTCATGCTCAACAGACTGAAGGTACTGTTCTAAGGTAATTCTAGATCGAAACATCACTCAGATATGTCAAGACCTAGGCGAGAAACATGAGTTATTAATGTAATAATAAAACATAATTAAGTAGGCAACTAATGTACCAAACAGAAGGAAATAGCAACCATGAACTCATTATTTAGTGTACAACAGCAAGCAAAGTAAACCACACACCATAAGTGCCATTAAATAAGGATAAGAAGATAATTGTCAAAAAAATTATTCTCAAAACATCAAAATTATTCTCAGTCCTTAATAGCAGCCTAATTAACCAGATCGCTAAACTCATCCTCTTCTGTTATATTTGAGGGCTTAGAAAGAGGACAAAGTTCTTCATCATCATCTTTCATGGTAGCCCCCAAGTGGTAACTATCCCTTGGCTTCACCCGCACAACATGTGACCATCCTTTGTCTTTCTCATCTTCAACATAAAACACCTGACTTGCTTGAGATGATAGAATGTATGGATAATCCTTTAAGGCATTGCCTCTATGTATCTTATGTGCGAAATTCAAGAAGGTGAATCCCCTTTTGTCCTCCTTTTGACCATGACTTGAGCTAACATCTACCCAATCACATCGAAATAGGACTACTTTACATTCAGAAAAGTAATCTAATTCAGTCATATCAGTGATTTTTCCATAATAGGGCTTTCCATCGGCTTCTACCATGACTCTATAGTTTTGAGTTGTGTTTGACTTGTCTCGTCCTTCAGTGTGGAACCTATACCCATTAATAGTGAAAGCCTTCATTCTTTTAGCCATAGAATTCGGGCCATGAAACAGAGATCTTAACAGTTCTGATCTTGGATTAGTGGCTTCCATATGAGGAACCTAATCAATTCAACACCCACATTAGTCATTCAGATAGTTATGTTTCCAAAGGCATACATACTTGGATTTTTTTAAATTACCTTTTCTTGTAACCAGTTAGGAAAGTCCTCAAGTAGCCATTTTTGCTTAAGCCTATTGCTTGGCTCTTAAGAACAAAATGCTATGCGTTCCTCCAAAAAAGACCTACATACAAAATTTCAAGCAAATGAATACCATATGAAATTTATCCCTTTCTAACTTAAGGCCATGAAATTAATTTAACTAACCTATGATAAAAGTCAATTCCATCAATGTGGAGGAGCACATAGTGATGGGCTTGTGTAAGGCCTAATTCATCGATTTCGACCATTTCCACCTTTCCTTTGGGTTTACCACCAGTGTCAAATACAAACATTTCTGCATTAGGGATATTATCATCATTTCTTTCTTGGCAATTGAAAACCGTTTCTATCCCTTCAAAGTATCTTGAGTAGAAGGTTATTGTTGAGTGGTTTTTGAGGGGGAATGGAAAATTAAATTAAAGAAAAGACACCTCAAATACTCGATTGTCAGACGTAGTACTTAAGGGTCGGTCCACAGAGAAGACGTGAAATTTTGGTCATTTAAAACTAAACGATAAAATTTACTTATCTAAACTAAGTGAAATTATTTAAATCAATTTAACAACCTAATTCAACTAAACTCATCTAATCCTAATTCAACAAAGAATTAAAACAACCTAATTAACTAAATAAACTAAACCTAAACTAACCTTTATGTTAATTAAGCAAATTAACCAAACTAAGCTTGAATTAATCATGGTTCAAAACCTTATTCCAGAATCTGAACACAAGGCAAATTATGACAAGGAATTAAACTCAGGGGAAGGGGACGAATTGAAGCCAAACTAAAGCAACAGGGGAAATGGAAAGGCAAAGCATGAAACAGAGCAAAGCAAACCGAGACTGGACATGAAGAACAGCAAGGCAGAATCAAAAACAGCAAGGGAAAGGGGAGAAATTGAAGCAAGGCAGAATGGAAAACTCGCAAAGGTTTCGGCAACCCAGAATTGCAACCAACGAACACCAGAAAAGGCCATTCGAACAACCGCAACAGGGGAGAGGGGAAATCGAGCAATAATGAACGCAATAAACCCAGAATTTTGCAAAATCAAACCGAAAGCTTAATTACAACCGAGGAATCTCGAAATTGCAATGAATTCAACCATAAACAGAATATAAAACCTAACCCTAATTCTGAAAATTGACATTAAACCTGAAATTCGAATATGAAATTGAGATTAAAAACGAAATTAAACTAAATCTAAACCCTAAAAACGGAATTTAAACCTAATCCTAGTCCTAAAATCTAACCTACGCTACCTGACCTTCGAACCCCAAAAATGGCGTCTTCTTCGTCCTTTTATACCCGAAACCTTCAACCCATGACCCTTCAATCTTCGGCTTGATGTGGACGGTGGATGAGAAGGCCAACAAAGGAGGTGTCGTGGATGGAAGTGATGAAGCCAGCGGGGTGTACGTGGCCTGGTGGGAGATGGTGGAGATGAAAACTGTGGGTGAGAGATTTCTGGTTTCAGGAAGATCGGTGGGCTGGGTGGATTTGGGAAGACTGTGGGCTAGGGAGAACGGGGTAGAGAGAGAAACGATGTTGAGGGTTCTGGGTTACGGGGTCAGGGAGAGACGAGGGTCGAGGAGAGTTGGGATTTTACTGGGTTCGGGGTTGAAGAAGAGGGGAAGCAGAGAAAGGGTCGGGGAGAGAGAGAGTGAAAACGCAGGGGACAAAGAGAGAGAGGAGGGTTTTAAACTGAACCGGTCCAGCTGAACCGGCCGGTCCGGTTCAATGGACCGGTTTGGTTTTTTTCTTTCTTTGGCCGGTTTTTCATCGATTTTTGGCCCGGTTCTTCAACATCCGACAATTCTTCTATTTTTCTCACTTTTTTCCGCCATTTAAACCCTTTTTCCGCATTTATTCAAAATCTGCAAAATAAAATAATCTCCTATTAAAACCTTAAAAATATTATTAAAATGAGCCTAAAATCGGTGTAAAAGTGCCTTAAAAATAACACATTTTTGGCTCAAACAAATACTCCCACACCAAGATTTTGCTCGTCCTTGAGTAAAACAAACTAAACTAACTAAAAGAAAATGAAAATAAAAGAAGAAAATCCTAACTCACTGACGTAGGAACCACGATTGCATTTAGCGTATGCAACAAGCCCTTTAAACCCCTTGAACTCCCAAGTGGACGAGTGAGGTCTCGTGAGGGTTTCCAAATGAAAATACCCAAAAAATTATTCAAAAAAATAAAAGAAAATCTTTTTGGGTTTTTCTCAAAACTGATATGTACAAAACTCGGGAAATATATGCACAAATCCTGATCAGCTAAATCACCCATGTACTCAATTATTGACTTGTATATACATAGAATGTACTTCAAAGCCATCTACCTCTAAATGATATCAAAACTCTAATTTTCACCCCATTGAACATCAAGATTTTGAATCCATCCCGGTGTTTGTGTGCAAGTGCATCATCATCTCCAGGACTCAGATTTACCAGAATAAACTCAATCCCACTTAGGGGTGTTCATTATTCGGTCCAAACCCGGACCGGACTGAAGACCAGCCGAGACCGGACCGGACCGAATGAATTCGGTCCGGTCCGCGGTCCACAAATTTTTTTTATTCGGTCTTTGGTCCGGTCCGGTCCGGTCCACCGGTCCGGACCGAGGACCGAATAAATTTTTTTTGAAAATCGACTTTTTACTTATTCAAGTTTAATTTTCTTTTGCAACTTATAATTTCTCAAACGTTCAAGAATATTGATTTGTTTTTCATGATGAAAATATGTTGAAATTATTCATATGAAAATAAATATAAGATGTTCATATCGTAAAAAATTGCTAGGTTGACAATTCGGTTCGGTCCGGTCCGGTCCAATTTTTTTCGGTCCGGTCCCGGTCCGGTCCTTGACTTATTCGGTCCGGTCCATGGTCCATAATTTTTCTCTTATTCGGTCCTCGGTCCAACCCGGTCCGGTCCGGATTTGTACCGATGAACACCGCTAATCCCACTTAGTTGACATAACTACATTATTATTATACTGACTTTGGAAGCAAGCTTTCCCAGTAGCACGTGCCTCAAAGGGTCCCAATGGCGCATGCCTCAAAGGGATACTTGTCATTTCAAATTTTATTCTTTTTCTTTATTTATAATACAATTTTTTTTTCAATTTTTTTCAAAGTAATCATGTCATAAGCTAGTGGGAGAATCATTCATGGAAACCTAAGACCTAAAGATAATGATGAAAGAATAAACAAGGACTGGATAACATAACCCATAATGAACAACTGGAGTTAGAATAAGAGCTTAGAATATCACATTCGAAGTTGGAGACTTATCATGCACATCCTATTTATATACAAACTAACAACTAAAGCACAGGGGATTCAAACTAATCAGAAAAAGTACAAACGTCCCCAAAAACAACAAAAATTTCAAAAATATTTGAAAAATGGCACCTCACTCCCACACCAAAACTTCACAATGTCCTCATTGGGAGAATTAAGGCGCTAAAAAGCAAGCACATAAACTATACAACTGTAAAACCTAAAATATATACAACTAGGACACAAGGAAAAATCAAAAATAAAAACAAAAGAAAAACAAAGCAGAACAAAAATGAAATGAAAATAAAAATCAAAACCAAAATAAAAATTAAAAATTAAAAACAACTAAAACCAACACTAAAAGCAACAACTAAGACACAAGCAAATACAAAAACAAAAAACAAAAACAAAATAAAACCAAAATGAAAAAGAAAAAGCAAAACTAAAATCAAAGAAGCACACAAAAAGTGAAAAACAAACCACAACCCTAAAAACTAAAGAAAAGAAGACAAAAATCAAAATTAGAACAAAAATCAAAACAAAACCAAACACACACATATATTTACAAAAGCAAAGCTAAACAAAAATCAAAGACCTACTAAATTGCAAACTAAGCAAAAAGAAATCTAAAACAAAATAAAGGAAAAGAAAAACAAAAATGAAACAAAAATGAAAATAAGATGAAAAAAAAGAAAATAAAAGTGAAAGTCAAATGAAATAAACAAAAATAATGAAAATAAAATGAAATAAACAAAAATGAAATAAAAAGGAAAAACTAAAACATGCTAAGCTAAAGAAACAAAGTATTTACAACTAACACATATTCACAAAATCCTAATATATACAACTAAATACAAAAAGAAAGAAAAGAAAATAAAAAGAAAAGAAGGGTGGAACGATCATACTAGGTTGGATACAGGTTGTACCCAAACTATAATGCTTATGGAGCATCAGCCACTCCATATTAAGCTGAAAAGGTGCTACGCAATTCAAAACTCGTTCGAGCACGTAACAGCTTATCAAACAAGGATGCCTAACTCTCAATAATATAGCAACAATGGAAAACAGAGAGTTGGCACTAGATTGAGTACATCCATATAATCAATAAAGCACAGGTAAGGGCCCGTTTCAACTTATCAAACAATTGGGCCCACTCAGGAATGAAATGAACGTACTCAAAAGAAGCCAGAAGTGAGGTCATGGGCCTAGAAATTGGATCAGCATGAACGAACTGTCTAGGCAAAGCAAAGGGTTCAAAATCCACAAGTCCTTTAAGTTCAGTATGCATATGAGTCTGATCTAAAGTAAAATTATCAGTGGTAATCATCTCAAACTCAACAGATTCAGACTTGCTAGATTCAAAAAGGAAGTCACTCTGGATGGAATCAAAAGAAATTGACTCATAATCAACATGAAAACCATCATCAGAACTTCCATGGATACCAAACTCACTAGAAAAAGATTCATACTCTACAGGCAGAATATTATCATCAAAGTCAAACATAGTGAGTTCAGGTATCTCATCATGCAACTCCTGTGAAACATCTTTTGAATCACCCAAGTCATAAAACTCTACTGCAGGTATGATGCTAATTTCTAACTCACTATCAGAATCAGATTGTTCATAAGTGACATTTTCAAGTGAGCTAGTACAGGGTGCAAGATCTGATGATAGAGACTGAGGGAGGTTACTTTCTTGTTCTAAACTAGGCAAACACATGTTTTCTGTCAAATCAAGCCTAGCAGAATAAGAAGGTTCAGACTCCTCGTAGAGACTAATTTCGGATATAGGAGATCCTAAACTAGAATCAATCTCTCCAGAAGTCCCTCTATTTTGATTAAAAGATTGAGAATATTCAGCAATTCTCAATTTCATTGTCTCTATAAATTGATCAGTCATATCATCAATTTTGATCATTTGATCAGTCATATCATCAATTTTCTTTTCAAGTCTTGCACAGGTAGCACGATAAGGACACGTAAAAACATCATGATAAGGAGATTCACAACAATCACACAGCACAAGAGACATATAAGAATAAGATGGGTAATATGGGTTTAGAAAATGATATGGGGGGGAAGGATTAGAATAAAAAGCATACTCATCGGAAGTTGGGCATCCGAAAAACTGATTAGCTTGTTCAATCTCGTAAGTATCCCAACCTAATTTTTCAAAGAAATCCCAAACTTCATCTTGAGTTTTAGATAACAATCCTAGCAAACCCCTTGGGCACATGGACTCAACATGACCACGAAATTCAGAATTTAGACCCAAAACAATGACCTCACAGATTTCCCATTTTTGAAAAGTTTGAGGCAATTGAGCACGATAATCATTAAATCGCGATAAATAGCTCCAAAATGGTTCATGCTCATATTGTGGAAAACTGAAAACTGGCATTTTGAAAATTTTTAAAGTTTTTGAAGTTTTTCAATTTTTTTGGATTTTCGGTTTTTCAATTTTTTTTTGGGTTTTGAATTTTCTAATTTTTTTTGTGGTTTTTGGGTTTTTCAAATGTTTTTGAATTTTTGGGGTTTTTTTTTGGGTCTTTTTCAAATGTTTTTGGATTTTTTTTGGTTTTTTCAAAAACGAAAAACGATACCAGAATGAGAAATTGAAAATCGATTCGAAACTTAAAGTTACGAAATGACTAACAAGAACTCATTAAGTAAATAACAACTAAACAAAATAACAACAAAACTAAACAAATACGAAAGCAACTAAAAAAAGAAAAACATGACCAAATCTCATGCCGTCGTGCCCGGCAACGACGCCAAAATGTTGTTGAGTGACTTTTTGAGGGGGAATGGAAAATTAAATTAAAGAAAATAAACCTCAAATACTCGATTGTCAGTCGTAGTACTTAAGGGTCGGTCCACAGAGAAGACGTGAAATTTTGGTCATTTAAAACTAAACGATAAAATTTACTTATCTAAACTAAGTGAAATTATTTAAATCAATTTAGCAACCTAATTCAACTAAACTCATCTAATCCTAATTCAACAAAGAATTAAAACAACCTAATTAACTAAATAAACTAAACCTAAACTAACCTTTATGTTAATTAAGCAAATTAACCAAACTAAGCTTGAATTAATAATGGTTCAAAACCTTATTCCAGAATCTGAACAAAAGGCAAATTATGACAAGGAATTAAACTCAGGGGAAGGGGACCAATTGAAGCCAAACTAAAGCAACAGGGGAAATGGAAAGGCAAAGCATGAAACAGAGCAAAGCAAACTGAGACTGGACATGAAGAACAGCAAGGCAGAATCAAAAACAACAAGGGAAAGGGGAGAAATTGAAGCAAGGCAGAATGGAAAACTCACAAAGGTTTCGGCAACCCAGAATTGCAACCAACGAACACCAGAAAAGGCCATTCGAACAACCGCAACAGGGGAGAGGGGAAATCGAGCAATAATGAATGCAATAAACCCAGAAACTTACAAAATCAAACCAAAAGCTTAATTACAACCAAGGAATCTCGAAATTGCAATGAATTCAACCATAAACAGAATCGAAAACCTAACCCTAATTCTGAAAATTGACATTAAACCTGAAATTCGAATATGAAATTGAGATTAAAAACGAAATTAAACTAAATCTAAACCCTAAAAACAGAATTTAAACCTAATCCTAATCTTAAAATCTAACCTACGCTACCTGACCCGCGAACCCCAAAAATGGCGTCTTCTTCCTCCTTTTATACCCGAAACCTTCAACCCTTGACCCTTCGATCTTCGGCTTGATGTGGACGGTGGATGAGAAGGCCAACAAAGGAGGTGTCGTGGATGGAAGTGATGAAGCCAGCGGGGTGTACGTGGCCTGGTGGGAGATGGTGGAGATGAAAACTGTGGGTGAGAGATTTTTGGTTTCAGGAAGATCGGTGGGCTGGGTGGATTTGGGAAGACTGTGGGCTAGGGAGAACGGGGTAGAGAGAGAAACGATGTTGAGGGTTCTGGGTTACGGGGTCAGGGAGAGACGGGGGTCGAGGAGAGTTGGGATTTTACTGGGTTCGGTGTTGAAGAAGAGGGGAAGCAGAGAAAGGGTCGGGGAGAGAGAGAGTGAAAACGCAGGGGACGAAGAGAGAGAGGAGGGTTTTAAACTGAACCCGTCCAGCTGAACCGGCCGGTCCGGTTCAGTGGACCGGTCTGGTTTTTTTCTTTCTTTGGCCGGTTTTTCATCGATTTTTGGCCCGGTTCTTCAACCTCCGACAATTCTTCTATTTTTCTCACTTTTTTCCGCCATTTAAACCCTTTTTCCGCATTTATTCAAAATCTGCAAAATAAAATAATCTCCTATTAAAACCTTAAAAATATTATTAAAATGAGCCTAAAATCGGTGTAAAAGTACCTTAAAAATAACACATTTTTGGCTCAAACAGTTATACACTCTTGTGCAATATACTCTTCAGTCATTAACCCCTTAGGTTGCGCTTGATTACGCACATACCCTTTTAGTCGGGCCAAATACCTATAGTTGTCCATTAATGCATTCATTATATGCATATGTTGGAAAAGAATGCATAAAAATGTATAACTAATAAATTGGTGCAGATAGCTTAAGAAGCTGAGTACAACATACTTCTCTATAGGATACATCCATCTATAAAACACAGGACCTCCAAGTTTTGTTTCCTCAGTTAAGTGCACAATTAAATGCACCATAATGGAGAAAAAGCCCGGGGGGAAATACTTTCTCCATTCGAAACAATGTGATAACCACACTGTTCTGTAGCTCATCCAATTTCTCAAGATGAAGCTCTTTAGCACATAGTTCCTTACAAAATGTAGACAACTCAGAAATAATATCCACAACTTCAGCATCCTTAACGGCCCACAATGCTATTGGAAGTAAATCTTGCATAAGAATACGGTAATCGTGACTATTCAGATTGAACAACTTACGCTCCTTTAAATTAACACATTGAGATATATTGCTTGCATATCCATCTGGCACCTTCAAGTGTTTTAAGACTTTCAACAAGTGGGTTGTCTCATCAAGGGACAAATTGCAAGGAGCAATTGGCACATGATATTTTCCATTAGGCAACAAAATTGGGTGAAGATCAGGCCTTAAGTTCATTTTTTAAAGATCTTGTCGAGCCTTCAAGTTATCCTTACTCTTTCCTTCCAAATTCAAGAAAGTTCCCAACAAATTATCACATACGTTCTTTTCTATATGCATCACATCCAAATTATAATGAAGAACATTGTACTTCCAATATGGGAGATAAAAAAAAATGCTTCGTTTCTTCCATATTTGCTCCTCATCTTTCTCATCAACTTCTATGTTGGACTGACGTTTGCCATATACGAAATTTGTTTCTCCTAGTTGTGCGAGAACTTCTTTCCCCGTCAAGGGAATTACAGATGTAACAAATTTTGTATTTCCATCAAATTCATCCTTAACATATCGAAAAGGATGATTTTGAGGTAACCATCTCCGATGACCCATATAGCAAAAATTTCTTCCATTCTCCAACCAAATTGATTGAGTATTCATACCACATGATGGACAAGCAAAACAACCCTTTGTACTCCACCCTAATAGATTAGCATAAGCCAAGAAGTCACTTGTAGTTGTGTGAAGAGCTGCACGCAATGTAAATCTCTCCTTTGTGTAGGCATCATATGCATTTACCCCTTCCCATTACTGTAGCAACTCTTTAATTAAGCGTTGCAGGTAGACATCAATGTCCATATCCAGGACCTTTTCTCCAGGAATGATAATTGATAATATAATTGATGATTGTTTCATGCATAACCATTGTAACACCCCCAGTCACTAGGGCTAGAAGTGTTACACTTTCTTAACTTCCTACTTAAATTCCGGGTTGAAACGGACAGAGTTTTCCCTAAAAACTGACTGTTTTCAGGCTAAAAGTCTTACAATAACCCCTGCAAATCAACGAAAGTGTAAAACATTTAAAGGAAGCTCAATGGCTACGCTGGAGTTCATAAATCAATGAGCCACTCGCTCGGAGTACACCAAATAGAATAGTTCATTAATAAAGAATAAATGAAAGATACAACTCAACGGTTCACACAACCGGAGTA
Source organism: Selenicereus undatus (assembly GCA_017589665.1). Classification (NCBI taxonomy): domain Eukaryota; kingdom Viridiplantae; phylum Streptophyta; class Magnoliopsida; order Caryophyllales; family Cactaceae; genus Selenicereus; species Selenicereus undatus. The sequence goes on from JACYFF010031955.1 coordinate 76,932,950, forward strand.
TTGGGGTTTACATCCTAAAACATAACCAACTTTAACCAAGAAGACATCTAACTAATCAGATGGTTGCCTCATATGGCCATACAAAGCGACCTTTATACCGTATGCATTACGTAAACTAGAATACTTGGTTTACATACATTTACAAACTATACATGACTTCATTAAACACGTAAGATCCCTTCAAATGGGTACACACGACACCTTGCAAGCAAGAATATATTCCATCTTGACATAGCTTACTCAACTTCTTCCTATCATTAAAAAAAACCTAGGGAAAAAGGAGAAAGAGTAGTGGGATGAGCAACCACATGCTCAGTGAGTGTCCCCTGACCCCCTTAAAACCAAACCGTTGCAGGCAATAATATCTTTAGTAGTCACATGTCACATATTCATATTTCACTATCGTATTAGGCATTCACGAAGTTCTTATGGAAATATCACTAAAACTTTACTTTCACCACTCAAACACATTTCTAGGTCTCTAATTGACCAAACTTCTTTACTAACAGGCAGTCAAACACTTAAGCAAGCAACGAGGCTAAGCACAAAACTTTCTTTCAAAGATTATGTGATATAATTCGAGATTTATGCTTTATCTATCTAATTTACTCATATGAGATGCTAAACATATGAAGCAAAGATCATGTCACGAACTTTCATTAGCTAAACAGGCACATTCATGCTCATATACTCGATGCACTACAAGGGTATGACCAGGCTCTACATGGAATTTCATTTAGACTGCACTTAGATTCTTATTCACATGATGTGCATGAAAATCTTTCTTTTCTTTTTCTCAAAACACTTTACTTAGCCTCTTTAGGCTCATATTCTTCATAGAATCTCTTTCATATTGGTCTCATAATGACCATTAAAACTTTCTTTCTAAAATACTTAAAAAGGCGAAACGCTAACTGCTTTTCTTACTTAATAAGAAATTACTCTGGGCATAAGATCATCATAAAGTGCTGGTTGGGAGAGATCTACACTCAATCCCAGTGATATTAACTCACACTAAGCTTTTACTCTCGAGATGGCAACTAACTTTTGGACCTTAACCCTCGTCAGGGTTCCTAGGGATTACTCCCTAGGCTAGGGATTCCCCCGTTCAAGTAGGTTCACTCCCATCTATTGTCCATAAGCACTTATCTTAGCCATTTAAAGCGTCTGGTCATAAAGACTAGTAACTTTGCTACCTCTCACAACGAAATCCTTTATCATGCAACTCACGCCTTGGTAAAACTCTTTAGGGATTCCCCTGTTTAAGCGAGTTCACTCCTAAAACTGTATTCATTTAGTTAAGATAGGCCATCATGCACTAATAATTATGGCTACTGTCATTTCAAAATATGAAATCCTTCTTTATCAAAACTCACCCTTATGCAAATAATCGAACTTAATGACACAAAAAGGGTAGGGGTGCACATGTACACATTCAATCACTTCATAATTCAACTTAGCAACATGAGCCATACATGGCCTCGCATTCCACACAATTGCGGTTAATTCACGACCCAGGCTCCTTTCTCACAAGCATCGTACCACAAAGAACCTCGAACCACTCATAGTTCTACCTCAAACCATCCAACTACCATCTCGGTTTTAAATTCAATAATCATAACATATTATCATGCAAGCTTATAAAGAGACGTGTGATAGGGTTTATGCACTTACCTGGGCAAGCAGCATCATTCATCGGTGCGTTATAGCATATATAAACACATATACATATATATCTATATCGCATCAACTTGAAATAGGCAGTTTATGAACCGTATTAAAATAACAAGGCATGAAACTCGATTACATTCATGACTTACGTTTAGGAATTAAGCATGTCATACCCAGGTCATTTTGAAAGCATAACTAACCAACTATACATGCCACTTTCAAGCATAATTAAGCCATAGAAGCATAAAGCGATTTAAGGCATTCATTCATTGTTTCGAAGTTACATTTCAAGCCTAATTAAGCCATTTAAGCATAATACGATTCTAGTCGTTATTTTATTACTTCGAAGTCATTAATCGAATCTAATTAAGCCATTTAAACATAATATGATTCAGGGCGTTCGTTTATTACATTGAAGTTACCATTCAATTCAAATTTTCAGGCATGTATTAATGGAGCATACTTGAATCGATTCTAGACATGCATAACTCATTTCGAACTAAACTTTCTGGCATGTATTAACTGAATTCACTTGAATCGATTCTAAGCATGCATAACTCATTTCGAACTAAACTTTCAGGCATGAGCTAACTAAATTAACATGTATCGATTCAAAGCCACTTTTGAGTATTAATCAACTAAACTAACATTTAAAGATCCGAAGTCATTTTCAGGCATAAACTAACTAAACTTAACATGCATCGCAACTTAAAGCTTAAAACGATTTCGAAACTACTAATACTTAGGAGGCGAGAAGCACCCACCTCGAATCCGGGCTAGAGATTCGTTCAAAGGCTGTTGGGCTCAACATTGGGTGCTGGAAGACCGAGACTTCGACCCTCTCACACCAGCCACGCCTAACCCACGTGAAATCAGACCCCAATTCAACCCATTTTTCTAACCTGGTTCGAATCATCCCTGCCCGATCTAATCCTAGCCCTCCTTCGGTTGTGCCTCGTCGCCGGAACCACGCTGTCTTGGTGGTGGTGCGCCAAGGTTTCAAACCCTAACCCCCCACTGAACCGTGGCCCTCAGTCGAGTTAACCCTTCTCCCTATGCTTGAGTTCAGGCTATTGGGGCACGCTGGAAACCAGGCGGCCGCCAGTATGGCGCCGCCGTCGCCGGCCTTCTATCTCTCTTTCGCTCAATTTCTCTTTCTCTTTCTCTCTCTTCGTGTGGCTCGCGTGAGGCTGGGTAGAGAACCACCCCCCGTCCTGCATGTTTTTGGCTGAGAAAGAGAAGGGGCTTGGCCCCCTTTTTTGCCCTTTTTTTGTTTTGGGTAATAACTCAATCAACTAAAAGCACTAGTCCAATCTCGAACGTCTTATTCTAAACTCAAATCGATAACACAACCCTTCATCGATTATTCGTACCCAAATACTTAAAGGTTCAACTTAATAAATATCGAACTAATTCTAAGGTTAACAACCTATTCGCATTCGGGAAATGACTAAATAAAATGAATAACGACTAAATTAAACTATCAATATAATTTAAGAGCACAAACATGAATTAACTTTAAAATCAATAATAGCAATAATAATTCTCCTTCATAAAATTATCGCTCACATAAGCACATCGATACTAATTTAGCTCATATGGTTAATAAAAATACGAATTTTGTAACGTAGAAGCAAGGCAGTCAAGTTAACTTAAAACAAAGAAAGAAGGCGGGTCTTACAAGCTCATATTTCCATTGTTTTATGTTTGTCACCTCAGTCATGTTGGTAGTGTGCTAGGTGCTGTAGAACCTATTAAGGAACTATATTCTAGTTGTTCCCAAATGTTGATGGACTTAGGTTCTAGGTCAGTATACCAATCAAAGGCAATGCCTTTCAATGTCCGAACAAACTGCTTTATCATGCGGTCACCATCAGTGCCAGCATTATTGCATGTCATAGTGAAGTGTGGAACAGTTTGCTTTAGGTTGCCTTTCCCATCCAACTAGTGGAACTTAGGAGGTTGGTAACCATGGGGCATGCAGAAAGCATAAACCCTCTTAGTGTAAGAGTTGGTGTATAGGTGAATTTTGCGTGAACCTCCTTCTAGTTGTTCTTTAACTGCATTTGCTATTATAAGGCTTAGATTTATCTAGTAGTAATTGATCCAGAGGACTCGTCGTTTTTAAGCTTGCCACCTCTCTTTGGTTGCTTTCATTATTAAAAGCTTCAGTTGAACCTGAAATTTTGACATTTTTATACCTTTTATTACCTAATATTTTCTCGAAATAAATTATTAATTTAGGATTTTAATATTGGTTTTATTTGTTTTGTAGGAATTTGAGAAATTTGAACAATAAATAAATTGTTTGAAAAAAAAATGAAAAAATAAAAAGATGAATCATGAAGGGATTGGATTGAGAACAACTTTGGATCAAGAAGAAAGAGAGGAACGCACGGCCCAGCTCACAAGCTAAAACCTGCCCCCCCATCTCCTTCCCAAGACGCAGCCTAGCGGCCCAGCAGCAGCCTGGCCCAGCTGTGCTCTCTTCATTCTTCCCAACCTGAAGCCCATCTCCCTCGTCCCTCATTTCCTTCACTCTGGGCCAGGCCTAGATATCTCCCTTTCCCTCTCTTTCTTCTCCCTTTCGGGCCAACCTGCCACTTCGACCCCTCTCCCAGCCCAGACTCCTTATCTTTCTCCCCATCTTACTTAAACCCTCACGTGCCTTGCACGTGATCTGGCAGCCTCTTTCCCATTTTCTTCTTCTTCCCCATCTGCTGCTTCGACTCTTGCTCAGAAATCCGAAGAATAGGGCAGAATAGAGCACGACGGTTCTTCTTTCATTCCCAGCCGTTACTCCCTCTCTCTGTCTACTCATTCATCTTCCAACATCTATTCGGAAACCGTTATTCCTTTAGTGTATTCACCTCTGCTCCATCAATTCCTGGCTTGGCGGTTGCAAAAAAAAAATAAAAAAATTCAGCACCATGAATCGAATTTAATTCGAGGCAACCAAGAGGCATGAGCATAGACTTGTGAAGCCTTCAAATGGAGGCCGAGTTCAAAGCAGTAGAGAGTAGAAAAAGGGTGTTAGTTTTCGGTTCTTTTCGGTTTGTCATTGAACTGTGGACTTGGCATGTTTCAATAGCTCCTTGCTTCGGTTTTAGTTCTCATGTTTCGAATGAGGAAGTGTGGGCTTTTTGTTTTTAGATTTGAGTAATGAAATTCTAAATTTAGGACTGTTTATGTTCAAGTTTGGCACTCTGAATTCGAAACTTTTGAGCTTTGGTTGTGACTTTGCATTTGGGAATTTTGTTTAGTTGTTTGGGAATGCTGATTTTGTTGGCTGTGATGCGAAGACTCCATTGTTTTCCCCTCTGCTTCATCGGCATCTGCTTCATTGCCCAGCTCGAAATAGGCTTAGATATTAGACAGATCTAGTTGGGGATAAATGTGCCCAAATGTTGGTGGTATAAATTATTTGCAGTCTGGTTCTTTTTACTTTGCCTAGGCACTTTACTAGTTAGCGAATGTTTCACAATTTCATGAATTTATCTTGGTTATTTGGTCTACCAATTTGTGAAATAGCTTCATTTCGGAGTTGGTTAGTTTAATATCAAGTTTTAATTTAATTTACAATTTTTTTTTTGGTAACCAAATTTCATAACCCATCCCTGAGGATCGACACCCATTAGCGTTACAACGATAAACCGTACGCTTGCGAAAAAATCACAACAAGTTTTTAGCGCCGTTGCCGGGGATGGCGTTGTGAAATTGGGTTTCCTCAAGTCGTAGTGTAGTAATCGAGTGGTTTTCGCTTTTAATTTTAGAGTTGTGATTTTTAGTTTTAGTTGAGTCGTTATTTAGTTTAGTTTAGTTTTATTTTTGAATTTAGTTTATATTTTGATTTTGATTTTTGTTTTTGTTAAGATTAGTTTAATTACAAATTTTAGATGCTGTTTATTGCTGGAAAAAAAAACAGTACTAATTAGTTTGGTTTATGTGCAGTGAAAGAAAAAAAAAATAAATTCAAAGTTGAACTGATCCAGAAATATTTACAGTGCAGATTTTTCATCAATTTTTGCATTCTGTTCGAATTTTCTGGACCTGTTCTGGTGTGATTTCTGCTATTTTGATATTTTTCTTAGATTCAGAATCATTTTTAGAGTGTGTGTGAATTTTTTCTGGAATTTTTGGAGCTGTTTAGATTTTCCTGTGAGTTTTAGAATTAATATTCTGTTTGCATTTTTATGCATTATTCAGGGATAGAAAAAAATTTGACAAATATCATATTTATGTCCTTTGTGATTGTGTGGACTTTTCTGTATATTTAGTTCTGATTTTAGGAGTTTTATTTTCTATTTTAATTTTATTCTTAGAATTAGGGTGTTTAGGTGTAGTTTTATTTCTTATTTTCTTTTAGTTTCTTTGTGTTTGTGTTTGTGTTTGTGTTTTCAGTTTTGTTTATTTTTTTGTTTTAATAGTGTTTTTAGTTTTATCATTCATTTTGTTGTTTTGTGTTTGAAAAAAAAAGAGAAAAAAAATATAAAAAAAGAGAAAAAAAAAACAAACCAAACCAAAGCTAGAACTTTGGGTGAGGGTGTTGAATTTATATGACTGGTTGGGTTAGAAATTCTGAAAATCATAGACTTGTTAGAAGTGAACCCGACCCTAACTTAGAAACCGAACCAGTACCCAAGCTTGAATTAGAAGAAATGGCACAAGAGAGACCTTTGAGTGATATCTTCTATCCTCCTAGGACTGTTTTGCCATCTTACTTCACTATACCTGACCTTGGACCCAATGTGACCTTCGAATTAAGACCTCACTATACTCAGATGCTCCCTAAATTCACTTGCTTAGAGGATGCTTATTTGTTTTTGAGGGAATTCGAAGAAGTCTGTTCTATGATGCATTTTCCTAATATTCCCATTGATGTTGTGCGCATGAAATTGATTCCTTTTGCTTTGAAAGATTCTGCTAAACGTTGGATGTATGGCTCGGCTGCTAATTCTGTAACTTCTTGGAATGATTTTGTGAAATTGTTCTTGAGAAAATATTTTCCTAATGCCAAGACTGTTAAGATAAGGAATGAGATTAATCAATTTGTGCAACTAGATAGGGAATCATTTTGGAAATATTTTGATCGGTTCAAGAATGTGTTGTCTCAGTGTCCCCATCATGGTTTAGACCAAGCACGTTTGTGCCAGATTGTTTATGAAGGACTGGACCAACAAACTAGGACCATGGTAGAGTCTATGTGTCAAGGTGGCTTTCTTTCTAAAAGCGCCACAAATGCTTGGGAATTTTTAGAGGACTTAGCTGAGAAAACTATGCAGTGGAAAACCGCTCGGGATGACAGCTTAAGTTCTAGGATTGCTAGAGGTGGGTTACATTCTGTCTCTGATGTGAGTCACTTAGCGTCTAAGATTGCTACTCTAGAAAACATGTTGAAAGGATTGACTCCACAGATGACTTAGTTATCCCAGACTTCTTCAGTGTCTTGCTCTCATTGTCAGGCCTTAGATCATTCATTGAGTGCTTGTCCCTACTTGGCTCACCAGTTAGCAACTGGGCGAGAGCAAGCGAATATGGCCTTCTAGAGACCTAAGAATGACCCTTTCTCTCCTTTTTACAATCCAGGGTAAAGAAATCACCCTAACTTCTCTTGGAGTAATGGACCAAATGCTGGGGTTCCTAACTCCCAGCCCATCACTCACCTTTCTAGTTCTTTTCAGAGACCGGTTTTTCCTGGTGTACCTAATGCACCTAGACCTCCACCTCCTGTAGCTCAAGTTCAACCTCCTCCTGGTTATAGTGATATTGATAAAATGGAGAGGAGAATTAATAATAGTGTGGAGAGAATGATTAATGTTAACATGGAGCGAATGATGAGAATGATGACTGAATAATTTTCCTAGTTAGCATCATCTTCAAGGGAGCCAGGTGCTTTCCCAAGTTAGCCTGAGGTGAACCCTAAGGGTCACGCCTCTTCTTCTTCTGGTAACTCTAATGAGCCTGTGAGGAAAGTGAATGCAGTGACATCTCTCCGTTCTGGTCGAGAGATTGATAACCAGGTTAGAAGTCCTAATGAGCCTTGTAGGTATCCTCACCAATTCTTCGAGAAATCTTCTTCTTCTTCTTCACCTCTAGAGACTGGTTCATCCAGTGAGTCAGGGGATGCTACTGATGGTGTCCCCAATGATTTTGATTCTCACTATCTTCCTGAGTCAGTGTCTAAGGATGAGGAGCTTAAAAAGAAAGACTCCTCTAAGTCAGTTGACCCTTCTCCTTCTAAGGGTCCTCCTTCTTCTTCTTCTCCTCCTTCTTCTGAGAAACTCCATATGCCTTTGCCTCCTTTTCCCCATAGGCTTAAGAAAAAAGACCAAGCTCATGTTGAGAAGATGAGAGAGACCTTCTCTCAAGTCAAGATCAACATTCCTTTGCTCGATGCTATTCAACAGATGCCTCCATATGCTAGGTTTTTGAAGGATTTGTGCACAACCAAGAGAGCTACCAATGTTCCTAGGAAGGCTTTCTTAGCCTCTAGTGCTAGTTCTATTCTATCTTATCAGATCCCAATGAAGTATAAGGACCCCGGTTGCCCTACTATTTCTATAGTTATAGGGGACTAGCTCATTCATAGAGCCTTGCTTGATTTAGGGGCCAGTGTCAACTTGATTCCCTTCACTGAGTATGAGAGGCTAGGGTTAGGTGAGCTTAAGCCTACTAAGATGGTTATTCAGTTAGTTGATAGGTCGACCAGGTTACCTAGGGGTATTGTTGAGGATGTGCTAATTAGAGTGGATGAATTCATTTACCGTGTGGACTTTGTTGTGATTGAGACTGAGACAGTGTCTAACTTAGCTAGTCAAGTCCCTGTGATTCTAGGGCGTCCTTTCTTAGCCACTGCCAATGCCCTCATTAATTGCAGGAATGGCATGATGAGATTGTCTTTTGGTAACAAGACCATAGAGCTTAATATTTTTAGTCTGCAACGACAACCTTCTGGTTTGGATGATATGGAGTTCTCTACTCTTCACTGGGTAGAGGATTCTATTCTTGATGATGCTTGTGATGATGTGTTTGCTGTTGAGTATGAGTCCTTTCTTGTGAATGATGAGCCTGAGTATGATGCTTTTGAGTTTGATGACTTGTGCTCTACTGCTGATTGTTTGCTCACTGCTGCTTCTGAATCTGCTTCTAAAACTGTTTCCCCTCCTGCTCTTGAACTGAAAGCCCTTCCTGATTCTCTTAAGTATGCATTTCTAGGCCCCAATGAATCTTTGCCTATCATTATTGCTTCTGACCTAGACGGGGACCAAGAGACCAAATTGATTGCCCTACTTAGAGAGAACAAGGAAGCTTTGGGTTGGACCTTAGGGGATATTAAGGGCATTAGTCCTTCCATTGTGCAACATAGGATTCATCTAGAGGACAATGCTAAGCCCTACCATGACCGTCAAAGGCGTTTGAACCCTACTATTCAGGAAGTAGTTAGGAAAGAAGTGCTGAAGTGGTTAGACCATGGGATTATCTATCCCATTTCTGATAGTGAGTGGGTTAGCCCCGTTCAAGTTGTTCCTAAGAAGAACGGGATTACCGTGATTAGGAATGACAAGAACGAGTTAGTTCCTACTCGAGTGCAATATGGGTGGCGTGTTTGCATAGATTATAGAAAATTGAATGCTGCCACTAGGAAAGACCACTTTCCTCTTGCTTTCTTGGACCAGATGTTAGAGAGGTTGGCTAGACATTATTGCTTTTTAGATGGATACTCTGGCTATACCCAGATCTCTATTGCTCATGAGGATTAGGAGAAGACTACTTTCACCTGTCCTTTTGGAACTTATGCCTTTAGACATATGCCTTTTGGACTGTGCAATGCCCCTGCTACTTTTCAACATTTTATGATTTCCATTTTCTCAGATCTAGTTGAGCTATGCATGGAAATTTTCATGGATGACTTTTCTGTGTTTGGGTCTTCCTTTGATGACTGTTTGTCTAATCTGAGAAAAGTGTTGGAAAGATGTAGGGAGAAAAATTTGACTCTAAATTGGGAGAAATGCCATTTTATGGTTAGGAAGGGAATAGTCTTAGGCCATGTTCTATCTAAAGATGGCATTGAGGTTGATAAGGCTAAGATTGATTTGATTGTTAATCTTCCCCCTCCCACCTGTGTGAAAGAAGTGAGGTCTTTTCTTTGACATGCTGGCTTCTATTGTCACTTCATTAAGGACTTTAGTAAAATTGCAAAGCCCTTGTCCAACTTGTTAGCTAAAGATGTGCCTTTTCACTTTTTTGATGAATGTCTTGAGGCATTTTCTAAGCTTAAGAAGGACTTAACTTTTGTTCCTGTTCTTCATCCTCCCATCTGGGGAGAATCATTTGAATTAATGTGTGATGCTTCTGATTATGCTATTGGGGTAGTTTTAGGGCAACGTGTTGATAAGAAACCCCATGTGATTTACTATGCTAGTCACACTTTGAATGATGCCCAATTGAATTATACTGTGACTGAGAAAGAATTTTTGGCTGTGATCTTTGGGTTTGAGAAGTTTCGACCTTATCTGATTGGGTCTCATGTCATTGTCTATACTGATCACTCTGCTCTTAAGCATCTTCTTTCTAAGAAGGATGCTAAGCCTAGACTTGTTAGATGGATATTGTTGTTGTAAGAGTTTGACTGTGAGATTAGAGATAAGAAAGGTTCTGAGAACTTTATAGCTGATCATTTGTCTAGGATTCTTTATGATAGAGAAAGTGAGTCCTCTGTTTCTGAGTGCTTCCCTAATGAGCAGTTGTATTGTGTCCACTCCGATCCTTGGTATGTTGATATTATGAACTACCTAGTTGCTGGTAGGATCCCTAAGAGTTGGACCAAGAATGATAGAGATAGGTTCTTTCACCTTGTGAAGTTCTTTGTTTGGGATGACCCTTATTTGTTTACGTATTGTTCTGACCAAATGTTTAGGAGGTGTATTCCTAACCATGCGGTGAAAAGTGTCCTTTCTTTCTGTCATGATCAAGCATGTGGGGGGCATTTAGTGGTAGGAAGACTATAGCCAAAGTTCTTCAATGTGGTTGTTACTAGCCTACTCTATTTAGGGATGCTTTTGAGTACTGTAAGAGTTGCCCTAGGTGCCAGCAGTTGGGTAGAATAAGCAGGCGGGATATGATGCAGCCAAATTTCTTCAATGTGGTTTTTACTGGCCTACTCTATTTAGGGATGCTTTTGAGTATTGTAAGAGTTGCCCTAGGTGCCAGCAGTTGGGTAGAATAAGCAGGTGGGATATGATGCCACTGAACCCCATCATTGTGGTGGAGATTTTTGATGTGTGGGGTATATACTTTATGGGACCATTTCCATCATCTTTTGGGAATGAGTATATTCTGTTAGCTGTGGACTATGTGTCTAAATGGGTTGAAGCCATCCCTTCTAGGACTAATGATGCTAAAGTTGTTGTGAAATTCTTGAGGGAGAACATCTTTGCTAGATTTGGCGTGCGTCGTGCTATTATAGTGATCAGGGCACCCCCATTTCAATAATAGGTCCTTTGATGCCTTACTGAAGAGGTATTCAATTGTCTATTGGCTTGCTAACCCCTATCATCCCCAAACCAGTGGTCAGGTTGAGGTGTCTAATCGACAGATTAAGCAAATTCTTGAAAAGACAGTGAGCCGGAATAGAAAGGATTGGGCTGACAAACTCATAGATGCTCTTTGTGCGTATAGGACAACTTTTAAAGCTCCCTTGGGTATGTCACCTTATAGGGTTGTTTATGGTAAGCCTTATCATCTTTCTGTGGAAATAGAGCATAGAGCTTGGTGGGCCATTAAGAAACTGAACTATGACTTGACTGAGGCTGGTGATGAGCGTAGACTGCAATTGAATGAGCTTGATGAGATTAGGGCCTAGGCTTATGAGAGTGCTCGTTCTTACAAAGAAAGGGCTAAGTTGTTTCACAATAGGCATATCCTTGGGAGAGAGTTTGCCCCAGGCATGAAAGTGCTCTTGTATGACATTAGGCTCCATTTGTTTCCAGGGAAGTTAAGGTCCTGATGGACTGGTCTATACATTGTCTCACGTATTTTTCCCTATGGTGCAGTCGAGATTCAGGACTCTAACAGTGGTGCTACTTTTAAGGTGAATGGCCACAGATTGAAGCAATTTCTGGAGTTGCCTAGCAAGGAAGATGTGGAGTGTCTGATACTCCGCGAGCCGAGTCCTGCTCAGTGATGTGTTGAGATGATAGCTTGGGTGTACTTAGCACTCGACCTGGTTTGCTAAACACTTCTTTCATCCCTTTTCTCTTTTCTCTTTTTCCCTTTTCTTTTCTTTTGTATAGTTGGTTCTTTTTTTCTTTCTTTTGTGTATATGTTGATTATTTGGTTTTGAGTCGTGTCTTTGTGAGTCATGTTGTCTTTGTTTTCTTTTTCAGTTTTATTTTGTGGTTTTATGTTTCTTCCTACTCCCAATAAGGGCATTGCTCGGAATAGGTGTGGGGGTGGGGAAACTTTGAAAAAAATACTACGTACAAAAAAAAAGAAAAAAAAAGAAAAATCCAAAAAGATTTTTGTTTTAGCTTAGTACTATTCTGATCAACTTGAATTCCCTGTACTTTGATTGATAGCCTGTATATACGCATGATGTGCATGTCAGGTCCCTGTCCTTGGTATGCCATTCTTAGTTCTAATTCTAATCCCATTTGTTCATTATCGTTGTGCAATCCAATCCCTAATGATATTATCCTCATTGTCTTAAGGTTTTAGTTTTCCATTATCGACTCTCCCACTTGTTTTTGACACAATTACTTTGGTTTTTATTCCAAAAAAAAAACAAGCAAAGAATGAGGAAAAAAATGCAAAATTTGAAAAAAAAAGAGACGAAAAGGAAATGCAATAACCCTTTGAGGCATATGCTACTGGGTGTTACCCTTTGAGGCAATATTGGTACTGGGAAAGCTTGCTTTCGATGTTTTTCAATCAATATGTAATTTGTGCTAATCAAGTGGGATTGAGTTTGATTTTGGAAACCTAAGCCTTAGGATGATGGGACACTTGCACACAAGCACAGGGACGGATTCAAAGTTTTAGTGTACAACGTGGGATGAGAAATTAGTGCTTTAATGTTATTCATGGGGTATGGTGTCTTGATGTGTACATTATGTTTATATGCCGACCACTATCTTTGTCACATGGGTGGTTTAGTTGATTCGAATGTGTATATATCTTTTCCCAGTTTTGTACATAGTATTTTTGTTGGTTTCTCTTTTCTTTTTCTAGGATTTTTAGTTTTGTTTTACTCGAGGACGAGCAAAATTTAGGTGTGGGGGTATTTGTTGAACCTGAAATTTTGACATTTTTATACCTTTTATTACCTAATATTTGCTCGAAATAAATTATTAGTTTAGGATTTTAATATTGGTTTTATTTGTTTGGTAGGAATTTGGGAAATTTGAACAATAAATAAATTGTTTGAAAAAAAAAAGAAAAAATAAAAAGATGAATCAAGAAGGGATTGGATTGAGAACAACTTTGGATCAAGAAGAAAGAGAGGAACGCATGGCCCAGCTCACAAGCTAAGACCGGCCCCCTCATCTCCTTCCCAAGACGCGGCCCAGCTGTTTCAGCTAAAAATGTGCGATTTTTAAGGTACTTTTTCACCGGCTGTATGCTCGTTTTAATAATATTTTTTTAGGTTTTTAAATTGATTTTATTTATTTTTGCAGATTTTTAATAAATGTGGAGAAAGGGCTGAAAGTGGCGAAAAATACGAGAAATGAAGAAATTTTGGGAGTTGAAGAACCGGTCCAAAATTCCATAAAATCGGTGTAAGGTCCGCGTACCTTATTTTGTGTTAAGTTGTTCGTGACGCATTTTTGCGTTATAAAAACCTATTTTC
>JACYFF010031955.1:76946478-76990235 GCA_017589665.1 Selenicereus undatus
AATAGGAAAACGTAACGCTCCTGACCCTAGGGGCTAGGGGTGTTACAACCGGCCTAGGAGAATCAAAAGGAAAAAAAAAAACCAGACCGCTCCAGCATAAAACCAGACCGACCGGTTCAAAGAAACCGGTTCGCGTGAACCGGTTAAGCTCAAAACCCCCCTGTTCCCTTTCTTCGCGCTGTCTTCTTCTCTCTCCCCGAAATCGACCCAGAAACCCTTACCATTCCCAGACCCTCCACCCAACCTCCATCACCATAACCGAACTCCACCATGCCATCCTCGCTGTCATCCCTCTCTCTTTCTTCCAGCACATCACCTCCGTCCCCAAACCACAAAACTAACCCATAGACTTCGAAACTGCTTTCGTCCAACTCTAACCCCAAAACCCAGAAACCAGAAACCCCACCCACAGTTTCGACTTTGTCCTCTTCTTACCCATTCCACCACCACAACTCGTCCTGCCAACGCCAGCACACCACCCTTGCTGGCTCCATCTCAACCATCCATGATACCAACTCAATCGAAGGGTCGCGTAAGGTTGAGGCTCGGTATAAAATGAAGAAGTCAGTGCCATTTTCAGGGGTTAGAGAAGTTTTTCTAGGTTTAATTTACTTTAAAGTCTCGCTACCTAGGTTTCGAATTTTAGTTTTGTTTTCACAATTCTTAGGGATTAGGGTTGATGTCAGTTAGGGTTTGAAATTTGGTTTGGTGTATTTGTATTTCGATTCCACAGTTTTGGGTTGTAACCTAAACTTTGAGCATTTCAGATTGAAATTTCGGTCAAGTTCTGGGTTTATTGCATCCAATTTCTTCCCCCATTCCCCCGTTCCGTTTTTTTTTTTGTGTTCTGTTTCGATTTTGCTAGATTGAACAATGGAGATTCAACCATTGATGGTACGGGCTGAGTTGCAAAGCGAGGAGGCCTGAAATTTCTTTTGTTGGTTTCGGTTTATTTTCCCCCCTTTCTCCAGTTCGAGCTCTATCAGAGGCAAACATGGCGTCCCTGTGCTGCAATCTGGGCATGGTTTCGGTTTGTTTCTTCAACTTTACTATTGATTTTATTAGTGCGTTTGGATTCAATAGATTAGCATCGTCTCTGGTTGAGTAATGGTGGTTATTACTGGTTCGATTTCTATTTACTTGTGCTGTTCGAATTGAGCTATGCTGTTGAGTGACTAGTTGCAATCGATTGTGGGTGTTTGTTATGCCAGATTAGTTAGGTCAGATTAGTAATAGCCTTGCTCTGTTTGTTCTTCCCTTCCCTTTGTGGTTTTAGTCAAGTTCATGTGCCTAACTATGCCTGAATTGTTGAAAGGAAACAGTGCTTGTGATTGATGTTACGAATGGAATGCTGAGAATTAATTCTAATAGCTTGAAAGATGTTGGCTAAAAGTTGATTTTAAGTTTTGGGGTGACGTTTGGGTAATTGATATAAGGATTATTTTAGGACTAGTTTACTTAGCTCATTTAGGTTGTTTAAATTCTCAGTTAGAGGCAACTAGTACATTTTGAAAGTTTAAAATTAGTTAATTAGTTAGTATATCCTTTTTAAGTGACTTAAATCCTTCCATCGTCCATGAGGATCGGCCCTTAAGTACTATGGCTGACAATCGAGTATTTGAGGTTTATTTTCTTTAATTTAATTTTTCAACCCCTTCGAAATCGCTCAACAATTTTGGCGCCGTTACCGGGGACGACGGTGCGATTTGGTCATATTTTTATTTTCTTAGTTGCTTTCGTATTTGTTTTGTTCAGTTCTTACCTTGCCTAGTTGTTTACTTAGTCAATTCTTGTTCTGTTATTTCGTAACTTTAGTTTCAAATCGATTTTTTTTAAATTTTTCTTTTTGGTATCGTTTTCGTTTAGCTTAGCCATTTTTATACCAAAAATCCAAAAACAATTTGAAAAACTTGAAAATCCAAAAAAAATTAGAAAATTCAAAAGCCCAAAAAAAAAATCACTTTTTGATTGTGAAGGTCGGGATATGCATGACCAGTTGGATTAGAGACCTCGAAAGTGGATGATTAAGAAGGAGTGAATATGAGCCTGATCTAGTACCCGAAATTGAGCCTCAACTTGACTTAGGAGAAATGGCACAAGAAAGAACTTTGAGCGATATTTTCTATACTCCTAGAACTGCTTTGCCATCGTGTTTTGTTGTGCCTGATCTTCCACCTAATGTCACCTTCGAATTGAAACCTCATTACACCTAGATGCTCACTAAATTTGCAGGTTTAGAGGATGCTTATCTGTTTTTAAGGGAATTCGAAGAAGTGTGTTCCATGATGCAGTTTCCTAATGTTCCCATTGATGTTGTACGAATGAAATTAATTACTTTTGCTTTACGAGATTCTGCTAAAAGATGGATGTATGGCCTAACTGCTAATTCTGTGACTTCTTGGGATGATTTTGTGAAATTGTTCCGAAGAAAGTATTTTCCTAATGCCAAAACTGTCAAGCTAAGGAATGAAATCAATCAGTTCGTGCAACTTGATAGGGAATCATTTTGGAAATATTTGGATAGGTTTAAGACCTTATTGGCTCAATGTCCCCACCATGGTCTAGACCAAGCTCGTTTATGTCAAATTGTATATGAAGGACTTGACCAACAAAGTAGGACCATGGTACAGTCCATGTGTCAGGGGGGTTTTCTCTCTAAAAGCCCTACAGCTGCTTGGGAATTTCTAGAAGACTTGGCTGAAAAAACCATGCAGTGGGAAACCACTCGTGATGACAACCTAAATTCTGGGGTAGTAAGGGGTGGTTTACATGCAGTCTCTGATGTGAGTCACTTAGAGTCTAAGATAGCTGTCTTAGAAAACATGTTGAAGGGATTATCTCCATAGTTATCCTCACTATCTCAGACTTCTACAGTGTCTTGTTCACATTGTCAAGCTTTAGACCATTCACTGAGTGCTTGTCCTTATTTTACTCATCAATTAACAACTGCACAAGAACAAGCAAGTATGGTTTTACAGAGACCAAAGAATGACCCGTACTCCCCTTATTATAACCCAGGGTGGAGGAATCACCCTAATATGTCATGGGCTAGTAGACCTAATGTCGTACATAATTCTCAACCAAGGATGTTTCATGGAAACAATTTCCAGCCTTCGGCTCAGCCTCCACAGTCTTTTCAAAGACCCACTTTCTCAGGTACGCCTAATGCTCCTAGACCTCCACCATCTGAAGCTCAAATGCAACCTCTTCCTGGTTATACTGACCGTGACAAATTTGAGAGGAAAATTAGCAGTAATATGGAGAGAATGATTAATGCTAACAATGCTCACATGGAAAAAATGATGAGAATGATCACTGAACAGTTTTCCCAGTTAGCATCTTCTTCTAGGGAACAAGGTACTTTTCCAAGTCAACCTAAAGTGAACCCTAAGGGTCATACCCTTCCCCTTCTAGTGGCATTAATGAGTTGGTGGGAAAAGTGAATGCGGTTATTTCTCTCCGTTCTAGTCAAGAGGTTGATAACCAAGTGAGGAACCCTGAGGAACCTTGTACGTATCCTCATCAATTCTTTCAGAATTCATCCCCATCATCTGCACAAGAGACTGGTTCTTCTAATGGGTCAGGGGATACTCCTGATAGTGTTCCAAATGCATCTAAGAGTCCTTCCTCTTCACCACCCTCCGAGGAAGAGGAACTTCAAGAAAAAGACTCTTCTGATTCAGCTAGAGATTCACCTTCTAAGAGTCCTTCCTTCCCTCGTTCCCACTCTTCTCAGAAAATCCAGATGCCTTTACCTCTTTTCCCTCATAGATTGAAGAAGAAAGATCAGGGCAATATTGAGAAGATAAGGGAGACCTTCTCTCAAGTCAAGATCAATATTCCCTTACTTGATGCTATTGAGCAAATGCCTCCTTATGCCAGATTTTTAAAGGATTTATGTACTACAAAAAAGGCAGCTAGTGTACCTAAGAAGGCATTCCTGACTTCTGAAGCTAACTCCATCCTTTCCCAGATACCAGCAAAGTATAAGGACCCCGGTTGCCCTACTGTGTCTATAGTCATAAGGGACCAGCTCATTCATAGAGCATTGCTTGATTTAGGGGCTAGTGTGAATTTGATTCCCTTTGCTAAGTATGAAAGGCTAGAATTGGGTGAATTGAAACCTACCAGGATGGTCATTCAGTTGGCTGATAGATCCACTAGAATACCTTGGGGGATAGTTGAGGATGTGTTGATTAGAGTGAGTGAATTCATCTACCCAGTAGACTTCGTGGTGATTGAAACTGAAAAGGGAATACCTAGTCTAGCCAGTCAGATCCCTGTGATTCTAGGGCGTCCATTTTTAGCTACTGCTAATGCCCTCATCAACTATCGAAATGGTATGATGAGACTGTCTTTTGGTAATATGACTGTGGAAGTAAATGTTTTTAACATGCAAAGACAACCGTCAGGATTTGATGATATGGACTCTTCTACCCTGAATTAGATAGAGAACCCTGTGTTTGATGATGATTTGGATGACGCAATTGTTACTGAGTATAAGTCATTTCTGATAAATGATAATCCTGGGTATGATATGTTTGAATTTGATGACTTATGCTCTGATGTTGATTGCTTACTCACTGTTATGTCTGAATCTGCTGATGGATATGTTTTCCCCACTGCTCTTGAATTGAAACCCCTCCCCGATTCTCTTAAGTATGCATTTTTAGGACCTGATGAATCCTTACTTGTTATTATAGCTTCTGACTTGGATCGGGACCAAGAAGACAAACTCCTTTCCCTGCTTAGGAAGAATAAGGAATCGTTGGGATGGACTTTAGGGGATATTAAGGGGATAAGTCCTTCTGTGGTGCAACATAGAATCCATTTAGAGGACCATGTTCAGCCTTACCAAGATCGGCAAAGGCATTTGAATCCTACTCTTCAGGAAGTGGTCAAGAAGGAGGTTTTGAAATGGTTAGATCGTGGGATCATTTATCCAATATCTGAAAGTGAATGGGTTAGTCCTGTTCAGGTCGTTCCTAAAAAGACTGGCATCACTGTAATTAGGAATGATAAGAATGAATTAATCCCTACTAGAGTTCAATTTGGATGGCGTGTGGGTATAGACTATAGAAAATTGAATGTTGCCACCAGGAAAGACCATTTCCCCCTTCCCTTCTTAGACCATATGCTAGAAAGATTAGCTGGACATTCCTTCTATTGCTTCCTGAATGGATATTCTGGATATACTCAGATCTCAATTGCTCCTGAGGATCAGGAGAAGACCACTTTCACTTGCCCATTTGGGACATATGCTTTCAGAAGAATGCCTTTCAGACTGTGTAATGCCCCTACTACTTTTCCAAGATGCATGATTTCTATTTTGTCAGATTTGATTTAGCAGTGCATGAAAATTTTTATGGATGATTTCTCTGTGTTTGGATCTTCTTTTGATCATTGCTTATGTAATTTGAGAAAAGTTTTAGAAAGGTGTAGGGAGAAAAGTTTGACTTTGAATTGGGAGAAATGCCACTTTCTGGTTAAGAAAGGTATAGTCTTAGGTCATATTATTTCCAAAGATGGAATTGAGGTAGACAAAGCTAAGACTGACCTGATCATCAATCTTCCCCCTCCCCAAAGTGTGAAATAAGTTAGGTCCTTTCTTGGACATGTAGGATTTTATTGACGATTCATTAAGGATTTCAGTAAAATTGCCAAGCCTTTGTCCAATTTTTTAGCTAAAGATATGCCATTTAACTTTTCTGAAGCATGTCATGAGGCATTTTCTAAGCTTAAACAGGCCCTTACTTCTGCTCCTGTCATTCATCCTCCTGTTTGGGGGGAATCTTTTGAATTAATGCGTGACGCATCAGATTTTGCTCTTGGGGTTGTACTTGGACAACACATTGATAGAAAACCCCATGTGATTTATTATACAAGTCATACATTGAATGATGCTCAACTGAATTACACTGTTACTGAAAAGGAATTTTTGGCTGTTGTCTTTGGTTTTGAAAAGTTCATACCATATCTGATTGGTTCCCATGTGATTGTTTACACTAACCACTCTGCCCTTAAGCACCTTCTCTCTAAAAAGGATGCTAAACCTAGACTGGTAAGATGGGTTTTGCTTTTACAGGAATTTGATTATGAAATTAAGGATAGAAAGGGTCTGAAAACCTTGTAGCTGATCACTTGTCTAGAATTACCTATGAGAGTGAGTCTAGTGTTTCTGAATGTTTCCCTGATGAGCAACTGTATGTTGTGCATCCTGATCCATGGTATGCTGATATTGTCAACTATTTAGTTACTAATAGGATTCCTGAGGGATGGACCAAACATGACAAGGATAGATTCTTTCACTTGGTAAAGTTTTTTGTTTGGGATGACCCTTATCTATTCAAATACTGTTATGACCAAGTTTTTAGAAGGTGCATAGCCGACCATGAAGTGAGGAATATACTTTCTTTTTGTCATGACCAAGCTTGTGGGGGGCAATTTAGTGGGAAGAAAACAGTTGCCAAGATTCTTTAATCCGGCTTTTATTGGCCAACTTTGTTTAAGGATGCCATTGAATTCTGCAAGAGTTGTCCCAGATGTCAGTAATTAGGCAAGATAACCAGGAATGACATGATGCCATTAAACCCCATTATTGTAGTGGAAGTTTTTGATGTGTGGGGTATTGATTTCATGGTACCATTTCCAATATCTTTTGGGAATGAGTACATTTTATTGGTTGTGGATTATGTATCTAAGTGGGTGGAAGCCATTCCCTCTCGGACTAACGACACTAAAGTTGTAGTGAAATTTCTTAGGGAAAATATCTTTGCTCGTTTTGGCATGCCCCGGGCTCTCATTAGTGACCAGGGTACTCATTTTAATAATAGATCTTTTGATGCCTTGCTTAGAAGATATTCGATAGTCTATAGGCTGGCTACCCCTTACCACCCTCAAACAAGCGGCCAAGTTGAAGTTTCCAATTGGTAGATAAAACAGATTCTGGAGAAAACTGTGAGTAGGCATAGGAAAGATTGGGTCGATAAGTTGATAGATGCTCTCTGGGCCTATAGGACAGCTTATAAGACTCCCCTCGGCATGTCCCCTTGCAGAGTAGTTTATGGTAAGCCTTGCCATCTACCTGTAGAGTTAGAGCACCGAGTTTGGTGGGCTATTAGGAAGCTCAACTATGATTTGACTGAGGCGGGAGACATGAGACGATTGCAATTGAGTGAACTTGATGAAATCAGAGCGGAAGCATATGAGAGTGCTCGATCTTCCAAGGAGAGGGCAAAGTTGTTTCATGATCAACATGTTTCGAGAAAAGAATTTGCCCCGGGAATGAAAGTACTTTTGTATGACTCTCCGCTTCACTTATTTCCAGGGAAATTAAGGTCCGCTGGACGGGCCCTTATGTTGTCTCTCATGTTTTTCCTTATGGTGCAGTCTAGATTCAGGATTTGCAGATCGATGCCCTGTTCAAAGTCAATGGCTAAAGGTTGAAACCATTTCTCGAGCTGCCAACCCCAAAGGATGTGGAGTGTCTGATGCTCCGTGACCCCGACCCTACTCCGTGACTGATTGCGATACGCGATAGTTTGGGTGTACTCAACACCCAACCGGGTTTGCCAGAAACTCCTTTTCTTCTCTCTCTTTTCTTCTCTCTTTTCTTCTTTCTTTCAGTTTATTCTTGTATAGTTTACTATTTTCCTTATGCTTCTTTGATTTTAGTTTTGATTTTCATTTTGGTGTTATTTGGGTTTTGGTTTTGCTTTCGTTTTTGGTCGTGTCCTAGTTGTATATATTTTAGGTTTTACGGTTATATAGTTTATGTGCTTGCTTTTTAGCGCCTTAGTTCCCACAATGACGACATTGTGAAGTTTTGGTGTGGGGGTGAGGTGCCACTTTTTTTTTTCAAAATTTTTGAAGATTTTTTGTTGTTTTTGGGAACATTTGTACTATTTTTGATTAGTTTGAATCCCCTATGCTTTAGTTATTAGCTTGTATAGAAGTAGGATGTGCGTGATAAATCTTTAACTTTGAATACGATAGTCTAAACCCTAATTCTAACCCCAATTGTTCATTAAAGGTTGTGTTATCCAGTCCTTATTTATTCTTTTATCATTATCTTTAGGTTTTAGGTTTCCATGAACGATTCTCCCACTAGCTTGTGGCATGATTACTTTGGAAAAAAAGTGCGGAAAAAGTGTATTAAGAATAAAAGAAAAAAAAAGAAAAAGAATAAAATTTGGAATGACAAGTATCCCATTGAGGCATACGCCATTGGGACCCTTTGAGGCACGTGCTACTGGGTGTTGCCCTTTGAGGCAATATTACTACTGGGAAAGCTTGCTTCCAAAGTTAGTATAAGAATAATGTAGTTATGTCAACCAAGTGGGATTGAGTCTGTTCTGGTAAATCTAAGTCCTGTGGATGATGATACACTTGCACACAAACACCGGGATGGATTCAAAATCTTGATGTTCAATGGGGTGAAAATTAGTGTTTTGATGTCATTTAGAGGTTAGAGGGCTTTGATGTACATTTTATGTATATACAGGTCAATAATTGAGTACATGGGTGATCTAGCTGATTAGGAGTTGTGTATATGTTTCCCGAGTTTTGTACATATCAGTTTTGAGAAAACCCAAAAAGATTTTCTTTTATTTTTGAAATAATTTTGTGGGTATTTCACTTTGAAACCCTCACGAGACCTCACTCGTCCACTTGGGAGTCCAAGGGGTTTAAAGGGCTTGTTGCATACGCTAAATGCAACCGTAATTCCTACGACAGTGAGTTAGGATTTTCTTTTCTTATTTTTCATTTTCTTTTAGTTAGTTTAGTTTGTTTTACTCGAGGACGAGCAAAATCTTGGTGTGGGAGTATTTGTTTGAGCTAAAAATGTGCTATTTTTAAGGTACTTTTTTACCGGGTGTATGCTCGTTTTAATAATACTTTTTTAGGTTTTTTAATTGATTTTATTTTATTTTTGCAGATTTTTAATAAATGTGGTGAAAGGGCTGAAAGTGGCGAAAAATGCGAGAAATGAGGAAATTTCGGGAGTTGAAGAACCGGTCCAAAATTCCACAAAATCGGCCTAGGAGAATCAAAAGGAAAAAAAAACCCAGACCGGTCCAGCATAAAACCGGACCGGCCGGTTCAGAGAAACCGGTTCGCGTGAACCGGTTCAGCTTAAAACCCCCCTGCTCCCTTTCTTCGCGTCTGTCTTTTTCTCTCTCCCCGAAATCGACCCATAAACCCTTACCATTCCCAGACCCTCCACCCAACCTCCATCACCATAACCGAACTCGACCATGCCATCCTCGCTGTTATCCCTCTCTCTCTCTTCCAGCACATCACCCCCGTTCCCAAACCACAAAACTAACCCACAGACTTCGAAACTGCTTTCGTCCATCTCCAACCCCAAAACCCAGAAACCAGAAACCCCACCCACAGTTTCGACTTTGTCCTCTTCTTACCCATTCCACCACCACAACTCGTCCTGCCAATGCCAGCACACCACCCACGCTAGCTCCATCTCGACCATCCACGATACCCACTCAATCGAAGGGTCGCTTAAGGTTGAGGCTCGGTATAAAATGAAGAAGTCAGTGCCATTTTCAGGGGTTAGAGAAGTTTTTCTAGGTTTAATTTACTTTAAATTCTTGCTACCTAGGTTTCGAATTTCAGTTTTGTTTTCGCAATTCTTAGGGATTAGGGTTGATGTTAGTTAGGGTTTGAAATTCGGCTTGGTGTATTTGTATTTCGATTCCACAGTTTTAGGTTGTAACCTAAACTTTGAGCATTTCAGATTGAAATTTCGGTCAAGTTCTGGGTTTATTGCATCCAATTTCTTCCCAAATTCCCTTGTTCCTTTTTGTTTTGTTCTGTTTCGATTTTGCTGGATTGAACAATGGCGATTCATCCATTGATGGTACGGGCTGAGCTGCAAAGTGAGGAGGCCTAAAATTTCTTTTATTTGTTTCGGTTTATTTCTCCCCCTTTCTCCAGTTCGAGCTCTGTCAGAGGCAAAGATGGCGTCCCTGTGCTGCAATCTGGGCATGGTTTTGGTTTGTTTCTTCAACTTTACTATTGATTTTATTAGTGCGTTTGGATTCAATTGATTACCATAGTCTCTGGTTGAGTAATGGTGGTTATTACTGGTTCGATTTCTATTTACTTGTGCTGTTCGAATTGAGCTATGATGTTCAGTGACTAGTTGCAATCGATTGTGGATGTTTATTATGCCAGATTAGTTAGGTTAGATTAGTAATAGCCTTGCTCTGTTTGTTCTTCCCTTCCCTTTGTGGTTTTAGTCAAGTTCATGTGCCTAACTATGCCTGAATTGTTGAAAGGAAACAGTGCTTGTGATTGATGTTACGAATGGAATGCTGAGAATTAATTCTAATAGCTTGAAAGATGTTGGCTAAAAGTTGATTTTAAGTTTTGGGGTGACGTTTGGGTAATTGATATAAGGATTAGTTTAGGACTAGTTTACTTAGTTCATTTAGGTCGTTTAAATTCTCAGTTAGAGGCAACTAGTACATTTTGAAAGTTTAAAATTAGTTAATTAGTTAGTATATCCTTTTTAAGTGACTTAAATCCTTCCATCGTCCCTGAGGATCGACCCTTAAGTACTATGACTGACAATCGAGTATTTGAGGTTTCTTTTCTTTAATTTAATTTTTCACCCCCCTCAAAATCGCTCAACACCAGCGGCCCAGCAGCAGCCTGGCCCAGCTGTGCTCTTTTCATTCTTCCCAAGCTGAAGCCCATCTCCATCTTCCCTCATTTCCTTCTCTCTGGGCCAGGCCTAGATATCTCCCTTTCCCTCTCTTTCTTCTCCCTTTCGGGCCAACCTGGCACTTCGGCCCCCTCTCCCAGCCCAAACTCCCTCTCTTTCTCCCCATCTTACTTAAACCCTCACATGCCTTGCACGTGATCTGGCAGCCTCCTTCCCATTTTCTTCTTCTTCCCCATCTGCTGCTTCGACTCTTGCCCAAAAATCCGAAGAACAGGGCAGAACAGAGGACGACGGTTCTTCGTCCATCCCCAGCCGTTACTCCCTCTCTCTGTCTACTCATTCATCTTCCAACATCTATTCGGCAACCGTTATTCCGTTAGTGTATTCACCTCTGCTCCATCAATTCCTGGCTTGGCGGTTACAAAAAAAAAATAAAAAAATTCAGCACCATGAATCGAATTTAATTCGAGGCAACCAAGAGGCATGAGCATAGCCTTGTGAAGCCTTCAAAGGGACGCCGAGTTCAGAGGAGTAGAGAGTAGAAAAAGGGTGTTAGTTTTCGCTTCTTTTTGGTTTTTCATTGAACTGTGGACTTGGCATGTTTCAATCGCTCCTTGCTTCGGTTTTAGTTCTCCTGTTTCGAATGAGGAATTGTGGGTTTTTCGTTTTTAGATTTGAGTAATGAAATTCTTAATTTGGGACTGTTTATGTTCAAGTTTGGCACTCTGAATTGGAAACTTTTGAGCTTTGGTTGTGACTTTGCATTTGGGAATTTTGTTTAGTTGTTTGGGAATGCTGATTTCGTTGGCTGTGCTGCGAAGACTCCATTGTTTTCCCCTCTGCTTCATCGGCATCTGCTTCATTACCCAGGCTCGAAACAGGCTCAGATACTAGATAGATCTAGTTGGGGATAAATGTGCCCAAATGTTGGTGGTATAAATTATTTGCAGTCTGGTTCTTTTTACTTTGCCTAGGCACTTTACTGGTTAGCGAATGTTTCACGATTTCATAAATTTATCTTGGTTATTTGGTCTATCAATTTGTGAAATAGCTTCATTTCGGAGTTGGTTAGTTTAATATCAAGTTTTAATTTAGCTTATATTTTTTTTTGGTAACCAAATTTCATAACCCATCCCTGAGGATCGACACCCGTTAGCGTTACAACGATAAACCATACGCTTGCGGAAAAATCGCAACAGCTTCACTATGGATTGACACTCTTTTCTTTTCTTCACTTTCTCAGTCTTTTGTGGAAGATTGAGCTGATCATTTTTTTGACTTTATAGATAGCCTAGTAATCGTTTCCTCTTGAAGGTTCATGTGCGTTTCCATTTCTTTACCCTCCCTGGTGAGTTTTTGTCAGATGGCCTTCATATCAGCCATCTCCTCCTTCCAACTGTTTACGCCTATCATCATAAGTAGTATGACAATAGTTTTTGAGGACTCAACTTTACCTTTTGATAAGAGAGCCCCTTTTGGTGAGGGTGTGGAAGAGTCACTAATATAGTAGCCTTCTACTTCACAGATTGGTGATTGAAGCTTAGTGAGGTTTTGAACTTCATTCATCTAAGAGGACACGTTTTGCTTTATCTTCAAGCCTTGGGGTTTAGATTCGGTCGTCATTATTTTTGCCTAGTGACAATCATTGTAGTAGCTTTTACTATGCTTATTTTCTCCAGTTTGTGCGTTCCCTACTAGAGGTAGCGTCAGTTTCATAGGATCTATGAGAGAGATCTGTTGCTCTATTTCTTTAAGGATTGAGATACAACGTTCTTTGTGGCCATGTTTTCTCTAAAAAGGATACTATTGAAACTTGAAAATCTTAATTTTTTAAGAGAAAGAGGTGAGAGGTAGAGTTGGTCCTACCTAGCATGCCAAAAATTTGTGAACATAAATTTCAAGCATGAAATAAATTAGACAACAAATTAGGTAAAAAAAATTGAATTTTTGCATTGATCCTCTAGAAATGGGTACAGTCTATAAATTGAATACAATCAAAGTAACTCTTTGATTTGATCTCCTTGGATGATTTTGAATGGACTTTATCTTGAGAGAGGGCTTAAGAGACTTAATCTCAATAAAGAAAAGTATTTGATCTTCGAAGGAAGATAGCTCGTGCTTGTTATCTTCCTTCAGAGACTCAGTGCTTAGGCTTTTGTGAATTCTTCGAATCATTTAATGAAGGGGGTAGGGGTTTATTTATAGGAGAATTGCCCCCTCCACCTTAAAGGTAGAGATAGACCTTGACCTAATTTGGGCCAACAATTGGGCTCCGGTTTGAGTCGATTTAACTTGGGAATCCGCATTAACGTTGTGCTTATTAACTTGGTAGTCTGATGACGTGCTAATTTGAGCGTCGAGTTGGACTGAGGGGTTAACTGTTAGCTAGGTTTTGACTAGGCTTTGACTTGGGAATCTCTTGGGCTTTTGATAGGGCCACAAGCGCACGATCGTGTTGTAGCAAATCAAGCTCATTTCCCATAGGGACTAGGTTGATCTATTAAGCTTTATCCACTTAAGATAGGCTAAGCAGATCAATACTTGATATCAAAATTAAACTAATCAACTGTCTAACTTAATGAATAGATAATCATGGAATTAAGCAAAATAAGCAATCACTCGATCCATGCATCAATCAAGCACTTCTTCCTTGATTGGTTGTTTCAAAACCAACAATAGAAATATCATAACCCTCTGTCAAGGTGAAGTGAAATACCTATATCTTACCTATGACCATTTTTCAGGGGTTCTTGATTTGTTTCGGTTCATTAAGCAAGGATTATTATATTCGTGGTTTCTCAATTGGTGTGACTTTCTCAAGACTCCACACAATCAAATCAACTCTTAGGGTTCTAGTATCGAATTTCACCATTTAGGTCTTCATTTCATAACCAAGACATGCAAGACAGTGATCAAGGTCTTCACAAGAGAATAAACATCTAGGATCCAATAAAACAATCTAATTATTCCAAAAATACTAAAGGTGATGAACAGTAAACCAAGAAATTAACTTTTATTTGCATAAATCCAAAAGCAAAACAACAAAATTATAATCAAAATTACAAAACATAAACCCTAAAATGAGAAAAGAGAAGAGAAAAGAAGAGAAATGCTTAGCCAAGATCGAACTTGAACCGTCGTTGGAAAATCAGGATGGAGTCCATGGAAATCTTAACTTTAATTTGTCTCTCTTCCTCGAATCTAATCTAAATCCTAATCTAGATGATGGATGTTGAAGAGTGGAATGGACCATCCTCAGAATGAAGCCGTAAAATAGCTGTTTATGGCAGAAATGAAGTTTACAAAACCGTCCAAACTCTTAGAACACGAACAACCATGACAAAATCTAGTAAACTTGAGGAAACAAGGGGCACCATGGATCGTGGGGACCACCACGGAATGACCATGGTGGACATTGTCTTAGTCGTTCTCTCTTGTTTTCCCTGCTGCTTCTTCGTGTGTAACGCCCCAATAATACATAAATCACAGCTACATTTACCTACCTAAGCATAGCACCAAAAAAAAAAAACCAATGAATGGGCGTTACCGCCGTCCGCAAGGACAAGGCTTCGCTTAAATATGAAAGTTTAGCCATAAAATCAAAGTTTATCTTCAAAGGGCAAACACGTCCATTCAAACCATTTAATTACATACATGAATGATTCTAACTTCTCCGGGTTACATCAAGGTTATAACAACATACATAACTCAGTTTAAATATATAGCTGGAACACCAAAATGCACCACAAAAAGGCATGAAAACATCTTAGCACTTCTATCCGCCAATCATAGGGACGGTCCTGATTTAATTATCACCTTCAGCCTCCCTGCCCGCCTGAGAGCGGTTTACTGAGCATTTTCCTATAACAAAACATAAAAATATTTTGAACTGTGAGCCAAAGCTCAGTACATGCATCCCTGTACTGATAACGATTCAATGGGGAAAGAAATTATGAGGGCTCGTTTTGCAATTCATTTGTATTTTAAAACAGGGAATGAGATGTATATAAAGCTAAATTGCCAATTATTATCTGTTAGTGCACCCCTTAGTAACTGTTACGATCTATGTATAGGTGTACACCTGCCAAGCCGACCGGAAGACCTGACCTGAAGCCGCGCGGGTAACTGAAGGGCAATGCCCTGTAACTGATAACTGATGGGGTCACTAATTATGTGATAAATCACTGGTTCAATTGATTCATTGATGTACTTACCAAAACATTATAATTTCGATAAATACGTGCTGATTTCTAAAGATACAGTCAATAAACGTACCTGGGGTCTTTAAAAGTTAGTTCACAGATTAAATAGATGACTAAAATGGAGAGGATGAGAGCTTAGGCATTGATGCTGTTCAAATTCATTATATGCATAAAAGTAGTACAATGGATACCCTTAAATAGAAAAGGCTTATAAAGAATTTGTGTGAACTAGTTAATAGGTTAAACTGATAAAGTTTAATAAAGTATAGAAATGCTAAGTTAAGGCACGGTAAAGACGAGGGTATGGAATGAATAATCCACAACTTATACTCCCGACCTCCAACTGAGACGTAAGACCCCAATATAAACAGCTTAGGAAGTCCTCTAAAACTTTCCTGAAGGGCACATAACCAGATTCCCACAACAGGTTCCATAGAATGGGGTTAGAACAAGAACATGTTAGGTTTTTGACCTGGCTGATCATTACCAATTTTGTTTCAAAGTTTGTCCTGTTTCACTGAAAATTCCAGCTTCACTGTTTTAGGTTGTCCTCTCACTTTTCACACCAAACCGCAACTTAAACTCTTTCTTAAGAGCCTGTAAGCACACTATGGTACATCCCAACATCATACAAGATCACCACACTCAAATTCACTTCATAAATATATCCAACAAGACTTACTTTCTAGGCACATAAACACATACCTCAAGTTTAACACAAATTTGGTCCAAACCATGCATTCTTGGATAAAACCCTAAGTTTGGGTCAACTTGAACCCCATCTAATCTTTCCAACACATCATAAAAACCATAATAAACTTCAATACATTAAAAGATAAGCAAAAACAAGGAGAAAACAAGCCATAAAGATCACTTGAACAAGAAGCTTGCATACCAAAGATGAAACCCTAACCCTAACTTCATCCAAAATCAACTCCACCATAAACCCTCAATAAGGTGATTCTTAATACAACAAAAACAGCATAATCCATCATTAAAACAACCAAAATAAAGAACAAAACCCAGCAAGATCAAAGATCAAAAACAAAAATCAGCATAGAGATGAAAGAACACTTAACTTTGTGCTAGCAAAAGAGGTTGATATGCTTCTTGATGCTTAAGGAGTGAAAGAGGTGTTTGGGGGTGGTGAGTGGGGAATGATTAGAGGTTTTTTTGGTGGTGGAAAGGTGGTGGTATGGTGGTGAGATGGGGCTGCCGAGTAGAGAGAGAAAGAGGGGTGGCAAGAGAGAGAAAATCACTTGGTGTAAAATGAAGATAAAAGTCACTTTTTTAATTTTTATACTCACCTTAATACATGGATGATTACTTGGCTGCCAATAGGGTAGAAAAGTCAATAATATCATGCTTGATTAAGGCTTAATTAAGAGGATTTAGTTAATCAAATAAAGGTCAAGTCTTGTTGCATCGAAATCGGCTTTAAACGGGCTGGGGTTTAGCGAAAAACTGAAACCGAGCGCATTTCTGATTATTTTTTTTTAAAGGTTTGGGATAAATGGTTGTGGTGCCATGAAAAAGAATGTTAAACATTAAATTCTTAAATATCAAGGCCTAACTCAATTTCCAAAATTGAGAAGAAGAAATCTCCGAATTGCAAAGTAAGGGCCTCGTTAGAAATGGCCAAATGAGAATAATAAAAAGATGGGAATAGAAAAAGGAATGATGTGAATGAAATGAACTCAATCACATGGATGAATGCCATGAAATTAATAAACAGAATTTAGGGTCGGACTACTACAGTCTTCCCCACTTAAAAAGTTTCGTCCTCGAAACTAAACTAGTGGACTTCCCCAAATCATGCTAGATTACCTCGAATAAATGTGGGTATTTGGCTTTCATTGCCTCCTCGGTCTCCCAAGTAGCTTGTTGGGAGGTATGGTTCATCCAGAGTACTTTAACCAATGGTATCTGTTTGTTGCGCAGCTACTTGATAATGCGATCTAGTATTTGAATGGGACGCTCTTCATAGACTAGATCTTCAGCGATATTGATAGGTTCAGATACAATGGTATGATTTGGATCTGAAATATATTTTCGA
Source organism: Selenicereus undatus (assembly GCA_017589665.1). Lineage (NCBI taxonomy): Eukaryota > Viridiplantae > Streptophyta > Magnoliopsida > Caryophyllales > Cactaceae > Selenicereus > Selenicereus undatus. The sequence continues at coordinate 76,963,424 of JACYFF010031955.1, forward strand.
AGCTGAGAGATATGAAACACGTTATGGACGTGCTCAAGTTCGGAAGGCAACTCTAGGCGATAAGCGACAGGATTCAACCTCTCAACGATTTCATAAGGTCCAATGTACCTTGGACTCAATTTGCCCCGTACTTCGAACCTCTTCACACCTTTAGTTGGTGAAACTTTTAGGAAAACTTTATCACCAACTTGAAACTCTAGAGGCCTTCTTCTTTTGTCCGCATAACTTTTTTGTCGACTTTGGGCAACCCTAATATGCTCCTGAATCTTTCTGATCATCTCAGTAGTCTCTTGCATCATTTCAGGACCTATTATCAGTACCTCATCCAAGTCACTCCAGCACAACGGGGTTCTACATTTTCTCCCATATAGAGCCTCAAATGGGGCCATTTTGATGGTGGATTGATAGCTGTTGTTATAAGAGAATTCCACCAAAGGTAAATCATCTTCTCATTTCCCTTAGAATTCCAATACACAAGCTCTCAACATGTCCTCCAAAATTTGATTAACCCTTTCAGTTTGTCCATCTGTCTCTGGGTGATAGGAGCTACTGAAGTTTAGTTTGGTTCCAAAGGCCTTTTGAAGTGCTTGCCAGAAGCGCGCCTGGAATCGTTGATCCCTATCCGAGACTATGTCGAGAGGAATCCCATGTAAACGGACTATCTCCTTTACATACAGTTGGGCTAGTCTTTCTATTCCCCAAGTATCCTTAATTGGCAGGAAATGAGCCGACTTCGTGAGTCGATCCACTATGGCCTAGATAGCATTCTTCTTCGAGACAGAAAGGGGGTAAACCCATAACAAAGTCCATTGAGATTGAATCCCACTTCCAAGTGAGAATTTCTAAGGGTCGTAATTCACTCACAGGGCGTTGATGCTCTGCTTTAACTTTCTGGCAGATTAAACACTTGTTCACATATTCTGCAACATCTTTCTTCATGTTATTCCACCAAAAATATTATCTCAGATCTCTGTACATTTTTGTGCCTCCTGGATGCACTGAATAACGAGTATTGTGAGCTTCTTTCAAAATTTGCTTTCTTACCTCCCCATTTTTGGGCACACATAGGCGATTCTGGAACCGCAAATCCCCATCCTCATGTACTACAAACCCCGGGAACTTCCCTTTTTCTAAATTTTGCTTTATACTTTGGAGTTCAGGATCACTTTCTTGATTCAGTCAGATTTCTTCCACTAGGGAAGACTGAACAGTAAGTTCTAATAGTTGAGCATTCGTTTTCCCATGAGATACTAATTGAATCCCAAAGTCCTCCAATTCTCTCAAGAGGTTTAATTGAGTAATCACCACAGTGTTTGAACTATGTTGCGCCTTCCTACTGAAGGCATCCGCCACCACATTTGCTTTACTAGGGTGGTATTGAATCTGCAAATCATAATCTTTAAGCAACTCTAGCCAACGCCGTTGGCTCAAGTTGAGCTCCTTTTGGGTGAAGATATACTTTAAACTTTGATAATCAGTATAGATCTTGCACGGTACCCCATATAGATAATGCCTCCAAATTTTCAAGGCAAAGACCACAGCTACCAGTTCCAGGTCATGGGTAGGATAGTTTTTCTCATATGGCTTGAGTTGTCGAGAGGCATAAGCTACCACTTTGTCCTCCTGCATCAACAAGCACCCTAGGTCGTTCTTCGATGCATCACTGTAAACAGTATACTCCTTTCCTTTTGTTGGTAATGTTAGGATCGAGGCGATTGTCAGTCGCTGCCTTAGCTCTTGGAAGGCTTTCTCACACCTTTCAGTCCACTCGAACTTATTCACATTCTTTAGGAGATTGGTCAGTGGTGAAGCTATTTTCGAAAAGTCCTTGACGAACCTTCGGTAGTAACCGGCTAAACCCAAAAAGCTTCTAATCTCAGTGACATTGGTAGGCCTTGGCCATTCGGTGATTGCTTTCACCTTCTGGGGGTCAACCTTAATTCCTTCTTTTGTGACCACATGCCCCAAAAATACCACTTTCTCCAGCCAAAATTCACATTTCTTTAATTTGCCATAGAGTTGATGTTCCCTCAAGGTTTGCAGTGGTCAGCATGCCCCTCCTTGTCCTTAGAATAGATAAGGATGTCATCCATGAACACCACTACGAACTTGTCCAAATAAGGTCTGAAAACCCTGTTCATAAGGTCCATGAAGGTTGTAGGAGCATTAGTGAGACCAAAAGGCATCACTGTGAACTTATAGTGACCATACCTGGTTCTAAATGCTGTCTTAGGAATGTCATCAGATTTAATCCTAAATTGATGATACCCTGACCTCAAGTCAATCTTAGAGAACACTCCTGTCCCTTGTAATTGATCAAACAAATCATCTATTCGTGGTATAGGGTACTTGTTCTTGATGGTAATCTTGTTCAACTCCATATAATCAATACATAGCCTCAAGGTTCCGTCCTTCTTCTTGACAAACAACACTGGAGCACCCCATGGTGACACACTTGGCCTAATAAAGCCCTTTTGTAACAGTTCATCTAGTTGAAGCTTTAATTCCTTAAGCTCGGTTGGGGCCATACGATATGGAGCTTTAGAAATAGGTTGGGCTCCAGGAATTAACTCGATCCCAAAATCAATTTCCCTCTGCGGGGGTAGTTCGGGTAATTCTTCCGGGAAAACATCTTCAAATTCACAAACCACAGGTATATTTTCTACTTCCTCTTCTTTGGTTTGGGTGCTGATAGCATAACACCAATATCCAATACATCCTTTATATAATAGCTTACTTGCTTTCATAGCAGAAATCAAAGGACAAGAGTTTGCCTCTTTCTGCCCATAAAAACACATTTTTCTCCCTTTTTCATCTTTCAGGATAACCTTAAGTTCTTCACAATCGATTTGGGCTCCATAAAAATGCAACCAATTCATCCCCAAAATGATATCAAAATCAGACAAGTCAAATTAAATCAAATCCACAGGGAAGGTGGTTTCACCAATGGTGATGGGGACAAGTTGATAAGAGAGGGGGCACTCAATCACAGAATTATTGGGCAGCTTGATTCTATAATTGGTTGCCATCCTTTTGTTCTCAAGGCCCAATTGTTTAGCAGATCGGGTAGATATAAACAAATGAGTGGCACCTGAATCAAATAATACGCAAAATGGCTTTGAATTTAAAAAGAGAGTTCCAGTGACTACCGTACCAGAGGTAGCAGCTTCCTTTTTGTTCATCACAAATGCCCTTCCTGCAACTGCAGGTCTTGAAGGTGGAGGTCCCTGGCGGAGCGGGGCCAAGGGTTTCGCTGCACCCTTATCTACAACTTTTAATCGTCGGGGGCATGTAGCGATAAGATGTTCAGGACTACCACACCACATGCATTTGTTGGTGCCAACGCGGCATTCAGGAGTGGTATGATTTGTTCTTGCACATTTCGCACAAGGTGCTGTTAAGCCTGCAGGACAGCTCTTGGAGGGAATAAAAGTAGGTTTCTTCTGGTTCTGCTGGTTCTGGTTCACACTCTCACTTGGAGTCCCCTGCTCAAACCCCTTTCTCTTATGGTTGATTGGAATCAGTGTCCTCAACTCCGTCTTCACTCTTTCCACTTCGGCTGCTCACTCATATAATTCTTGATAAGTTAGCATGGGTTGTCCAGCTAACTGATTTCGAATCTAGAAGGCCAAACCTTCCTCAAACCTTCTCATCTTCAACCTTTCAGATGACACAAATTCAGGGACAAACCTAGATAGTTCGGTGAACTTACTAGCATACTGCATCACCGACATGCTACCGCTCATTTTTAATTCCATAAATTCTTTCTCCTTTTGCCTTTACACCACAGCTGGGTAAAATTTCGCCCTTATCTCTGTTAAGAATTCATTCCAGGTGAATTCAGGCCCTTCAAGCTTATCCTTCACTGTATTCCACCAAATGTCAGCTTCACCCGACAAATAATATGTCCCAATGTTCAGTTTCTTTTCCTCTGGTACCTCAACTACTGCAAAAATTTTCTCCATTCCCCTTATCCATTCCTCTCATACCACGGGATCATAGGACCCGTTGTAAACTTTAGGGTTGCGCCGTGCTACCCTATCTGCCAATTTATCATCCTTGGGAGGGGTTTCAGTAGACACTTGGGGAATTCGTTTCATCAATTCAGCAACTAAGGTTGGCTAGTAACTCGGGTTGCCTAAGTTGCCAGCTAACTCAGAGAGCGACGGTGGCATGTCACCATGTGGTGGCCCCTGACACGAGGCTTGATCACCCGATCCCTGGCCTTGCTCCAAATTATCCTCTACGTGCACCTCATTGTCATTTTGCATTGTCTGAGACATTCTGACCAGACATTAAATAAAACAATTCAGACACTGGGACCCCAGTCATATAGGATAAACATGCCCAATAAATACATAAGAGATGTCTCACAGAATATTTCACAACTCAAAGCGTTATCACTTCATTACATAACTGCTTACTTACATACATAGTTGGTTCATTTAGATGAACACAAAAGCATATAACACCTGCAAGCCTAGTTCTTACTCCTAAACACCAAACACTAAATAGCCCTCGACATTAGATCCGTCACATGACCAAAAAGAGTTACGGATCATGTCGTCATGGTCAAAGAGGATTGGACTAACTATATACATTGTTGGATGCCCCAAAAATATCACCATCCAATCCCACCATACCATATTTACATACAGGGCTCAAAATAAAATAAAATAAAAACACCACGCCGATCCTTAGAGCCACCTAACGATCCCTAGATGGATCGTAATCTAGGTCTGACTCGTCATCAGGTTCTTCACCTGAATCAAAACTGCTCGTGGATGCCTCCGACTCGGCATCACCAACCTCTGGTTGAACTTGGGGCTCATGTTCGTCCTCTACCATCAACTCATCCTCCTCTTGCTCCCCTGGCTGCTCTATCCCCATCTCCTCATTGCCTTGATCCTCCTCGGGATCATCCACCTCAGGATCCTCCTCCTCAGGATCATCCTCCTCCTCCTGGTGGTCCTCACTAGAACTGATCACCACTAGGTCCGGGGTATCAAGGATGTTTATCACCTCGTGGGCCTCCGCAGGGCATTCAGGCATCAGTGGGGTGCCTGGTACGGGTGGGATAGGTGGCTCCTGTGCTGGCGCTAGGGCTACTGGTGGAGGATGGACCTGATGGAGGGGAAAAACGTGCTGAAGGGTTTCCATGGTAAGTCCCCTCAGCTCAAACTCCTCTCTCAACAACAACTCTGCAGTGAGAGTCGTCCAAGCCCCCCCTGGGCCTGAAACCTAGGTCCGTCTACGCCTGGGTTCCCTGTCGTCATAAAGTCATTATAACGGTGCCTGAATTCCACCCACAGGCCAACCGGGGGTAGGGACCACAACAATCTCTGCGCACGGAACGCAATACTGTGGAACTCAGAATAAGGGTCCTGCGCATGTGCCTCCATACTACTATGGAGCAACGCAATGTGTGATATCATTGATCCACCAGGCAACATGTTCACACCATAGGGATCCATCTAACAAAGAAAACACATGTGTGAGAGGCAGGCATAACCATAGCCATCCATAAATAAAGAACATGCAGATAAAAGCAACTTGTATTCTCCTAATATCACCCTAGCAATATACGATAGCCCCTCCTAGCCACCACTCTCACCCTATTGTTTCTAGCCCTACCATCCTCAAGAAAATCTCAACCTGGCTCTGATACCAAATCTGTAACACCCTAATAATACATAAATCATAGCTGCATTTTCCTACCTAAGCATAGCACCAAAACAAAACCAATGAACGGGCGTTACCGCCGTCCGTAAGGACAAGGCTTCGCTTAAATATGAAAGTTTAGCCATAAAATCAAAGTTTATCTTCAAAGGGAAAACACGTCCATTCAAACCATTTAATTACATACAGGAATGATTCTAACTTCTCCGGGTTACATCAAGGTTATAACAACATACATAACTCAGTTTAAATATATAGCTGGAACACCAAAATGCACCACAAAAAGGCATGAAAACATCTTAGCACTTTTATCCACCAATCATAGGGACGGTCCTGATTTAATTATCACCTTCAGCCTCCCTGCCCGCCTGAGAGCGGTTTACTGAGCATTTTCCTAAAACAAAACATAAAAACATTTTGAACTGTGAGCCAAAGCTCAGTACATGCATCCCTGTACTGATAAAGATTCAATGGGGAAAGAAATTATGAGGGCCCGTTTTGCAGTTCATTTGTATTTTAAAACAGGGAATGAGATGTATATAAAGCTAAATTTCCAATTATTATCTGTTAGTGCACCCCTTAGTAACTGTTACGATCTATGTAGAGGTGTACACCTGCCAAGCCGATCGGAAGACCTGACCTGAAGCCGCGCGGGTAACTGAAGGGCAATGCCCTGTAACTGATAACTGATGGGGTCACTAATTATGTGATAAATCACTGGTTCAATTGATTCATTGATGTACTTACCAAAACATTATAATTTCGATAAATACGTGCTGATTTCTAAAGATACAGTCAATAAACGTACCTGGGGTCTTTAAAAGTTAGTTCACAGATTAAATAGATGACTAAAATGGAGAGGATGAGAGCTTAGGCATTGATGCTGTTCAAAATCATTATAGGCATAAAAGTAGTACAATGGATACCCTTAAATAGAAAAGGCTTATAAAGAATTTGTGTGAACTAGTTAATAGGTTAAACTGATAAAGTTTAATAAAGTATAGAAATGCTAAGTTAAGGCACGGTAAAGACGAGGGTATGGAATGAATAATCCACAACTTATACTCCCGACCTCCAACTGAGACGTAAGACCCCAATATAAACAGCTTAGGAAGTCCTCTAAAACTTTCCTGAAGGGCACATAACCAGATTCCCACAACAGGTTTCATAGAATGGGGTTAGAACAACAACATGTCAGGTTTTTGGCCTGGCTGATCATTACCAATTTTGTTTCAAAGTTTGTCATGTTTCACTGAAAATTCCAGCTTCACTGTTTTAGGTTGTCCTCTCACTTTTCACACCAAACCTTAACTTAAACTCTTTCTTAAGAGCATGTAAGCACACTATGGTACATCCCAACATCATACAAGATCACCACACTCAAATTCACTTCATAAATATATCCAACAAGACTTACTTTCTAGGCACATAAACACATACCTCAAGTTTAACACAAATTTGGTCCAAACCATGCATTCTTGGATAAAACCCTAAGTTTGGGTCAACTTGAACCCCATCTAATATTTCCAACACATCATAAAAACCATAATAAACTTCAATACATTAAAAGATAAGCAAAAACAAGGAGAAAACAAGCCATAAAGATCACTTGAACAAGAAGCTTGCATACCAAAGATGAAACCCTAACCTTAACTTCATCCAAAATCAACTCCACCATAAACCCTCAACAAGGTGATTCTTAATACAACAAAAACAGCATAATCCATCATTAAAACAACCAAAATAAAGAACAAAACCCAACAAGATCAAAGATCAAAAACAAAAATCAGCATAGAGATGAAAGAACACTTAACTTTGTGCTAGCAAAAGAGGTTGATATGCTTCTTGATGCTTAAGGAGTGAAAGAGGTGTTTGGGGGTGGTGGGTGGGGGATGATTAGAGGTTTTTTTGGTGGTGGAAAGGTGGTGGTATGGTGGTGAGATGGGGCTGCCGAGTAGAGAGAGAAAGAGGGGTGGCAAGAGAGAGAAAATCACTTGGTGTAAAATGAAGATAAAAGCCACTTTTTAAATTTTTATACTTTCCTTAATACATGGCTGAATACTTGGCTGCAAATAGGGTAGAAAAGTCAATAATATCATGCTTGATTAAGGCTTAATTAAGAGGATTTAGTTAATCAAATAAAGGTCAAGTCTTGTTGCATTGAAATCGGCTTTAAACGGGCTCGGGTTTAGAGAAAAACTGAAACCGAGCGCATTTCTGATTATTTTTTTTAAAGGTTTGGGATAAATGGTTGTGGTGCCATGAAAAAGAATGTTAAACATTAAATTCTTAAATATCAAGGCCTAACTCAATTTTCAAAATTGAGAAGAAGAAATCTCCGAATTGCAAAGCAAGGGCCCCGTTAGAAATGACCAAATGAGAATAATAAAAAGATGGGAATAGAAAAAGGAATGATGTGAATGAAATGAACTCAATCACATGGATTAATGCCATGAAATTAATAAACAGAATTTAGGGTCGGACTACTACATCCTGGAACCTCCAAGACCGTAGTACTTACTACAGTACTTTCATGATGGGTGCCTTTAGGCCTCTTTTGGTATCTCTTTTGATCCACAAGGCCTCAAAAAATCTTCATTCTACTCACATAACTTGGTAACAAAGTCAAAATCTTCAAAAACTCTCAAAATAAGTGAAACCAAGCGTAACAGTAGGAATAGGGGCATAAGTCATGCAATTAAGTATATTAATCTCCTAAAATGACTCTCAAACACTTATGAAATCCATGTAAATATAACATTCATCACTCCCTCATACTTAAACCTTTGTTTGTCCTCAAGCAAACACTAGATAAATGCAACCACGGGAGATGCATCTAGGACTCAAAAATATAGCAACCTACTTGAAGTAGGCAAGTCATAACATATCACATGCAAGAATAGCAATCAATGGTAACTCCAAATAGCGCACAAGACATTTCAAATATTAGGAGGGTAAGGTTTTCGAAAAGGTGCGAGAAAACAAGCTTGACATCAAACCTGATTACCCCCAAAGAACCACAAAGCATATCATGCAAGTATATGGGATTTGATTGGGGTCAAATAGATCGGTAAAACCTCACTTTTGGAAAATTTGAATTACTCCCACTCATTTGTTCGAAATATAGCATGGGTTCGCTCAAAATTTATTCCAAAGATGCAAGCTACCTTAGGCTTGCAAAGACTCTCAAATTCTCCACCACTGAAAACGCAATGTACACATGCTAATCAAGAGGACTTCACTTGGGTTGTAGTGTGGGCTAGAAGATTTAAGGGAAGGACTGGACATATACATTGGGGCAATGTAGAGCTAGGTAGCAAAATGACTAGGGAGCAACTAACAAGACATCAATTAACTATGAAGTTTACCAACATTCCAAACCCCAATAATACAATGAACATGTCCCACAAATCAAGCAGGAAGTGAGTTGACCAATAAGGAATGCAAGCTATTCACATGTCCAATGCCAATCATGCATTTAATTTAATTTTATTTTTTTGCTTACCTTTTTTCCTTTACTTTCTATTTTTTTTCAACATGATATTTTCTATTTTTTTTCTTTTTTTTCTTTGGGAAATGAAATGAAGATTTCAATCAATGAAAGGCATAGGAATGAAAATTATCAACTCATAGTCTAATACATACATACACAACCCAAACAAGAGGAAAACACAAATAAATGCTCAATATCATCAATCCCTCAACAAACCAACACACAAAAGCCACCTTGAACTCAATTACCCCAAACCGCCCACTACATACATGAAGTGACGCCCAATAGACTTAACTTAAAGGTTAGGAGTTTCTGTATGGCCAACCGTTAATATGAAATGTTCACAACAAAGACAGATATAAGCTCAAAGGGGCTAGCTAAAGGGAAAAACATGTAACATAAGGGTATGCTACTTGGCTATGTCGCTAAAGCATTCAAAAACAAAGAGATGCCTATATCATATCATCAACTATGCACATGATAATCCAGTTTTAAACAAGAATCTAGGCAGGTTCTAAAGATAGAACATGGAAAAGTCACACACGTGAAAAAATGAGACTAAATATGATGATTAGTCCAAAGAAGGCTTAAAGTCTCACGGATGTCTACCAAAGTCTCAATTAGCTCCTATAATGGCTCTCATGTATAAACATTAGTTGCAACAGCTCTAAAGAGGCAAAGTAGTCAAGACAAGCGTCAAAACAAGAAATATTCACAAAACCTTCATAAATTTTAGCACCCAAAGGGATTACACACCAAAAATCACTCGAGCTCATGCAAGCTATTTTGCATAGCAAAAACATCATTGGACGTCAACTCAAACCAATCCACACCATCCCTACATACAATCCTATATGTACATATGAATGCAGCTAAATGCAAACATTAATGCAAACAAAAAGAAACCTAAAACTATATGCTCTAATATGTATGCAAACTGCAAAAAAACAAAATGGAAAACATAGAACTACCCTTCCCCCCTGCTTGGACAGAGCATTATTATTCAAAGGAAAAAAAGTAAGAGAAGGGAAAGGGAACAAAATATGATGATCTCAGTAGGTTAGGTGCTAAGTGTACCTAAAACAGGTCTCCTCACAAACGGGTCAAATGGAGCATCATCCACTCCATTATATCTTCAAGACTTTTTCTCGTCGAAATTAGATGCTGTCAAAACATGTAGGATCTTATCAAATGCTTGGGACGACAACGTAAAAAACACAAGGTAAGAGGCAATAACCAAAATCACACCAAAGACAACAAGTATCCTCTTCACCTTAGCAAAGGCCTTAGAAAAACCATAGGAAGGATTAAAGAATATAGTCCACATGACTTTCCTACGCAAGTCTTCTAGGTATACACAACAAGGGTCAATGGAAGGATGATACCCTCAAAAGTAACCCAAGGACACAAATTTATCAACATTCCCACTAAGCACAGTACTAAACATGTTATCCTTATAAGCCAAATCAACATTAGCATCAAAATTCATTGGATTATCAATGGGTGTATCAATATAATACTTAGGGAAAGGAGCAGGTGGTGAACACATGGGGAAACATAGGAATGATCAAGAGGATTGGTGAGAAAAATATTGCAACCAAGGCCAGGAAAGTCCTCATGCCCAAACACATCACATGGCCCCTCCAAAGGAATCTCACCTAGATCATGCACCTTCTCAAAAATATCTTCTAACCTAAAACATGCATCAACAATACTAAACTTTGCAACAACCCCAAAAAGCTCATTAACCTTGAGCCCCATGCACAGAGCTAAAGGAAGGGATGAATCAGGTAATGTCAAGGTAACATTAGTATTGTCCACAAGTGATGCAAAAATCAAGTTGAGCATAGCATGCATAATAAGGACATGAATTTACAGCATCGTCATAAGAATTATACAAGTCACACCAAGAAAGGGCATAATAAGATCTAGCACAGAATGAGCAAGGATCAGAAAATGAGTATTCAGAAATACGACTTGCCTTATCAAATTCAAATGAATTCTAAGTAATCCACTCAAGCAAATATCACGCCGAAGCAACATTTTTATCAAGAAAGTCCCAATACTCTAAAAGAATACAGATCTCACTATTCACACCAACATTAATAATGTCTAAAATCCCCCACTTACCAACACAGTAACTATATTGAGCAAAAAAAGCATGCAAACGCTTAAAATACGTCCAAAATAATTCATGTTTGAATTGGGGGAAATGAAAAATTGGCATTGTTTTTTTCAATTTTTTTAACCTTTTTTTTAATTTTCAATTTTTTGTTATTTTTTAAAGAAAAACAAAATTCTTAGTCAAGTGTATTAAGAAAACCCAACGTTCGATACTAGTTCTCGGCAATGGCATTAAAAACATGACAGGGTCGCAAGTGCATCGTCGTGTTATAGCAAATCAAGGTCGTCTCCCATAGGGACTAGGTCGATCTATTAGGCTTTATCCCCCTAAAATAGGCTAAGCAGATCAATACTTGATATTGAAATTAAACAAATCAACTATCTTAATTGTTGTTACTTTCTCAAGGGCTCTTGATTTGCTTAGGCTCATTAAGCATGGATTATCATATTCGTGGTTTCTCAATTGGTATTAATTTCTTAAGACTCCAAACAATCAACATCCTAAGGTTCTAATATCAAATTTCACCTTTCAATTCTTCATCAAATACCCAAAACATGCAAGAAAGTGATCAAGCTTCTCACAAGACAATAAACATCTAGGATCTTATAAAATAATCTAATAATTCTAAGATACTCAAAGAGATGAACAACAAATTGATAAATTAACTTTTATTTGCGTAAATCCAAAACTAAAACAACAAAATCAAAATCAAAATCAAAATTACAAAATATAAATCCTTAAATGACAAAAGAGAAGAGAAGAGAAGAGAAAAGAAATACTCAGTCAAGATCATTCTTGAACTGTCGTTGCAAGCTTGGGATGCAATCCTTGCAAATCTTTGCTTCTATTCGCTCATCTCTTCATCCGATCTAATCTAAATCCTAATCTAGATGATAGATATTGAAGACTTGAATGGAGTATTCCTTGGATGAAGTAAAAAAATGCCTCTTTATGGAGGAAATGAAGTCCACAAAACCGTCCAAACAAATTGAACACGAACATCCGCAACAAAATCTAGCAAACTCAAGGGAAGAGGGATGACCATGAAAATTAGGAACCACCACAGACAAACCGTGGTGAGCACTGTCTCGGCCGCTCTCTCTTGTTTTCCCTGCTGTCTTTTGTTGGAACCTCTGGGACCTTGTGCATGTTGGATGTCTTTGGAATTTTTTTGCTACTTTCTTTGATCCACAAGGCCTCAAAAGATCTTCATTCTACACACATAACTTGGGTCACAAAGACAGAATCTGGAAAAACTCTCAAGACAAGCAAAAACAAGCGTAATAGTGGGAGTAGAGGCATAAATGATGGAGTCTTCACCAACCAAGACAAGGAAGAAGGTACTACAAACCCAACATGGTTCTATGCAAGCTCCAAGGTCCAAGCAATGGCTCACATTATGGAAAAGAGCCAAATGAAAGTAACCGGGTTGCATGGCCAGAATGTGCGCGGTTTTGTTCACCTCATTTCTTAAGCTACATTGTGGTTTAAGATTGATATTTTTACATTTTTGGATTCCTCATGATTTTAACTTTCAAGTTCGAGCATTAAATTCCAATCGTGCACAATTGAAGTCAAGAGATCAAAGCATTTTGTCCAACCTGCCAGTTTTGGTTCAAAACTACATAGTAAAATATTTTAGTGGAAATCATCTACTTAAACATGATTTAACCTTGATTTATTTGAAGGGGGGTTATAAACACCCTAAAGTTTCCCCCCATGGCCTGAAATCATAATCATGACCACTTTTTCTTGGTTTAAATGAACTCAGAAAACCGAGTTAATTTTGCTCCTAGAACCCAGTTTACAACAACTACGTGTTTTTCCTTCTCCCATGGGTTTCTTCGACTGTGTTCCTGCTTGCTAGCATCACACACGCTTCAAGAACTCTAGAAACACAATCATGGGCTGCAAATTCTGTATTTTGGGAAGAGAAGCCAATAGAAAAGCAAACGAAGAAAGCATACTCTTCACCCGGATTGGCTGGCCGAAAAGGACTTCTACTTTACGGCTACTTTTCTCCCCTTCCCTTTAGTAATCTGATGCACTAGGGTTAATTACATGTATTAAAGATTGTAATTATCATTTTTCTTGCTTTCTTTTGTATTTTGATTGTAATTAGTTTAAGTTAAGCAAGCCAGTATTCTGTTTTGTAATAATCGTGAGGATTTAGCTAAGTTAATACGTTTCCTCCTTAGGAAGGAAACCTCCACCAGCTAGCTAGGGTGGTTGTCTACTTGCCAGGCATGTACTGAAGGCATACTCATGGCCATTTGTATTTGACTACTCACTTTTGAATGAAAATCAATTTTGAGAGCATTCTAGCTTTCATACCCTAAGTACTTCGCTTGCTTATCCTTAATTTGGTCAATTAAGGTGGTGATCAAGTAAGTCCCAATCCTTGATTAAGTGGTGTTTCTGTATCTTAATCAAAGCTTAGGGACCCTAAACCTGAGTTTGGTGGTGTTTCTATATCCAAACAAAGTTTTAGATTATCCTTCGTTCATTGATTATCCTACGAGTTATGCTTAGACTTTGCTTGAAGGCAGTTTGCTTAATCTTTCGTTTCTAAGTTCTAGCTTGAGTTTACGTGTTATCCCTTCAAGATACATCATATTTGGTATCAGATCTTATGTTTCTGCTTGGCCTGGTACGTCCATCCCCTTCCAGAATTCATTCCTCCATTCAATTCCCAAACACATTCCTAGCCTGAATCCAAACACAAGCCGTGAACAAGACGAGTTTTAGCATGAGTTTGGAAGAGAAATTTAAAGCCTTAATGAGGCAGAATGAATTGCTAGCAAAGAAGATTCAAGAGGATACTCAACGAAACCAAGAAACTCAAGCACAACATGAGTATCTAAGAAAGTAGCTTGGTTCAGTTTTGAAGAAAAAGCAGAAAATTAATGAAGAAACCTTCCAATCTGAACCAAGGAGACAAGAACAAGTCTTTAGTTATAAAGTTGATTCATCTAGTGAAGATGAACCGATTAGAATGACTTGTGTGGAACCACGGATGCAAGCAAACACTAATGATTTCAAGGTTAAAATCCAAGAATTTGAATGTAAGCTTGATCTTGAAGAAATTCTAGATTGGTTGCATACTGTTGAGAGAGGTTTTGAGTATAAAGATGTTCCTAAAGATAAAAAGGTCAAGTTAATGGCCTTAAGACTTAGAAAGTATGCTTCTTTGTGGTAGACAAACTTATGAGCTAAACGGGTTAGCGAGAGAAAGTCCAAAATCAGAACATGGGATAAAATGAAATCAAAGCTTAAGGCTCATTTTCTTCCCCCAACCTATGTCCAAGATTGTTACTCCCAACTCCATAACCTTACTCAAGGTAGCATGAGTGTTGAAGAGTACACACGTGAGTTTGAGAAGCTATTAATCAAGTATGATATCCAAGAACCCGAAGAGCAAACCATAGTTAAATACTTTGGAGGGCTTGATCCTAGGTATGCTAATGTGGCTGAATTGCAAGCTTATACTACCTTTGATGAAGTGTGCATGCTAGCTCATAAGGTGGAGCAACAAAAGAAGACAAGGCAGCCCCTTAAACCCTAAAATCCAAATCCTTACACCCGGAACCAACCCTTTAACAAGGGGAGTTCTAATCCTACTTCCAAGCCACAAAGTCCATTTCCTTCCTTTCCACAAAGAACCCCAGCTCCACAAAAAAACCAAACACCTCAAGATAGACCCAATCCTAACCCCATGAGCAATAGAAGGTGCTTTAAATGTCAAGGACTTGGGCATATAGCCTTGGACTGTCCAAACCATAAGGTGGTGACTTTAACTGAATGGTCAGCCGTGAAGGAGGAGTTTGAGGAGGAAGAAAATAAAGATGAATGTGAGCATGAACTTGAGGAAACTCAAAAGGAGGTAGTGGATGTAATAGCCCGACCCTAAATCATATTTATTTATTTAATTAAGTCATGTAATTAATTTTTCAAATTTATTTATCTCATTTAATTGTCCCAATTGGGAGAATTCATTTTAGATCGCACTTTGCAATTCGAGTTCATTTACCGAACAATTTCGAAAAAATTGATAGTAGGCCTCGATAATTATAATTTAAAAGATTACATTATTTTTCATGACATCACATTTAATTTCGAGCTTCAGAAAAAAAAAATTAAATTGATCGCACCTAGTTTGATATTTTTTTCCCAAACCTGAGCTCATTTAAGGCCGATTTCGGCCCAACAAGTCTCTAATTCATTTGTTTAGCTAATTACCATGATTAACTCCTAATGTTAATGAGCAAAGATATTTGTTTTGGGAGGGCAATTTTCAGCTAAGTGTTTAAGGTCATTTTGCACCAAGTAACTTCACCAAGTGAAAAACAAATCCCAAGACTTCTTTCTTCCTCTTCTCTTTACCCTCTCTCTACCCCATGACCCCCTCTCCTGCACGGCAGCTTTGGCTGCCAGCCACCAGCCCCACCACCACAGCCACCAACAACCTCCCTAAATCACCACCCTCACTTCTACAAACATCAAACCTCACTTGTATTCCCTTTTTCAAGCATCAAAGTGAGGTAAATCCTAATCTAATCATGTTTAATTTTGGGATTTTATGTTGGATTGATTTTGGATCATTTTATCTTGATATAATGATAGTTTGGTTGTTGAGTATGCTTGAAAGCAAGTAATGATTGAAGTTGTTCATGATCATGCAAGTTTAGGTTGTGACGATGGATTTTGATTGTTTTAAATGACATTTTGTGATCTTTGACATTGGTAATAAATATCAAGATGTTTATGCTGACTTATATAAGTTAAAGACTGATATTAGTGGGTGTTATGTGAAGAAAATATTGCAAATATGAGGTTATTGAGCTGTACACAGATCTGAAACCGGGGTCACTTCGGGAGAAATCTGGTAATCATTGGCACAATGAAAAATTATGCCTTTTGGTGGATTGATATCTCAATGATTTAGCTTTTAATGAGCTCTAGAATTACTTAATTCGGAGTTGTGTAGACCAAGCTATGACCAATTTATTGAAGACTGCGCAGAATACATCAAAACTAGGAGCAGCTTTGAACAGGGAATTTTACTAAACAAATGGTATTGATTGGGTCATTGAAAAATTGTGATTTTTGGTGTGTGGATATATCATTGAGTTATCTTTCAAATTCCTTTTGAATCGCCTTAATCCGAGTTCTGTGGAAAAAGTTACGGTCGTTTTGCTATGACTGTGTAGATTGGACTAAAATTATGCACGTTTGTGTTCTACCCTAATTTTAGGGACCTTAATAAGGGATTCATGCTTTGTGTACTAAATAAAAGTTTTAGTGGACATTATGAGCTTTTCATATTGGGGTTTTATATCTCAAATGGAGGCCGGGAG
Source organism: Selenicereus undatus (assembly GCA_017589665.1). Taxonomy (NCBI): domain Eukaryota; kingdom Viridiplantae; phylum Streptophyta; class Magnoliopsida; order Caryophyllales; family Cactaceae; genus Selenicereus; species Selenicereus undatus. The sequence continues at coordinate 76,980,078 of JACYFF010031955.1, forward strand.
TGATAGATACGGGTTTTCTGAAGTAGACCAGCAAACGGTATTATGTGAAGAAAGAAATCAGTACTTAACGGATCAAATTGAGGTTATTTGAGCCTTTATGAATCTCACAACACCCCTCATGGCATTCAACATTCTATTATCCATTTCAGAATCATTACACATTCTGTTATCCATTTTGGAAGCATTACACTTTCTATTATCTATTTTAGAAATATCAGAAACCCATATTTCATTTATATCAATTGAAATATTTTTATTAGCATGTCAATCATTCCAATTGATCTATTTTGTATCATTTGGTTATATTTCAAGTTCAATAACCCTAACTGATTTATTTTTCAGATCATTTTGGTTTAACTTGCCTTATATTGAATTATTGGGATTGTAGAAGTCTTTTTAATTAATTAATTTTCATTAAAGTTATAAATTATGTTAGTGAACATGGTTTACTAACTACATTTATCTATAATTACATTTCTTAAATAGAAATGGGGCCTAGTCTATCATTTTCCATTGTGCATACGTATTACCAAGTGAAATTGCATTTTAAAGACTTCAGGTACGTCCATTGCCTGTATCTTTAGAAATCATAGTATATTTATCAACGTTATCATATTTTGGTAAGTACATTAATGAATCAGTTTATACAGTGATTTATCACTTAATAAGTGACCCCATAAGTTATCATCTATAGGGCATTCGCCCTTCAGTTACCCGCGCGGCTTTAGGCCAGGTCCCTGATCGGTTTGGCAGGTGTACACCTATCCATAGATCGTAACAGTATCAAGGGGTTCACTATCAGATAATAACTAGCAATCCAGTTTTACATTAATCTCATTCACTGTTTTAACTTAAAATGAATTGCAAAGCGGGTCCAACTAGTGTTTCAATGATCATTTAACAATTCAGGAATGCATGGATTGAGCTTTGACTCACAGTTCGAAACGTTTTTCATGTTTTGTTTTAGGCAAATGCTCAGAGAATCGTCTTTATGCTAGTAAACCAACGGAAAAGGATAAATTGAGTAAGGGAATCTGGATGTGTAACGGCCCGAACCTAATCTTCTTTCTAATTACATTAATTACAAATTAATCAAGTTAGGCCTAATATATTCCATGGTGTAATATATACATATATGTAATATGGGGGTAATGGATGAAAAAAAAATAAAAAATAAAAAATTTAGCAAAGGGGCTGAAGCCCCTTCTTCTTTTTTCAGTTCAGCAATCGCGAAGGGGAGGAGGAGAATAGGGGGGAAGCAGCAGCAGAGAGGGGGGGTCCGTCGACCCCCAGCCAGCGCATAGAGAGAGAGAGCGGTGGGGCTGGGAAGGCCACCGGCCACCGGCCGACGATGCCTGGCCGTCCCACGCCCCAACCGGCCCCCGTCCGAGCAAGCCACAGAGAGAGAAAGAGAGAGTGGGTCAGCGACAGCAAAGGGGGGGGTACCGGCCGTACCAAGCCACGGCGGCGCCGCCAGGGCCGTCGGCGAAGAGCAAGAACTGCGGAAGAGGAAGGGGCGTCGACGAGTTCAGTGGGGGTAGCCAACCGGCTACCTGAGCCGCACCAAAACGACCCAAATCGAACCCTAAAACGGGTCCTTTAGCTTGGATTCGAGGTGGGTTGCCTCATCCTCCTATTTATGGTTAAATTTTTAATTTCGATAAAGCTTATTGATTATTGATTATAGTTTGTTCAGGTTGAATTCAATAGTTATCGATTGTAGTCGTTCAGGTTGAATTCGAATCAATTATCAGTGATATGAGGAAATTTTAGCGTAAATTGAATGATACTCCATGTATATATATGTTATTTGTACTGAACTAAAGTTTATCGACGACTAAAGTCTATCGTGTATATATATATAGTTTATTGACTAGATGTCATTTGGTGATTATATGAAATTATTGAATACGTCAAGTGTATCGATTATATGAATTTATATGTAAGGTTATCGACTATGAGGACTTCGCTTTATAAAGTTCATTGAATATATAATGTTCATCGCCGGTTTATAACATTAAGTTCATTGAATATAAAACGCTCATTGATACAGGCTCACTGTTCCTATAAAAAGTATTCATTATGTAACGTTCATTAATTGCATTTTATTGATCATTGATTATATAACGTTCATTAATTATACATTTTATCGTTTATATAAAATGGTCATCGTTATTGATTATATAACGTTCATTGATTATGCATTTTCTCGAATTATATATAATGTTCATCGTTATTGATTATATAACTTTCATTAATTGCATTTTATTGATCATTGACTATATAACATTTAGCATTTTATTGATCATAGCATATAACGTTCGTTGATTCTATAACTCTTAAGTACATAACGTTCATTGATGGCGTCACTGATTATGCATGGTTATATCGAAGGTATCGAGTATACGACGTTTCTTGTTTGCATAATGATTATCGATTGCATAAAAATCTCGATGATACGTAGTTTTTGGTTACATGAAGTCTATAGACATTTTAGGTTAATGATATGAAGCCCCCTAATTATAGAATAGACATGAAATCATTACCAAAGATCTTGATCCACAAGGTGAATTCATGGATTATATGATAAACATTTTAGGTAGAAAATAGTTCCACCTTAAATTGGAGCAGAAGTAAGGCCACATCGGTCGCTTCAAGCTGTCAACAAACAATGTACAGTACAGGAGAGAGATTTTCCGGAAACAGGGACGTACATTGCCTATGTTCTTCAAAAACTCACAGTATTCTCAGCAATGAAAAATCAAAACAAGATTCATTTAATGAACCAAGTTCTCAATGTTTTGTCACATAAACAAGTGGCCCCGCCAATTATCATCAAGGCTTATGCCCATCAGTTATCAAGGCTTATGCCGACCAATACACCCGCGCGTGGTGTCAGGGCTTATGTCCATCAGTTATCAAGGCTTATGCCGACCAATATACCCACACGCGGCGTCAACTCAGGCTTCTCGATCGGCCTGGGGGGTGTGAGCACCTAAAGTACGATCGTTTCAAGATGTACATCGACCAAGGGGTTCACTTTCAGATAAGAATTAACAAATCAATGTTACTTATACATTCTCTCTCTCCTGTTTGCAAAACAAAATATTTTGGAATGCGGGCGCCCAACCATTTAACCTCCAAGTATGTTTTACTGCATAGGGATGTACGTCTGAGTTTCGGCTCATATTTCGAAACATGTTAGGTAGAAAATAGTTTCATGTTTCATCTATTGCCTAAGTTGTAACCAACCTAAAATAGTTTCATGTCTAGTCGATAGACATTAGTTTATCGATCGACATTTTTAAGTCTATTGCCTCTATTTGTTTATCGATCGTATACACCGTATCCATTATATAGTTTATCGATTGCATAGTTCATCGTATCGTATCCATGGATTATGTGAAGGGCATTGAGTCTATTCATATCGTATGGTGATTACATGACATTTGTCAATTGTATATTATAGTCAAGGTCCATAAATGCTTTATTACATGATCGCTAAGTGCTCCTAATTGTTTATCAGTCGCCTGTTCTCATCGGCAAGTCATTGGTAACGAAATAACCTAAAACCATCGGATTGATCAACCGAGCGAGTCAGGTGACTAGTAAATAGGTCGAGGGATGAGGCATTTTTAAAGGTTATTTGCATCGTTAGCTTAACCAACCCAGTACCTTCCTAGAAGTTTGCATGTAACTTCAACTTATATGTTTCAAGACTCATTATTTGGCAGAGAATTCAAAAATCAGTGTTTCACTTCTCTGCTAGAAGGCAAAGACAAAAACCAGTATTTCATATCTCTGCCAGTAGGCGGAGGATGCAAAAATCAATATTTCATTTCTCTGTTAGAAGGCAGAGACAAAGCTCAGTATTTCATTTCTCTGCCAGTAAGGAGAGGATTCAATGTTTATTGTTTCATAATTTGCCAGTAGGCATAAGTTGAAGTTACATGTTTCATAACTCTGTTAATATGCAGTAGAGTCACGAGAAACATGGTCAATTGCATAAACAAGCATGTAAAGTTCAGAGGTTAATATATTCATTTTATTGCTCTTACTACTTGATACCGAAGAAGGTTATTGAATAATTGAATTGAAATCCTGAAAAGGTGATTAATTGTTTATATCTTGTTTAGAAAATGATGTTATAGATCCAAATTTATGACACAAGTACAAGAGGAGAGGAGAAAATGGTATTCATAGATCATGTCCACTACTTACATTAACATATGATATATGCAATAAATTTTAGTAGTGTTTCTCTCAATTTGTAAGCATCACACAATTCATTTTCCATTTGACTCAGTATAACCATATTTTTAATGATATTGTTTTGTTAAGTTTACGAGTTCATACGAGTGGCTTTTGGTGCAAATGCTATTTCTCTTGCCTTGTGATTGGAACACACTATGCGGTAGGTGAGTTCTTTAACGATAGGTGAATTCTTCAAAGAAAAGGAATTACGAACGATGGTTGTAAGTTATTATTGCATCGTATTTATTGTTTTAGGAGATGGGGTTATCTACTGAGCGATAATTAACGATGTGCTTGTATGTGAGCTGCAAAATGTATTATGATGTAATGGTTTGTTATTCTAGTGCTTGTGTGCTTGGGTTGCATACCATTTGGAGTCGCTCTGTATGGCCGTATGAGCCACCATCTAAGTTGCCATGGTTGTATTTGTCACTGTTTAATTGGTTAAGCCTTGAACTGCATTGGTTATAGTGCTCCGGGCGGGTGGCCCGTAGAGCTGTGTACTCCGGCGGGTGGCTGTTGAGTTGGTTTTTATTGTTTTTCAGTGTAGCGAGTTAATTGTAAGGCTGTAAGCCTGGAAAAATGGTCAATTTTTAGGGGAAACTCTGTCCGTTTTGTCCCAGGATTTAAGAACAAAATGGTAACACTCCTGGCTTTAGGGTTGGGGGCATTACAGGATGGATCAACACTGCTACAGTGTATGGATATTTTTAGAGTTGTATATTGAAATCTTCAGGAGATGGAGATGCAGATTACTTGATGAATTATTTTTACTATAGTGTAAAAACCTTATGTTGGTTAACAGTTGATTATATATGGATTGATCAGGTGTGTATGTGTATGATTGAAGCTATGCTTAAATGTGTTATTTATAGCACTCATGTTTCAAGCCTTGTCCTTTTGGACAGCAGTAATGCCCTTATCATTGGGTTGTCTAGATGATAATTAAGGGATTTGTTAAGGAAAACACAAGCAGTGAAACATGTTTAATTTGGGGGCATTACAGTGGAGGAGGCTGATGAAGGATAACTCTTAGTGTGGAGAAGAGTTCTAAGCAATCAAAAGGGAGTGAAAGATTAACAAAGAGAGAACATATTCCACACCCATTGTACTGTCCAAGGGAAGGTATGTTCTTTGATCATTGATGGAGGGAGCTGTGCAAATGTGGTTTCTCTAAGCATGGTTGAGAAACTAGGATTGCAAACAATGACTCATCCATACCCTTACAACATCCAGTGGCTGAATCAAAGCAAAGGCATCCAAGTGAACTCTCGGTGCTTGATTTCTTTCTCCAATGGAAAGAAATATCAAGATGAACTATGGTGTGATGTTATTCCTATGGATGCTTATCACATACTTTTGGGAAGACCATGGTTGTATGACTGTAAGGTTATGCATAATGGTTACCTAAATACGTATTCTTTTACTAAGGATGGCTAGAAGATTACTCTCGCTCCTTTACGCCCATCTAAACTCCACAAAATAAAGCCTCAAAACAAACCCAAGCAAGTTGATTTGCTATTGTCCATAAGTGAACCTTTGTTAAAGGCCTCCCAACATGAGTTTAAGGCCTTTAAAGAGTGGATATTGAGCATTCAAGAAGAACCAGCAAGTCCTTTACCCACTCACCCCGTAGCCAAAGCACTCATCCAAAACTTTTGTCATTTGTTTCTTGAGGAGATAACTACGGGTTTGCCTCCTAAAAGGGACATCCAACACCACATTCATCTCATTCCTAGTTCCATCCTACCTAATAAGCTAGCTTATAGGATGAATCTAAAAGACACCATGGAGATACAACGTCAAGTTGAAGAGTTGAAGACTAAAGGCTTAGTCCATGAGTCTTTGAGTCCTTGTGCTGTTCCTGCTCTTTTGGTGCCAAAGAAGGATGGTGGGATGTGTATGTGTGTGGACAGTAGGGCCATTAACAAGATTACAATCAAGTATCTGTATCCGATACCTAGACCTGATGACATGCTAGATGAATTGTATGACTCTAAAGTGTTTTCCAGGATTGATCTTCGAAGTGGATACTACCAAATAAGGATTAGAGAATGTGACGAATGGAAGACAACTTTCAAGACTAACGGAGGGCTTTATGAATGGTTGGTTATGCCCTTTAGTCTTTCAAATGCACCTAGTACTTTCATGAGATTCATGAATCAAGTATTTAGGTCGTATATAGGCAAGTTTGTGGTATTATACTTTGATGATATTATGGTTTATTCCAAGGATGAGCATGAGCATCAAGACCATTTAACTGAAGTAATGCTTGTTCTGGAAGGTGAGAAGTGGTTTGGTAACCTTAAGAAATGTTCTTTCTTTACTCCTGAAGCTACATTTCTAGGTTACATAGTTACTGAAGAAGGAATAAAAGCATATGAGAACAAAGTTGAAGCAATTCGGTCATGGCGAGTTCTAAGGAGTATTCATGATGTCTGATCTTTCCATGGATTAGCTTCATTGTACATGAGGTTTATTCAAGGTTTTAGCACTATTATGGCTCCTATGACTGAAGTTATCAAGGGTACATCATTTGTATGGCCACCAAAAGCTCAATCTACCTTTGAAGAAATCAAGACCAGGCTTACTCAAGCACCGGTTCTCTCCTTGTCGTGCTTTGCTAAAGTGTTTGAAGTTGAATGTAATGCCTTTGGAGTTGGTGTAGGTGGTGTTCTTACTCAGGAAGTCAAACCTTTAGCCTTCTTTAGTGAGAAACTTTGTGATTCAAGAAGAAAATACTCCACCTATGATAAAGAGTTTTATGCCATTGTGAGATGTTTAGAGCATTGGAATCATTATTTGATTGCAAGTGAGTTTATCCTACATTCTGACCATGAAGCTTTGAAGTACATTCAAGGCCAACACAAGTTGAACTCACGGAATGCCAAGTGGGTTGAATTTCTCCAATCAAATCACTTTACAATCAAGCATAAATTTAGAAAACTCAATCAAGTTGGAGATGGTCTATCTCAGAGGTATCTTGTTTTATTTCAATTAGGTGCTTGTGTACTTGGTTTTGAGCATCTAAAAGCTCTGTATGCTGAAGATGAAGACTTTGTGGAGTTGTTTGCTGATTGTTCAAAGCACCCCAAAGGAGATTTTCTTATTCAAGAAGGGTTTCTATTCAAGGGTACACGGCTGTGTGTACCAAAGTGCAGCACAAGAGAGCTTCTAATTAGGAAAGTTCATGGAGGTTCTCTACCTGGCCATTATGGTGAAAACAAGACACTCACTATGCTAAGGGAGCATTACTACTGGCTAGCCATGGAGAAGGACGTTCAAGACATTCTAAAGAGGTGTGGGACTTGTCAAGTGGCCAAAAGTCACTCCTTACCCCACGACCTATACACACCTCTACGTATTCCTACTACTCCTTGGGTTGATGTAAGTATGAATTTCATTCTTGGACTGCCTAAAACCCAAAGGAACAAAGACTCCATCTTTGTTGTAGTAGATAGGTTTTCTAAGATGCCTCATTTTATTCCATACAATAAGACTAATGATGCTACACACATTGCTGAGTTATATTTCAGGGAGGTGGCCAGATTACATGGTATACCTAGATCAATTGTTTCTGATCGGGAGACCAAGTTTTTAAGCCATTTTTGGATTACCTTGTGGAATAAATTATGTACTAAACTGAAGTATGGTACCACTTGTCATCCTCAAATTGATGGGCAAACTGAGGTTACTAATCAAACCTTAGAAACACTTCTAAGGACTTTGATTAAACCTCATGCCAAGGCTTGGGATTTGCTTTTACCCCATGCGGAGTTTGCTTATAACAGGGCTACAAGCAAGGCTACTGGTCTATCACCATTCAAGGTAATCCATGGGATTGATCCTATTAGTCCACTTGATCTCACTCTAAGGCCATTAGATCAAAAGCCAAGTACGGATGCAACTTCAAGGGTAGAAGAAATCCAAAAGATTCATGAGTTGGTAAGGAGCAGAATAGAGAAGACTAATGCGTCATATCAAGCTCAAACCAACAAGCATAAGAAGAAGGTGGTATTTTAACTTGGAGACCTCGTGTGGATACACCTAAGGAAGGAGAGATTTCCATCCAAAAGGAAGAACAAGCTAATGCCAAGGGCTAATGGTCCATTTGAGGTACTTGAAAAGATAAATGACAATGCTTATAAGGTTGATTTGCTAATTGACTATGGAGTTTTAGCCACATTTAATGTAGCTGACTTGAGTGCTTACCAAGTCGATGATTACCTTGTTGATTTGAGGATCAAATCTTCTTAACAAGGGGAGGATGATGGAGTCCCCACCAACCAAGGCAAGGAAGAAGGTCGTACAAGCCTAACAAGGTCTTATGCAAGCTCCAAGGTCCAAGAAATTGCTCACATTGTGGAAAAGAGCCAAATGGAAGTAAACGGGTTGCACGACCAAAATGTGGCCGATTTTGTTCACCTCATTTCTTAAGCTACATTGTGGATTAAGATTGATATTATTACATTTTTAGATTCCTCATGATGTGAACTTTCAGATCCAAGCATTAAATTCCAATCATGCACAATCAAAGTCAAGAGATCATGGCATTTTGCCCAACCTGCCAGTTTTGGTTCAAAACTACGCGGTAAAATGTTTTAGTGAAAATCTTCTACTTAAACATGATTTAACCTTGATTTCTTTACAGGGGGGTTTGTACACACCCAAAAGTTTCCCCCCATGGCCTGAAATTAGAATCATGACTACTTTTGCTTGGTTTAAACGAAGTCAGAAACCCAAGTTAATTTTGCTCCTAGAAACCAGTTTACAGCAGCTATGTGTTTTTCCTTCTCCCATGGGTTTCTTCGACTGTGTTCCTGCTTGCTAGCTCACACACGCTTCAAGAACTCTAGAAACACAATCATGGGCTGCAAATTCAGTATTTTGGGAAGAGAAGCCAATAAAAAAGCAAAGGAAGAAAGCATGCTCTTCACCCGGATTAGCTGGCCGAAAAGGACTTCTACTTTACGACTACTTTTCTCCCCTTCCCTTTAGTAATCTCATGTATTAGGGTTAATTACATGTATTAAAGATTATAATTATCATTTGTCTTGCTTTCCTTTGTATTTTGATTGTAATTAGTTTAAGTTAAGCTAGCTAGTATTCTGTTTTGTACTAACCGTCAGGATTTAGATAAGTTAATAGGTTTCCTCCTTAGGAAGGAAACCTCCACCAGCTAGCTAGGGTGGTTGGCTACTTGCTAGGCATGTACTAAAAGCATACTCACGTCCATTTGTATTTGACTACTCACTTTTGAATGAAAATCAGTTTTGACAGCATTCTACCTTTCGTACCCTAAATACTTTACTTGCTTATCCTTAATTTGGTCGATTAAGGTGGTGATCATGCAAGTCCTAATTCTTGATTAAGTGGTGTTTCTATATCTTAATCAAAGCATAGGGACCCTAAACTTGAGTTTAGTGGTGTTTTTGTATCCAAACAAAGGTTTAGATTATACTTCTTTCATTGATTATCCTACGGGTTATGCTTAGACTTTGCTTGAAATAAGTTTGCTTAATCTTTAGTTTCTGAATTCTAGATTGAGTTTACGTGTTCTCCCTTCAAGATACATCAATAAATCATACAATTAAGCATATTAATCTCCTAAAATGACTCCCAAATACTTTTAAAATCAATGCAAATATAACATTCATCACCTTTGATTGGGCATTGACTTGGTAGTCTTCTCGGGCTTTGACCGAGTCTTAACTTAAGAGTCATTTCGGATGGCGCGGTGACTTGTGAGTCAATTCGGGCGTAATTAAATCAATTAGAAGGTTCAACCCAAGTAATTAATTTAACTTTATCTCTTGCACGACACACACACACGCACATATATATATATATACATATGTATATATGTCTCTCTCTCTCTCTCTCTCTCTCTATATATATATATAT
>JACYFF010031955.1:77041789-77063587 GCA_017589665.1 Selenicereus undatus
TATATGTATATATGTCTATATATATGTATATATATATATATATATGTATATATATATGTATATATATATATATGTATATATACATATGTATATATATATATATATATATATATGTGTGTGTGTGTGTATGTATAAATATATATATATATATATATAAATTAATGGAAAATTATATTGGATTAGTTCTAAATTTACTAAGAAAGTTTTTAAATTACAAATACAAGTATACAACCCATCTCTAACCATATATAAAATGCACCGTACAATTATCCAAAGGATTATGTGTTGTTAAGGCGAGTTTCAAGCATCTCAATTGAGTGAATGTGATGACAAAATAAGCAAGCCAACCTAGCGCAAATCATTTATCAATGATCACATTTATGAGCCCCAATACCAAAATATATTGTGACAAATTAAAAAAAGAAAGAAAATAACGAAATTTTTATTTAAATCCCGGTGTTGGTTTATAACTTCACATTTGTCATATTTGGAGTTGGTAAATGAAAACGAGTTGGTTTAGATCGACATTGTCAGTAATCGAATTAGTGTTGTTTGATAGCTCGTTAAGTGATCACACATCAAAATTTAAAGATTTGACATCATGAGATTAACAACTTTATCAGCATTTGCTTAATGAGTCAAAACTAAAAAGTAATGACAATATATGAGTATGTGTCAATTAGCATTACATTTATGTGATTGTGAATGCTCATTATCGAAACTCGAGACTTGGAATTTAATTATCCAAAATTCAAATGAGTCACATTATTATGAGGTCATATGCAACCATACATTCTTGAATATAATTTTGTAAAATTTAATATGTTATGAAGATGATTTAGAACTGTAGATCAATAGTGTGAAATTTTTGACACTAGTCACATAATGATATTATAAATTTATAATCTTAGCATGCATTGCATTAAGTCATTAAGTGAATCAAATAGTGAAACGCAATTGCTAAACGCTAATAAGTTTAATAAAATGTTAATTATACTTATCTTTTCTTAATTCCTATTGTGACAAAATATTTTTTCTCTTATATTTTTACTACGTATCTATCAAATAAAAATTTTAAAACTATCAACTATTTTATTTTTCCTCTTAAGTTTTCAATTGATTTCATTTGTAAAAATTCCCTCTTAAGTTGCTTTTCTTTTGCCACGTAAACTCAACTAACTGAGTTTGAAAAATTCAAAATTTCCCCCCCAAAAAAAGACTAAAACCCAAAAAAAAAGTTACTATTTATTCATGTAAAATTGAGTCGGGTAAGAATCAGATCGATTTTAAATTGGGTACGAGGGTTCGGTTTGGGTCTAGGTTGTCCATTTTCGGTTCACTTCGGGTCAGGTCACTATGGATCGGGTTTGAATTGGGTCGGGTCATTTCGGGTGTGGGTCGTTTTGGGTCATGCTACGATTCGAGTTTCATCGGTGTTCGGGTCTAAATCAGTTCATCCCATTTCGGGTGTCGACTCGGGTATAGATCTAGGTTGTTCGGTTTGGGTTTCGGGACTCGGGTAAGTTTTACCAGGTCTATTTATGCAATGCAGTGGATACTAAAGCCCCCAAGCGATCCAGTAAAGACATCCCAATAGTTTAGGAGTTTTGTAATGTTTTTCCTTAGGAGATCCTAAGAATGCCACCTCCTAGGGTTGTAGAATTCTTCATTGACTTGGTGCTAGGAGTGAACCCTATCTCCAATGCCCCTTATAGGATGGTCCCAGTAGAACCTAAAGAGTTAAAAGTCCATCTTGACGAGTTATTGGAAAAGGGGCATATTAGACATATTAGGCTAAGTATATCTCCATGGAGAGCCCCGATGCTCTTCATGAAAAAGAAGGATGGAACCTGAGTATATGCATTGATTATAGTGAGCTTAGCAAGATAACCATGAAGAACTGCTCTCTTCCTCAAATAAATGATCTCTTTGACGAGTTTAAGGTTGCTAGAATTTTTTCTAAAATAGATCTTTGATTTGGCTACCATCAACTCTGTATCAAGGAGGATGGCATACCCAAGATGGCATTTTGTACTCGATATGGGCATTATGAGTACGTAGTGATGCCTTTTGGACTTACCAATGCCCAGTCGCATTCATGGACCTCAGGAATAGAGTCTTTAAACCTCATTTGGATCAATTTGTATTAATGTCCATAAATGATATATTGATCTACTCAAAGACACCAAAGGAACATACCCATCACTTAAGGACAATCTTACAAGTGTTAAGGAAAAATGAACTATACACAAAGTTGAAGAAGTGTGAATTTTGGCTAGAAAAGGGGACATGTAGTAGTATCGAAAGAAGCAATCTCTATGGATCATCAAAAGATAGAAGCAATAACAGAGTGATATAGACTTAAGAATGCAACTGAAGTGGGGAGTTATCTAGGATTGGTAGGGTATTATCTCGTATTTGTTCAAAAATTCATGAAGGTTGCACCATCCCTCACTAACTTAACAAGGAAAACCACCAAGATTGGGTGCACCAGCAACTGCACCAGCAACGACATTACCCATGAAGAGCTTAGGAGGAGATTAATTAGTGCACCTGTATTGGCATTACCCACCAACGGCGAGGACTTTGTGATATATAGTGACACATCTAAAAATGGATTGGGATGTGTGTTGATACAAAACAATCGTGTTATAGCATATGCCTCCTGACAACTAAAAACCAATGACCATAACTATCTAACCCACAACTGAGAACGAGTAGTAGTGGTGTTCGCATTGAAAATTTAGAGACAAAATTGTACAATGTGCACTTCTAGATCTTTACTGACCATCAAAGCCTAAAGTAGTTGTTTTTACAAAAGGACCTGAACCTGAGGTAGGCAAGATCATTAGAATTCCTTAAGGATTATGACTTCAATTTCAAGTAACACCCAGGGAAGGAAATGTCATAGCCAATACATTAAGTCATAGGCCATACATGACAGTTAGCTACTTATTTATCATTTCCCCAAGACCTCTGTGAGGATTTCATGAAGTCGGAGATCAATGTGGTGACAAGGGGGGACAAGCCCACACTTTATTCCATGGAGGTACAAACTACTTTTATTAAGGAAATTCGAGCTGCCCAGAACATTGACCTACAACTAGAAAGGATCAAAGATGAAGTGCTAGCAGGAAAGGCACTTGGCTTCCTGATTCAATCATATGAAACATAGAGGTTTCAAAATTAGGTATGTGTCCCAACTATGTAGGAACTTAGGAAGAAAATTCTAGAAGAGGGGCACAACACCACACATGTTGTACATCCAAGTGGAAACAAGCTGTATAGGGACTTGAAACTGTAATACCTGCATTCTATTTAAGCTATCTAGCCTATTTCTTGATATTACGAATCGTATTTTATTATTTTGGCTAAGTTAAATTAATATCGATGTGCTTACCTAAGTGATAATTTTATTAAAAAGAATATTACTATTATTATTAGTTTTGAAATTTTACAATGATCTTAATAAGCTTTAATAAGAATTATTCTCGATTACTAAGTCAAGTTTTGGGTCGACAAACCTTAGAATTTTTTTCGTCGAATACTAGATGGAGCATTATTAGCAGGAATGAATAAATCGACAAACGTTAGTATTAACATTTGAATCCAGGTTAAAGAGATATCGAAAATTGGGTTGAGTAATGTCTGATGATTGCACAAACCAAAACAAAAAAAAAGAGGGGAAAGAAACAAAAGGGCGGGCAAGGCCCCCTTCTTCGTGGAATAGAGAGCAAGGGGGGAGTGGTACTGCTGCCCATTCTCACGCCCCCTGCAGACCCCGAAGAGAGAGAGCGGGAGGAGAGGTGGTAGGGGCACCAGTCCGCCACCTAGTAGCGACGATGGAGTTAGGGAGCCATCGACTCGTGCATAGGCAGTGAGGTTGTGAGCAATTAGGGCTGCAAAGGTCGACGATCACTAGTTGTCTTCAGGGACGACAAAAACCTGCGGAGCACTGAACCAGCTCTTTTGCTGACTATGAAGCGCGCACGTAGGGGGGGTGATGAAGGGCAGTGGGTGAAGCCTTAACACGCCCCCACCACCACCTTTGTGAGCATTGGTTATCCTGAGAAAGAAAAGGGAGAACCAGTAGTAGTAGTAGGGGGAACTAGACTCAGATGCGCCAAAACCAAACCCTAAATCGAATCCTCTAGCTTGGAATCGAGGTGGGTTTTCTCTTCCTCCTAAATTATTAGTAATTTCAAGCATATTTTAATTTTTGAGAGTAGTTCATGCTTAAATTTTGAGATTGTTATCAGTATTGGAGGAATTACGACTGAAATTTGGTATATAAGATGATGATGTTGATTCTGTTCACATGCGTGCTGAGTTTGATGTGTAATTTGCTAACCCGGTCAATTAGAGATTTTGGAGTAAACTGATTATGCTCTAATGAGTGGTTCAAGGTTTTTTGTGGACAATGTTGTATAAGGAGGGAGCCTGAGATTGATATTAATCGCAATCGTGTGAATTGCATAATAATAGTGATATTAGGTAGATTTTGCTGAAGCTATTCATGTGAAGTGAAACGAATGTGCTATTTGTGAACCCCTCCCCTCTTGAGTTGATAAAATGATATTATGTGAATGAACTGTGAATTTTAGAAACCTTTAAAAGTTCATGAAAAGTTTATTTTTATGATTTCAATACGTTTGTGAATGTTCTTCAGTTGCCTGTTTCGATTACTAAGATGTTTGTAGCCTGAATGACCCTAAATCATCGAACTACTCAGTGCATGACTCAGTTGACTAGTCGATAGGTCTAGGAATTTTAAAAGGAAATGAGTAATGAGCTTGAAAAAGTTTTAAGGGTTTGATTTGTACTATATTTCTTTCTTTTGCATCTAAAGTATTGAAATAAACTTAAAAAGGGCAACTGAAGATGTTTTATTTTGAGAGCTAGTGTAAATTATATGCCAACCAATTATTTAAGTTTTGAATTGCAAGTTAGTAGATTCACCATGATCTTAAGAGGTTTCCCTTGTTGAAAATGAAAGAACCATAAACCATTAGTGGGTTTATGGGTTTTTTTGCTAGATAAGCGTAGTTTTAATTACGTAAGCGACTATTAAAAAGAAGTGATTTGTGACTCACTTGAAGGTGACAGTGACCCCTTTTTATAACCTATAATGGTTTAGTAGGATATTAATGGCTAAAATAAGTGCTTTAAGTGGACAATGATTGGGAAATAGACTCAGTTTGCAGGAACCCTAATGCCTAGGGAGATAGACCCAGAAGTGGAAACCGTAGAAGACCCTGACGGGGTAATGGTCCAAGATATGTTTTACCCCAGAGATAATTTGATGCATGAGTGACAGCCTCACATAGGGCGAGTGTAGATCTCCCCTAACCAACACATTATATGATCTTATGCCTAAATAAAAAGATATTGCCCTGATGTATGAGAAAACCATTTGAATTCTTACCATTGTGAGTGTTTCAGGAACTTTTAAGAAGTATATGAGCCTTAAGTGGGCTAGTTTGAATTGTAAGTAATTCTTCTAAAGTAAAATGAGTTATTACGCTTCCAAAGCGTGTGAATTAAAGTTGTCTCACCCTACCCTTGTCATTTTACTTGGATATGTGCTTGAATGCCTTTTTCTATGGAAGTTTTATTATTAAAGGTGTGGATACGATCTTAGGTGGCTTGGTGTGAAGATTAGAGGTGATGGTTTCCTTGGGGAGATTTTGTTGCCTAATATGATAATAGTATATAAATGCTGTGTGATTGCTACTCGTTACTATTACCTGCAAATGTTTTGGTTTTTTAGGAGTTGAGAAATACTCATTAAGCATGTGGTAGGTCATCCCTTCTCTATTTCCCCTTTTCCCAGGTTTTCGATGTGACAGGTAGAACTCAATTTACGTATGCCAAGTTGGAGTCTCCCCTTGCTTCAAAAATGGTGTCATGTGTGCACATATAGGAGTACACTTACGAGTTAAATGGTGTAATATGATGTATTCCTAGAGTTGTAAATATACATAAACAAAGTACTCTGGTTCACGTATTTCGCATTGTTTAGAAGTCGCTTTGCATGGCCATGTGAGCCAATCGTCTAATTAGTCAACCACCTTTCGTTGGAATTGTTTATTTTTGGGATGTAACCCTTACACTTCCGATGTGTGATCCGTCAAGTTGTATCTTTTATTTCCTTCTTTGTTGTTGATATTTTTTTAAAATACTCCAGGCATGTGGTCCGTAGAGTTATGGACTCTGGCATGTTGCCGTTGAGCTTGTTTTGGCGTTCTTTTATCTTTGTATTCATTGCAAGGACCTAATGTGAGGCTTTAAGCCTGGGAAATGGTCAGTTTTAAGGAGAAATTCTATCCGTTTTTCCCCCATGATTTAAGAAAATGCTAATACTTCTAGCCCTAAGGCTAGGGGCATTACAGATGGTGTCAGAGCAAGGTCTTGCGACCACATGCCGTGACCTGAGTATTGCATTTCATATAGTTATTTAGGAATGTGTTTATGATGATGTGATATATGTCGTGCTTTTGTGTGCAAATGTGGTTTTGGTATGAACGATGGTGCATTTAGTCAACTATGTGTGGCTTAAGTGAGGTGATTGATTGTGTGAATGAACCATTTGCTAGAGTATAGGCCGAATGACTTGTATTCTCGTGAATGACCCGAGCGTTAGCTCAATAATGATTGTTTTGTATTTACACCTTGGTGATTTAAATCAAAAGTTTAAAGTACGTTTGGTTTGAATTCAAATGATTGAAAAAATCTTAACTTTAAACTCATTCTTGCCCCTAAAGTACGATTTGCTTGTCGAGCCCCATAATGGAGTGCGTAGACGTACTCAATGGTTGGTAGAGAAAGGGTTAGAAGTCGTTAAACTACTCTCCTTTTGAAACCTAGAAACTTTGAAGGTTAAGATACTTCCTAAATAGTGAGTTAAGGTTTCTATTTCACACTAAAAGACCTTTCTAATTACATAGTTAGTCTTCCTGTTGCATCTAAAGACTTGCATTTGCTTTACAATGATGTTCGAGCTTCGTTCTATGAGCATAAAGTTTCTATATGTAACAGGATGTTTCGGACACACACATGCCAAATGCATAGGTTGCTCGATTGTTAATGATGAGTTGTCAGTAAATGATTAAGGATTGCTTTTCATAGCTGAAGTTTCTTTTAAATGATACCTCTTTTTATGTGAATTCTCAATTGCTAAGAGAACTAAGTGAGAACTTCGTATACGCGCATGTCAATATAGGTAGTTGTGATAGGGTCTTGCTGATTGTTGCCTAAGTGTTATTTTGAGCCTTCCATATACATGCCATTATACTTAGATGTGGCCTTAATCTGGATTGTCATTTACATAAGGAGTCTTCCTTGTTTCCCAACATGTAACTACTGTTACTCATGAGTAAGCTAGGTGTTATGCTCATCGTGGCATGGAACACTATTCTCATTATAAGATTGATAATGTCCAAGCTATATCAACCCCAATACACCTAGAGCATAGATAAAAGGAAGAACCTAACAAACTTTGGAATTGTTATACCACATGCATCACCCCGTTACCTCCTGGTGGAAATGATACATACCTTTTCAACATCTTGTAAACTTTAATGCCAAGTGCGGAAGCCAAGAATCTCTATAGGAGGTTAAACTGGCCCTTTTGTACCACGAGCTCCTAAAACTCCTACAACCACCCTATGAGAAATAAGTATCATAACGCCTCAATGTATGTCTGTGAGGTCATTAACACCATTGTTAGCTTATCGTTGCCTAGATCCTAACAATTTGGACAAACCGCAGGGCATACCCTTGATCCTAGGTTTTAAATGAGGGTTGCACTCATGTATACTCGTCTAGATGTCCTTTCGTGGGATGCTACTGTGAACCTATGTGTTTTGAAGCATAAGCATGACATTATGCATAATGTAATGGCCATGGAAGCCTATATAGTTACTTTGGTTTGTTATGCATGGTCATTTAGGTGTCTTGTGAATAAATTGTTTAGTAAATGCACTTCTTGGTGTTTGCTTGACTTGATTTTGGTTTGGCATGTGACTGAATTAGGCAAATGATTTAACTTATGTAATTCATAGCATGGTATGACCTCTAAATCGTTATTTGCATTTCGTGAATTCTTTGATCTCATGTTACTGTTGAATAATTGCATACACATGTAGTTAAAGCATGATACGGGGACCACAGGAACTTGCATTCGCGTATTCTTGTGCTTGTATTCTATGTTCGATCAGATGGCATACTAGTTTACCATGCTTATAGTTGAATTCTTCAGTCTACACTCATCAGAGAAGTTGTGCTAGACAATGACTAACATAGATCATATAGGTCCAAGGACGAAATGTGATTAAGTTATCTTGTACTATACCCTATGCGATGAATTTCTTGTATTGCATGGTGGTTTTGTGGAAAAACCTTAGAATTGTACCCTTGTTGGGTGTTATATTTGTTGATATTGCTGTCCTGTCATATTAAGGTTATCCTGCAGAGACATTTCTTGTATGAGCTTTCTAGTTGTTGTGTTATCATATTATCATCCTTTGATATTAACAATCATAATTGTATATCTAAGTGCTTGTTATGAACCTCGCAAGGAGAATGATAACACGCTGGTGTAATCATAGTCTTATCAAAATATATACTGACAATCAAGTTACGAGATATGTGTGCCGATGTGATTAATAGAAATACATGTCGCAATGCGGCTTAGTTCATTGGGGATGTACACTCTAAGATTCTAATTGGGATACGGAGGGGCCTAAATTTAAGTCTATGAGCCTAGCATCATATTGCATGTTCCAGGATTCAGAAATAATCAATTCTAAATGAGACTAAAAGGTATAACATTATGTTAGCTAGAGTACAAGTGTGACGCTGAATGCATGAACTTGGCATTAAATGTAGCATCACCAAGAAAACACCTCCCCACCTTCCCTAATCAGCTAATGTGCAAAATGTACTGGAGTTCCCCATGCCTTTACTACCATTGGATACATTTCCATTATACCACAAATCCCCCGAGTTGCTTCCTTGACTCATCAATGATAGGTCCACTCTCTAACCGCTCATAGCTGCGCTGCACACCTACTAAAACAAGTGCCTATTGCTTGTTCTTGGCTTTGGGATGCTGAGTTGTTACACCTATATAAAGGCATTTTTAGGCATGTAGACTATGGACAAGACCTATCATAACGAAGAAACCATGTATCTACCTCCCTTAAACAACTTATGTTCGGACCTTACCACCCATCTACTTACATTCTTGCCTTAGCATATCCTTTTCAAATTGTTCCTATCGACATATAATGCTGGATCATGTTCCTTGTGATTCTTAATCTTCGGCGTGCAGTGTTGTTGACTGTACGTGATGTCAATGTGATTTTGACTGCTATTTCAAGTTCTATCATTGTCAATGTTATGTAATATGATGTCTCCGCAACTTTAGTGCGATGTGGTAGCTTCCTGGTTGATTGATTTAACTTAGAGTGATTTGATATGTTCATGCTTTCAAAGGAACCTGGCTAAGTTAATCCCCTTCATACAACCTTAACATGTTTTGTACAAGTTGCCATCACTGGAAGGTCTAAATATTAGCTGGGGTTGATGTGCAAACATAGGAATGCCAGTTGCATATGTTTTCCTCTTGTAAATTGCTTATTGTACACATGTTAGAGGGGTTCATGTTTCTTACGATTCCTGGGTTTGAGAATGTTGAGTTATTGATTCTATGCGACGTCATTGTACTAAAGTGATGCTACATGATGCTATATGATGCCCTTATTACTCCATATACTATAGTAGCTTCTAGGTTAACCGACTTCTTAGAGTGATTTGATGTTATGCTTTAGAATGAACTTAAGCCAACTGACTGTTCGTATATGACCTTGATTTGTTATGGCTTAGTTGTCATTCCTTTGGATGTCGATCCATGGCGATGCATATACATAGAGTTATTGGTTACGATGCGGACCGGGTCTAGAGAATTGAAAGTCCATGTTCCTTTTTACAGTAAGCTTAATATGGCTTTCCACACCAACTCATTTGCCCTTATTCTATGCGATTTACCCTCGATGCCTAAATAAAGTAAGTATATGCTTGAAGAGGATTGGCAAGAAGGAGACTGGATACCATCAGCCTCCTTTTCGATTTCAATTAATTGTAAAACAAGATTTCAGATTTTGTTATGAGTTGTGTAGATTGTACCATGTGTATGCGCATGCGATAGATGAATAGACTGTAGACCTTAGAATTTCAAGGATAGAATTCTTTTAAGGGGGGAGAGTGTAATACCTGCATTTTATTTAAGCTATCTAGCTTGTTTCTTAATATTACGAATCATATTTTATTATTTTAGCTAAGTCAAATTAATATCGATGTGCTTGCTTAAGTGATAATTTTATTAAAAAAAATATTACTATTATTATTGGTTTTGAAATTTTACGATGATCTTAATAAGAATTAACAAGAATTATTATTGATTACTAAATTTAGTAGATTCCCGAGTGTGTTTGGGTTAACAAACCTTAGAATTTATTTCGTCGAATACTAGACCAAGCGTTATTAGCGGGAATGAATAAATCAACGAAAGTTAGTATTAACGTTTGAATTTAGGCTAAAAAGGTATGGAAATTGGGTTGGGCAATGTTAGATGATTGGACAAACCAAAGAAAAAAAGGGGAAAGAAACCCAAAATGGGACGAGGCCCTCTTCTTCACGGAACAGAGAGCAAGGGGGATACAGCTGCCCATTCTCATGACCCCCTACAGACAGAAGAGAGAGAGAGAGGAAGAAGAAAGAGGTGGTAGGGGCACCGACTAGCCACCCAGCAGCAACGATGGTGTTAGGGAGCTGCTGACTCATGAATAGGTAGTGAGCAATTAGGGTTACGAAGGTCGACGGTCACTGGTTGTCTCCAATGACAACACAAATGGACGGAGCACTGAACCTGCTCTATTGGTGACTGTGAGGCATGCACAAGGGGGTGATGAAGGGTAGCAGGTGAAGCCCTAACCGGTCTCCACCACCACACATCGCAAACACCACCACCACCACCACCTTCATGACTTGTGGTCGGTGATTGGCTATGCCGAGAAACAAAAAGAAGAAGTAGTAGCAACAATAGGGGGGAACTCGACTCAGATGCGCCCAAACAAACCTAAATCGGGTCCTCTAGCTTGGAATCAAGGCAGGCTTTCTCTTCCTCCTAAATTATTAGTAATTTCAAGCAGATTTTAATGTTTGAGAGTAGTTCATGCTTAAATTTTGAGATTGTTATCAGTATTGGAGGAATTAGGGCTGAAATTTAGTAAATATGATGATGATGTTGATTCGGTTCACGTGCATGCTGAGTTTGATGTGTTATTTGCTAAACCAGTAACCCAGTCAGTTTAGGGAGTTTTGGAGTAAACTGATTATGCCCTAATGTTGTCGTTAAATCACTTTAAATATATTTTGAATATTGTTTTTGTGAATTCATATGCATACTATTCTTGTGGATATTGATTTTGTAAATTAAACGATTGAACTGTTCATATATTGAACCAAGCTTGGTAGCTGAATGGTTTGAGGTGGAACTAATGAGTGATTCAAGATTTCTTTTAGATGGTGTTGTGTGAGGAGGGAGCCTGGGATTGATATTAATCGCAACCATATAAATTGCATAGTAATTGTGGTATTAGGTAGATTCTGCTGAAACTGTTGAAGTGAAATGAATGTGCTGTTTGTGAACCCCTCCCCTTTTAAGTTGATAAAATGATGTTATGTGAGTGAACTATGAATTTTAGAAACCTTTAAAAGCTCATTAAAAACTTATTTTCATGATTTCAAGACGTTTTTAAATCCTCAGCAGGTGCCTATTTCAATTGCTAAGATGTTTGTCGCCTGAATGACCCTAAATCATCGAAGTACTCACTTGAATGACTCAGCTGACTAGTCGATAGATCCAGGAATTTAAAAAGGAAATGAGTAATGAGCTCGAAAATATTTTAAGGGTTTGGTTTGTATTATATTTCTTTCTCTTGTGTTTAAAGGATTGAAATAAACTTAAAAAGGACAACTGAAGATGTTTTGTTTCGAGACCTAGTTTGAATTACTTGCTATCCAATTATTTAAGTTTTTAATTGTGAGTGAGTAGACTCACCATGATCTTAAGAGGTTTCCTTGTTGAAAATGAAAGAACCATAAGCCATTAATGGGGTTATGGGCTATTTTGCTAGACAAGCGTAGTTTTAATTACGTAAGCAACTACTAAAAAAAAGTGATGCGTGACTCACTTAAAGGTGAGACTTACTATGTGTGACAGCGATCCTTTTTTATAACCTATAATTTACAATTTTAATGACTAAGATAAGTGTTTTAAGTGGACAATGATTAGGGAATGGACCCAGTTTGTGGGAACCCTAATGCATAGGGAGATAGACCCACAAGTGGGAACCCTAGAAGACCCTGACGAGGGTAATGGTTCAAGATATGCTATGCCACAAGGATAATTCGATGCATGAGTGACAGCCTCACATAGTGCATGTGTAGATCTTCCCTAACCAACATGTTACATGATCTTATGCCTAAATAAAAAGATGTTTTCCTTATATATGAGAAGACCACTTGAATTCTTACCATTGTGGGTGTTTCAGGAACTACACTTCCAAAGTGTGTGAATTGTAAGCGATTCTTCTAAAGTAAAATAAGTTACTACACTTCCAAAGTGTGTGAATGAAAGCTTTTCCACACTACCCATGTCATTTTACTTGGCAATGTGCTTGAATTCCTTCTTCTAAGGAAGTTTGATTATTGAAGGCGTAGATACGAGCTTGATTGGCTTGGTACGAAAATTAGAGGTAATGGTTTCCTTGGGGAGATTTCGTTGGCTAATATGATAGTAATATATAAGTGTTGTGTGATTGTTATTTATTACTATTGCATGCAAATGTTTTGGTTTTTAAGGAGTTGAAAAATACTCACTAAGCGTGTGGTCGCTTATCCCTTCTCTATTTCCTCTTTTCCTAGGTTTTTGATGTGATAGGTAGAAGTTGATTTGCTTATGCCAAGTTAGAGTCTCCCCTTCGAAAATGGTGTCATGTGTGCACATATAGGAGTAGACCTACGAGTTAAATGGTGTAATATGATGTATCCCAGAAGTTGTAAACATACGTAAACATGGTACTCTGGTTTATGTATTGCACATTGTTTAGATGTCGCTCTATATAGCCATGTGAGCCAACCATCTGATTAGTCAACCACCTTTCATTGGAATTATTTATTTTTGGGATGTAAACCCCAACACTCCAGATGTGTGATCTGTTAAGTTGTATCTTTTATTTCCTTCTTTTTTATTGAACTTATTTATTTGTAATACTCTAGGTGTGTGCCCATAGAGTTATGGACTCTGGCATGTTGCTGTTGAGCTTGTTTTGGTGTTCTTTTATGTTTATATTCATTGCAGGGACCTAATGTAAGGCTTTAAGCCTGAGAAATAGTCAGTTGTTAGGCGAAATTCTGTCCGTTTTGCCCAAAGATTTAAGAAAATACTAACACTTCTACCCCTAGGGCTAGGGCCGTTACATAAATAGATTTTTTGTTAGAGTAATATGAAGCAAGAAGTTGCAAACTACATGGCTAAGTGTTTAACCTGTCAGCTGGTGAAAATAGAACATCAAAGACCTGCAGGACTCTTACAACTGTTGGAGGTTTCTGAGCGGAAATGGGATTCAATTTCATTGGATTTTGTAGTATGCTTACCACCCACACAGAGAAAGAAATAATGCAATTTGCATTGTCGTAGATAGGCTTATGAAGACGACACATTTTATAACAGTGAGAAACATATGGACGCTAGATCAATTCTCCCATGACTATTTCGAGGAGATTGTTCGATTAGATGGGGTAACGAGTTCTATAGTTTCTGACCGGACACCAGATTTCAATCTAGATTTTAGCAGAAGATATAAGAGGCATTTCGAACTCTACTATGCTTTATTACAACCCACTATCTAATTATATATGAACAAACTGAGCGAACGATCCAAACACTAGAAAGCATGTTACGAGCCTGTGCTCTACACTTCAAGAAAGCTTAGGACAAGAAATTGGCACTTATTAAGTTCTCTTACAATAATAGTAACCATTCTAGTATTGGGATTGGCTCATTACAAAGCATTGAATCGTAGGCGATGCAAAGCCCCACTATGCGGGTAAGAGATTGATGATGTGTTGACCATTGGACATGACCTGATTCAGGCTACTACCCAGAAGGTCATAGTAAATCCAAAAAGGAATGAAGGAGGCTTAGAGCTATCAGAAAAGCTACGCTAGTAGAAGGCATAGGCCTTTACAGTTTGAGGTGGGAGACCAAGTTTTCCTTAATGTGTCCCTAACCAAATGAATCACGATATTTGGCATGGGGGGCAAGCTTAGCCCTAGGTATATCGGGCCATATCTCATCATTCAACGAGTTGGGGAAGTAGCCTATCAATTAGAACTACCACCAAAATTACCAATGGTGCAAAGTGTCTTTCGTATATGGCAGCTACACAAGTACATTCCCGACCCCTCGCACGTTATCAAATCAAATTTCATGGAACTTTAGGAAGACTTTACATATGAGGAGCAACCAATCGCACCTTGTTTCGAAGGAAAAACAGCTTCATAAAAAAACAGTATCACTATTAAAAGTTCTTTGGGTCAACCACGAGGTATCGAAAGTTACCTTAGAACCAGACTAAGAAATGCGATCTAAGTACCCTTACTTGTTCGACTAATCAGGTGCGTGCGAAGTTTCAACAATGAAACTTCCCTTAATGGGGTAAAATGTAAAACCCTAGAATACTCGATACTTATAAATAATCCTTCTTTCGATGCGGACCGATGTAGAGGGCTTGAGCTCGTAAGATGGTGAGATTTTATGAGTAATTTAAATATGCAATTTTAAGGGATAGTTTAAGTCAATCCAAGTATAAACCATATTCATTTTTTATTCTTTGCACCCGCAAATTTTAAGAAATTCAAATAAAAAAATATTATTATTTTGTGCAAGTAAAGCTTTTATGAGTGAAATTTCCCCCGGTTGTGTTATGTAAAAAAAATATATATTTTCTCTCTCTTTCTCTTTCTTTTTTCATCTTCCTCCTCCTACCCCTCCCTCCTTCCATTAAACCCTAACCCTTGATGGTTTCCCCACCACTCGAAATCAACTCACACACCTCACTTTCTCTCTTCCTCTTACACTCTCTTTCTCTTTCCCACTCATCTCCTCTCTCTCTCCACCAAGTTCTCTCTCCCTCACATTTTTCTCTCTCCCTTGCGTCCTTTCTCTCTGCTCGCAACAATTGCCCGCCCAACAACACCATCACCACTATCAGTGTTGCCCCTCCTGCCGCCACCAGCATTCACACTAGTCGCCCAACCGCTCCATCTCCCCTACCCTTAGTTGAGTATGACTAAGGTTTATGAGAACCCTACCCTTATCCAGGTTTTCTTTTTTTAATTTATTTTTCATAAATCTTCATGGTAATGAATATGAGTTTTTATTATTAAATTTGATATGTTTTCCTTGGTTTTCATATTTAAATTGGTTGAGTTGAGGAACTAAAATATTACAAGCCTCCTTTTTCTATAAACACTTTCAAGCTAAAATTTTGATCCTTAATTCTAATAGTTGTCTAACTTGGATTGGATTACAGGAATGGGATTAGTAGCAGGATGAAGAGGATATTATATGATTTCATTATGAAAGTTGTGCGCAATGGGTGATAGTATTTGAGATAAAAACCCAGGGAAGTTTTACCTCTCTTATAGTCTAAACGTAGGATGGCTTTGAAAAACAACGAATTAATATTGGCTTGTTGCAAAATTATGAAATTTATAGGGTTTATAGATATAGAAGGCTTATGTTTCTTGAATTTTGAATCGTGTTAATAGGAATTAAACCTAGACAGTTATGATGGAAATGCAAAGACTTCTCAAATTTGGATTGTACAGGGATAGTATGAGAACCTGGCCAAAATTGTGCTTGTTAAGACTAAAATTAGGAGATTCCCTTAAAATGAAAGTCAGCGTAAATGAACTAAGGTTTCCAGAAAGTGCTTAACATTGAGAATTCGACATCTAGATCAACAGTAATGACCTCTGGAAGTTGGACCTAAATTATGTCCCTAGCTTTGGATAGTTCATGTAGGGGTTTAATTAAAGATATA
Source organism: Selenicereus undatus (assembly GCA_017589665.1). Taxonomy (NCBI): domain Eukaryota; kingdom Viridiplantae; phylum Streptophyta; class Magnoliopsida; order Caryophyllales; family Cactaceae; genus Selenicereus; species Selenicereus undatus. The sequence continues at coordinate 77,057,965 of JACYFF010031955.1, forward strand.
AAATCCCATAAACTTAAAAATTATTTTATGAAGTTTAACCTATTGATTGGGTATGAAAATAGATTTCCAAGTAATTTATGGGCCATACTTTATTAAGTTTAATTTTCGACTGAGTATAAATATTAACAAACCCGCTTTTAAAAATTGGATAGGCCCAAGGAAGAAACTCGAGCTCAAGCTTAGGCATCGCATTTTCATCAAGCAACAATCATGCTCTACCTCCCCTGAGCGTCTCTTTAAAATGTGCCTTATGTGGGTTATCTTTTACGTTCATTTGAATTGATGTCTGGTGGACCTTCTTGAACAAACCGATGTGTTGATGAGGCTTTAATGTTATTGTTGAAGCTTGGCATGGAATCTTGAAATGTTTTGAACATACCTTTAAATGCTTTTGGACCTCTCTTTGGTCAGGATGGACTGTTAAAAGTTTAGACATTTGATCTACTCTCAAATGTTAATAATCCAAGTGAATGAATCATGCGAGACGAGGGAGGTTTGCCCCCAAATATAAGAATCGCTTATAGCCTTCCCTAGGTAACTTCATGCATAGTTAGCGGCCACGGGTCATCTTGTTGATTGGATTAGGCCAAGCTATAGGTAACCGCCTAATTGACGATACGCCATGAGTTGGATAAGTGGATGCGCTTAAACAAATTGTGATGAATGCCATATTGACATAGGATTTTATGAGTGTTTGGGAGTCACTTTAGGGGATTAATATGCTTAATTGTACGATTTATGCCATTGTTTCTACTATTACGCTTGGTTTTGCTTGTTTGGAGAGTTTTTGCTAATTTTAACTTTGTGAGCCAAGTTATGTGAGTAGAGTGAAGATTTTTGAGACCTTGTGGATCAAAGAAGATAGCAACAATGGCCCAAAGACACCCAATACAATCAAATCGTGGTTAGAACTGTAATAGCACGACCCTAAACTATATTTAGTTATTTAATTAAGTCATGTTATTCATTTTCATATTTATTTATCTCATTGAATCATCGCAGTTGGAAAAATTCATTTCGGGTCCCACTTTGCAATTCGAGTTTCATTTACCGGACAATTTCGAGAAAAATTGATAGTGGGCCTCGATATTTATGATTTAAAAGATTAAATTATTTTTCATGATATTACATTTTAATCCCGAGCTTCCAACAAAAAAAAAATAAAAAATCAAACGCGCTCGGTTTTAGTTCTTTTCCAAACCCGAGCTCATTTAGGCCCAATTCCGGCCCAACAAGTTTCTAATTCATTTGTTTAGCTAATTACCATGATTAACTCCTAATGATAATGAGTAAAGATATTTTTTTTGGGAGGGCAATTTTTAGCCAAGTATTTAAGGTCATTTTGCACCAAGTATTTACACCAAGTGGCAAAATATCAAAGCTCTCCTTTCTCTCTCTTCCTCTCAACCTCCATGGCACTCTCTTCCTCTCAACCTCCATGGCAGCCCCCTCCCAGCCCTATTATGGTGTTTTCCGGCCACTTTCCGGCCACTCTCCGGCAAGGATTTCAATCCCCAAACAACCTCCCTCCATTGGCTACCATTTCCCATCCTCAAAATCACCCAATATCATCTCCATCTCCACTTATTTCAAGCTCAAAGTAAGTGACTTCAATCTTGTTCTTTGAACTTTTGGTTCTTGCTTCTTGTTTGGTTATTTTGATGATGGATCATGTTGTTTTTATTGAAGTAAGAATCATCTTGGTGATGGATCATGTTGGAGTTGAAGCTAGGGTTAGGGTTTTATGTTAACCATGCAAGCTTCATGTTCAAGTGCTGAATTTTGATCGTTTTAAATGAGATTTTGTGATCTTTAGCATTGGTAATGAATATCAAGATGTTTATGCTGATTTATATAAGTTAAAGAGTGATTTTAGTGGGTGGTTATGTGAAGAAAAAATTGAAATCATGTGAGTTAAAGCTGGGAAACAGACCTAAAACAGGGGCTACTTTGGGAATTAACTGGTACTGTTTGGCACATCCACAATTCATTATTTTTGGCGTAGTGATATTTTGATGTGTTAGATTTCAATAGGATTTGGAATTACTCAATTTCGAGTTGTGTGGACAAAGTTATGACCAATTTACTCAAGACTGTGCAGAATGTATCGAAACTGGGAACTGAACTGGAACAGTAACTTCACGGAAAAACTGGTATTTATTGGGTCACTGAAAAATTGTGATTTTTGGTGTGTAGATAGATCAATGAGTTATCTTTAAAATGCCTCTTGAATCGCGTTAATCCGAGTTCTGTGGAAAACTTTATGGTCATTTTACTGCGACTGCGCAGATTGATCAGAAATTGTGCACGTCTGTGTTCTACCCTACTTTTAGGGACCTTATTATGTGAATCATGCTTTGTGTCCTAAATAAGAGTTTTAGAGGACACTGTGAAGTTTTCATATTGGGGTTTTATATCTCATTTGGAGGTTGGGAGTGAAAGATATGGATTTTCTAATACAGACCATCTATCGGTAACATGAGTGAATGCAGAAATTGAGACATTTGAAAATATTTTCAGAAGTTTCTATATAATTATGGGTATTGCAAGGAAATTACAAAGTGTAGTGAGTTCAACAAGTTTGTTAGTGTACAAAAGCTTACTTGGGTTGAAAACTGAGTTACATGAGTATGAAAATGAAATTTGGGAATTGAGCAGATTATTAACTCAAAATCAGTGTCCTTTGGACCAAGTTAGGGTGTTATATGAGCTTTTATGAACCTTGCAGCACCCTTTATGGCATAAACCATTTGTCACGCATTTCAGAGGCATTAATCATTTTATTATCCTTTTTAGAAGCTTCACTCTTTCCTTTATCCATTTCAGAAATATCAGCAAATCATGTGTCAGTTATATCAATTAAAATCTTTTCATTATCACCTCAATCATTTCCATTTGGCCTTTTTTTTGGCTTCAATTTATTGTATTTCAAGTTCAATAACCATAACTGATTTAAATAAGTTCATTTTGGTTTAACTTGTCTTATATTCAATTAAAATCAGTTTATTATATTGAAATGCACAAGTTATGTATCCCATTTCATTACTCAATTTCTGTTACACATACTTTTACCTACTCGATTATGCGAGTAAGGATCATTTACTAACTACACATACTTACAGTGACAATTATGAAACAGAGTTGAGGCCTAGTCTATCATTTTCATTGTGCATAAGTATTATCAAGTGAAATATCATTTTAAAGACTTCAGGTACGTCCATTGCCTGTATCTTTAGAAATCAGAGTGTATTTATCAACGTTTTCATGTTTTGGTAAGTACATCAATGAATCAGTTTACACAGTGATTTATCAGTTAATTAGTGACCCCGACAGTTATTATCTATAGGGCATTCGCCCTTCAGTTACCCGCGCGGCTTCAGGCCAGGTCCCCGATCGGCTTGGCAGGTGTACACCTATCCATAGATCGTAACAGTATCAAGGGGTTTACTTTCAGATAATAACTTGCAATGCAGTTTTATATTTATCTCATTCACTGTTTTAACTTAAAATGAATTGCAAAGCGGGCCCAACCAGTGTTTCAATGATCATTTAACAATTCAGGAATGCATGTACTGAGCTTCGGCTCACAGTTCGAAATGTTTTTATGTTTTGTTTTAGGCAAATGCTGAGAGAGTTGCCCTCATGCTAACAAATCAGTTGAAGAGAATACGTGAAGCAAGAAAATTCAGATGGATTAGAAGTAATGCAGTATATGCATACCTTAAAGATGTATATTGAATTCTTCTATGGATGAAGATGTAGACTATATAGTGATTTATTTTACTATGGTTTATAAACCCTTCATTGGTTAACACTTGATGTGAGTGTATATGTTTGAGGTTATGCTTAACTGTGTTATGTTTAGCACTCATGTTTTAAGCCTTGTCCTTTTGGACGGTGGTAATGCCCCTATCATTGGGTTGTCTAGATTTTAATTAAGGAGAATATAAACAGTGAAACATGTTTAATTTGGGGCGTTACAAGAACCGTGATCTAGAATGGTCAAGGAAGAAGCAGCAAAAGAAGCACGTGAGAACCATCAAGGCAGTGGCACTCACGGACCATGGTGGTCCCCACAAACTACCAGTGGTGGCCCCTATTACCTCGAGCATGCTAGCTTTCTTCGCAACTTTTTATTTTCCACATGCTTGGGCAATTTTACAGTGTTGATTTCGCCCATAAAAGCTTCATTTTACTACTTTCATGCTCCATCCCCATCATCCCATTCCATACGACCGTAATCCACTATCTAGATTAGGATTTAAACTAGATTAGAGGAAGAGAGATTGAATTGAAGTGAAGATTTGCAAGGATTCCATCCTAGGTTTACAACAATGGTTCAAGCGCGACCTTGGCTAAGCATTTCCTTTCTCTCCTATTCTCTTTTCTCATTTTAGATTTATGTTTTGTAATTTTGATTATGATTTTGTTGGTTTGATGTTGGATTTATGCAAATAACAATTAATTTCTCGATCTGTTGTTCATCTTTTTGGTTAATTTGGAATTATTGGATTATTTTACGAATCTTAGATCTTTATTGTCTTGTAAGAAATTTGATCACTTTCTCGCATGTATTGGGTATTGGATGAAGAACTGAAAGGTAAAATTCAATACTAGAATCCTAGGACTTGAATTGATTGTGTAGAGTCTTGAGAAAGTCACACCAATTGAGAAACCATAAATTTGATAATCGCATGCTTATGAACCTAAGCAAATCGAGAGCCCTTGAGAAATGGTAAGTGGTTAGATTTACGTATTTGACTTCACCTTGAAAGAGGATTGTGATACTTCAATTGTCATTTTTAAAATAAGCAATTGTGAAAGAAGTGCTTGATTGATGCGTGGATTAGGTGGTCGCTTGATTTGCTTAATTCCATAATTATTTATTTGTTGGATTAGATAGTTGAATAGTTTAATTTAAAATCTCAAATTTAGATTCGCTTAGTCTATGTTAAGGGGATAAACCCCACTAGATCAACCTACTCCTTATGGGAGACAACCTTGATTTGCTACAATGCCACTGTGTGATTACGACCCTATCAGCTGTAGGCCATGAGACCTAGTGAGTTCACCCGCCCTATATATTCTAAATTGAACAGAGAGACTTAAATGAACTTATGGGTTTGGGTTGGATTGGTTGGGCACCATTTACGAACTAATTGAGTTATCTTTCCCCATGCCTGGCCATTGTTTGAAACGAATTTAAGATGTGTTTTAACTGTTAAGGGTGGTTGTTACTGACCTCCGTCTCATTTCATATTTTGTATTCAGGTGATGACAATGAACACGGGGATGTGACTCCAGTTTAAAGCAATGTTCTTGACACATAGAGCTTAGGAATCATTATATTAAATAAAATACCCAGAATGACTATCTGACTTTTAATTTATTATGCATTGACTTTGACTTTCTTGGGTTGACTTTACTAATAAATTCTAAATAACGGATCATGTGATACTTACCCTCGTGCTTCCTAACAGAAAGTAAGACGGTAACCCCCTTTAGATACTTCGTTGCCACATAGGGTGAATATGAGTAACGAAATAAAATTTGAAAATTTGGGGAGATACAATATACTCAAATATATATATATATATATATATATATATATATATGTACATCT
>JACYFF010031955.1:77088587-77112772 GCA_017589665.1 Selenicereus undatus
CATACATATGTTTATATATATATATATATATATATATATATATATATATTTATATACAAATATAAACATATATATATATATATATAAATGTATGTATGTGTATGTATGGATATGTATATATATGTGTATATATATACACACACATACACACCCGCACACACGTCCACATCCACGCACACTTATATACATACATATATGTGGCCATCTATGTGTTTGTGATCAAATGGCAGCAAAATGAGTTTGTGCAGTTGCTTTAGTTAACTTTGTTTATGCATGGGACTGTATTGGTTAGCGCGATTTGATTTATGTAGTTGACTTTACTACATGATCCTCGGATCATCATTTGCAGCTCCTCAATATCGTTTTCTCGTGTTGTAGTTGGACTAGTTGAACCCGATGTATGTAATGCGTGACTAGATGATGATAGAGCTGCATTTACATGAATCATGTCCATAGAAATATGTGTCTCATGTGTTCGAACGTAGCATGGTAGAGCTTTCAGGCTCATGTCATTGTATATGTATGGACACCCTCGTTTATTATGCCTAGTCATTAATGTACTATGGGAATTAGGTCGTTACTAGTTATGTGTTTTGTTAACAAGTTGTTGCACTTCTTGGTGTTTGCTTGACTTAAGTTGGTTTAGTATATGACTTGGTCATTTAGATAATACAAATTTTGTAATTCATAGCATGAAATGACCACTGACTCATTGTTTGCATTCCGTGACTTCTATGATTCCATGTTATAGCTAAGTAATTGCATGCACCAGTATTTGAAGCATGATGAGACGACCCTAGAAACGTACATTCACATACTCTTGCCCTTATATATTTTATCAGAGTAGCGTAGCGGAAGCATGCAGGTTTATAAGCCACAGCCTCAGAATTCATCTAGGAGCATAACCATTGACTTCTATGAATCTATGACTTAAGTGACGATCAGTCCGAAATGGGGACTTTAGGGAAAGCCCCAACACCGTTAAAACCATCGATTTACGTTCTTTCCCTAGCATTTCCTTCTCAAAGTTGTTCCAATCAATATGTTATGCTAGTTCATGCTATTCATGATTCTTGATCTTCGAGGCTCTGTGGTAAACCTTACGTGTTATCAATGTGAATTCGAATGCTACTTCAGGTCCCTTCATTAACAACCTGGCGTAATTTGATGTCTCTGTTGTCTTAGTGTGACGTGGTAACTTTCTAGTAAATGATTTAACCTTAGTTTGACTTAATACCATCATGTTTTCGAATGAACCTAGTTAAGATAAACCCTGTTCATACGACCTTCACATGTCATGTCTAAGTTGCCAGGAATGGAATGCTTAAAAGTTAGCTGGCATCGATATAAAAACATAGAAATGTCGGTCATCTATGCTTTCTTATTGTAAATTGTCCGCTATATGTACCTTAGACAGTTTCATGTTACATCCAACTCTTAGGCTTAAGAACACCGAATTGCTGATACTGTGTGATACTATGTGATGCTATTGTACTTAAATGATGCTATGTGGTGCTCTGTGACGTTCTTATTGTTCTAATGTGTTATAGGAATCTCTGAGTTAACCATTGTGATTCCAAAGGTGACTTGAATTCATGTTTTAAAACGAGACTGCTTGTATATGACCTTGAGGAGTTAACTGCCCAATTGTCGTTCCTTTAAACTTCAATTCGTAGCAATGCATGTGTATAGAGTTGTAACTTACTAGGTGGATTCCATCTAGATTATCGAAAACCTATGTTCATTTTTTTTAAAACAAGCCCAGTGTGGTTGTCCATGCCAACTCATTTGACCCTCTTCAATGCGATTTGCCCTTATCACCTAAATAGAGTGAGTAAACGCTTGAAGAGGATTAACGAGGATGAGATTGGATACCATAAGCCATTTTCTTTCGATTTAAAAGTAGTGACTGCAAAATGAAATCTTTTGGAAACATACCGTGTAGATCGTAGTTGTGTGCATACCTTTTAGGAATGACCGAACTTAGGTTTAGAATTTTGAGGACAAATTTCTTTTAAGGGGGGAAGAATGTAAGACCCGCATTCTTTATTTTTACGATAAGCTGACTGTCTCGCCTTCTATGTTATAAAATTCACATTTTTAGTAACTATATGAGTTAAATTATTATCGATATGCTTATGTGAACGATAATTTTATCAAAAAGAATTACTGTTGTTATTATTGATTTTGAGATTAATTAGTGTTAATTTGTGCCGGTAGTTAATTTAGTCGTTTCCCCGAATGCGATTAGGTTGTTAACCTTAGAATTGGTTTCGAGGTTTATTAAAATCAAACCTTGACGTATTTGGGAACGAATATTGGACGAGCAATTTTATGAACGGTTGGGTTTAGAATAAGAGGTACGAGATTGGACTGGCGATTTTAGTTGGCTGAATTTTTGACCAAAGACCAAAAAAAGAAAACAACAAGGGCCCGAAGCCCTTTACTTTCTAAGAAAAAAAGCACACGAATGGGGGGTGGTTCTCAACCCAGCCCACAACCCCCAACACCGAGAGAGAGGGGAGGATGAAGCCAGTCGACCAAGAGGCGCGACAACGGCGGCACAGTGCCACCCCGGTGCACACGGCGGCATTACGACCTCCCCTGTGAGAGCTGTGAGCCAAAACAGTCAAAGAGATAAAGAGGCGGATTGAGCAAAAAGGAGAGAGAAAAGGGCAGTCGTCTGGCGACAGAAACGGTGATGATGGCGGTCGACGGTAAGAGTCTTCGGTAGGCTTGAGTTCGACAACTGCTACGAGCCACGCAAAACGAGGGTTAGAGGGCTAGGGTTTCGAACCCTAGGTGTCAGAGACCGCTGAGACTCACGCAAGTGACGATGGGGCTCGATTCCGGAAGCTAGGCACGACTCTGGCGACCACCACCAGCAGCAACGTCAGTAGCAACGAACATGGGGCAGAAACCGGATCTGCGTGGTTGCTGCGGGGCTTGGTCTAGCGGCATAAATTGGGAGTTTTCGGGTTCGTGAGTACTCGAATCAGCCCCAAAAGCACTTAGAACGGGTCCCTAGCTTGGATCGAGGTGGGTGTTTCTCACCTCTTAACTTAGTATTAATTTCGGAAACGTTTTAACCCTTAAGATGATATGCATGTTAGTTTGAGTTGATTAGGCTAACTGAAGTTGTGAACTGATTATGTATGTTTAGTTTGATTGAATTCAAGCCTAGATTATGCATGTTAAATTAGTCAATTCAGGAGTGAACCGATACTTGCTAACCTAGCTAAATCATGTTTAAAAGTAGCACCTGAATGAACTAAGCATGTCTTGAATCGATGCCTACTAAGTTAATTAATTAATGTTTGAAAGTAGCCTTCGAATCGACCTAAAAACTCTTTAAGCCGTTGTATGTCGAGTTAGCTGATGCATGCTTAAGGGTAGCTTTTGAAACAACCTAAACATGCCTTAAGTTATTGTAAGTTGAGTTAGTTGATCATGCTTGAAAAATAGCCTTGAAACGACCAAATAACACTTCGGATCAATGCATGTTAATTTAGTGGATTCATGCTTGAAAGTGGTTGTTGTTCATGTTTAGTGAATTGTGTGTTATGTAAGTAAACAACGTTTAAAACGATGTATGTGGATTTAGTTAATCTACGTTTAAAAGTAGCCTCTGAGATGGCCTAAGCATGCCTTAGATCGATTTGTATTGAGTTATTTGATTCATACTTAAAAGTATTCTTTGAAATGACATGAGAACGTCTTAAGCCAATGCATGTCTAGTTGATTAGTTATGCTTTGAAAACGAAATGAGAATGACATGCTTGTTTCTTAACGGTAAGTTATGAATGCAAGTTAGTTCAAGTCTTATTGGTTCTTCCAGTTCATTGAGTACCCTGCTTAAGTTAATGAAATATATATGTTGCATGAGTCGTATTGTATCGCTGAATGGGTGCTACTTGCTCGATAAGTACATAAGCTCTATTACACATTTCTTTATAAGCTTTCATGATAATATGCTATGGTTATATAATTGAAAACCCAAACGGTAGCTGAATGGTTTGAGGTAGGACTATGAGTGGTTGGAGGTTTCCTGTGGTCGGTTGCTATGTGAGGAGGGAGTTTGGGTTGTGAATTAACTCCAATCGTGTAGATTGCGAGGCCATGTGTGGCTTATGCTGAGATTGATTGATTATAAAGTTTTTGAATGTATTACGTGCAAACCCCCTCCCTTTATGTCATCAAGTTTCTTGTTGCGAGTAAGGGTCAGTTTGAAAGGGGAAGTTTTCATGCTTGTAACTAATAGTAGCCATACCTATTAGCAAACGATGGCCTAATTTAACTATGCAAATCAAGCTTGTTAGTGGACTCGCTTGAACGAGGGAATCCCTAAAGAATTTAAATAAAAAGACAGTGTGTTATATGAAAAAGGATTTCGTTGTGAGAGGTAACAAACTTATTAGTCGTTACGGTCATACGCTTTAAATTGGCTAAGATATTGTGCATAGGGACAATATGTGGGAGTGAACTTGCTTGACCGGCGGAATCCCTAGCCTAGGGAGTATCCCAGTTGTGGGAAGCCCTAGAGATCCTGACGAGGGTTAAGGTCCAAAAGTTAGTTGTCATCCCGGGAGTAGGAGCTTAGCATGAGCGATAGTCTCACTAGGGATTGACAATAGATCTCACCCAATCCGCACATTATGATGATCTTATGCCCAGAGTAATTTCCTAATAGGTAAGAAAAGCAGTCTGCTAGGGATTGTTTAAGGGTCATTATGAGACCAATATGAAAGAGATCCTTTTAGAATATGTGCCTCGAAAGGCTAAGAGAAGAGTTTTTATGAGCCTCAAGAGGCTAAATGAATTGTTTTCAGTAAAAAGAAAGAAAGCTTCCTGTACATAACTTGTGCATATCATATGAATGAGATCTAAGTAAAGTGTGCTGATGAAAACAAAGCGTTATGTGCATATTCCAAGTATAACTTATGAATGAGATGCTAAGTAAAATACGATTATGAAAAAGAAAACCTTATGAGCATATTCAATGCGTACCCTATGAATGAGATATGAATGAGACTTGAAATGTGTGTGTCTTATGCATATCATATGAATGAAATGCCAAGAAAAGTATGATTATGAAAAGAGATAACCTTATGTTCATATCGTATGAATAAGGTTTCATGCATAGTTTGAATGGAATCTAAGTAGTTATGTTTGTGGAAAAGAAAGATTCTTATGCTTAATCTATGAAAGAAAGTTCAATGCGTAGCTTCTGTTGCTTGTTTACATGCCTAAGTGTTTGCTAGTGAGAACAATTGGTCATTAAGGACCTAGAAATGATTTGAGTAGTTAGAAAGAAGTTAGGGGTAATAACCCATCCTTCGAGGACTTTGATTGCCTATTATGGTAATAATACATAAGGATGTGATATTTGAGTATTAAAGATATTACTACCTACAATGGTTTTGGTTTTAAAGGGGTCGGGGGACACTCACTGAGCGTGTGGTTGCTCATCCCTCGACTCTTTCCCCTTTTTCCCGAGGTTTTCTTTATGACAGGAAGAAGTTGAGTCGACTATGTTGAAATGTAAGTTACCCATGCTTAAAGGGAGCCAAGTGTGCCCATAGTGAAGTAGTCTCGCTGCTTGATGATGTTATAAAATGTATTCTTAGTTTGTAAAAGTGTGTAAACCAAGTATTCCAGTTCATGTAATGCATATGGTATAAAGGTCGCTCTGTATGGCCGTATAAGCCAACCATCTGATTGGTTGGATGTCTTCTTGGTTAAAGTTAGCTGTAATTTGGGATGTGAACCCCAGTACTTCGGATGTGTGATCTGTTGAGTTGTAAATTTGATTTTCTTCTATGTTAATGAACTATTTTGTTTGATGTACTCTGAGCGAGTTGCTGGTAGAGTTATGAACTCCAGCGTGTAGCCGTTGAGCTTATTTTAGAATGTTTTACGCTTTCGTTGCTCTACAGGGGTTTATTGTAAGGCTTTTAGCCTAGAAACGGTCAGGTTTTGGGGGAAACTCTGTTCATTTCGCCCAATAATTTAAGTAGAAATTTAAGGAAACGTTACGCTCCTGACCCCAGGGGCTGGGGGTGTTACATTGGTGGTATCAGAGTAAAGGTCCTGCGACCATAGGCCACGACCTGAGTCTTGCATCTAATATAGTTGCCTAGGAACGCATTCACGATGACGTGATACATGCCTACCGTGTGTGCAAATGAGAGTTTTATGTGAATGTTAGTGCGTTTACCTAGTTACGTGCGGCTTGACTGAGCTAATTGGCTGGATGAAAGAACCATTTGCTAAGGTGTAGGCCGAGTGGCTCGTATTCTCGTGGATAAGTTAAGTGTTAGCTCAATCGAAAGTTGTTTCACTTATACGCCTTGGTGATCTTAATCGAAAGTTTAAGGAACATATGATTTGAAATCAAATGATTGGAAAGCCTTAACTCTAAGCTCATGTTTGCCCCTAAAGTACGATTTGCTCCTCAGGACCCGTAATGGAGTGAACAAACGTACTCGAAGGTTGGTAGAGAGAGAGCTAGAAGCAGTTAAACTATTTCCTTTTGAAAACCTAAGGACCTTGAAAGTTAAAGTCTTCCGATTAGTGAGTTAGGGTCGCACCTTCGCATTAGAAATCTTTCTAATTGTTTGGTTGGGTCTTGTTGTAGCAATCAAAGACTCGCATTTGCCTTATAATAATGCTTGGTTTCACCTTATGAGCTTAAACTCGACCATTTACACTAAGGTCCTTGACACCTCACTTGATTAGCAAGAAAGCCCCATTAAGTGTCACCCTTCTACTGGTCATAGCTTTAATCAGGTTGTAATGTTCTAGGCTGATGTATTTGTCAAATGTACCTTGTGTTTTCTTTGATATCCGTTGTAATTGTAAGAGCGAGAGTCGTATATAAGCTTCTCTCATCATGTTTGTACACACATCACTCCATATTGAATCAGAAATTGAGCTTGCGTCTAGTTTGCTCTCCAAACACCTAGTGGATGTATCTTAAGTTGGCAACTCAAGTGGTGATACACTAGGTCATTTGAGCGCTTCTTGGTGGTGTCCTGGCTATATCAAACCCCAATACACCTAAAAAGCGCAAGGGAGAAAGAACCTAGCAGACTTTGGAATTGTTACACCACATGTAACACCTCGTTACCTCCTAGGACGACAATCTATGCCTTCCCAACACTTTCTTAAGCACAAGCACCAAGTATAGAAGCAAGAATGCCCATAGTAGAAAGTAGAACCTCCCTATCTATACTAGGAGTTCCTCAGACCTCCACAATTACCTTTTTGAGAAAATGTGTGACAAAACCTCAATGTAGATCCGTAAGACTAATAACGCCGTTGTTCTTACCCCTGTTAGTTGACTGTTGGCCAACTCCAAACAATTGAGACAAACCTCGAGGCATAACCTTGACCTTAGGTTTTAAATGAGGATTGCATTCATGCAGACTTGCGTAGATGTCTTTTTGTGAGACCATAAGAGTACCTATAGATAGGATTGTTGTATGTGGCCATCGATGTGTTTGTGATCAAATGCCAAGAAAATGAGTTTTTGCAATTGCTTTACTTGAATTTGTTTAAGCATGGGACTGTATTGGTTAGGGCGATTTGATTTATGTAGTTGACTTTACTACATGATGCTCGGATCATCATTTGCAGCCCCTGAATATCATTTTCTCGTGTTGTAGTTGGATTAGTTGAACCCTATGTATGTAATGCGTGACTAGATGACGATAGAGCTACATTTACATGAATCACGTCCATAGATATATGTGTCTCATGTGTACGAAAGTAGCATGGTAGAGCGTTCAGGGTCATGTCATCGTATATGTATGGACACCCTCGTCTATTATGCCCAGTCGTTAATGCACTATAGGAATTAGGTCATTACTAGTTATGTGTTTTATTAACAAGTTGTTGCACTTCTTGGTGTTTGCTTGACTTAAGTTGGTTTAGTATATGACTTGGTCATTTAGATAATACAAGTTTTGTAATTCATAGCATGACATGACCATTGACTCATTGTTTACATTCCGTGACTTCTATGATTCCATGTTATAGCTAAGTAAGTGCATATGCCAGTATTTGAAGCACGATGAGACGACCTTAGAAACCTACATTCACATACTCTTGCCCTTATATGTTTGATCAGAGTAGCGCAGCGGAAGCATGTAGGTTTATAAGCCACAGCCTCATAATTCATCTAGGAGCATAACCATTGACTTCTATGAATCTATGACCTAAGCGACGATCAGTCCGAAATTGGGACTTTCGGGAAAGCCTCACCACCGTCAAAACCCTCGATTTACGTTCTTGCCCTAGCATTTCCTTCTAAAATTTGCTCCTATCAACATGTTATGCTAGTTCATGCTATTCGTGATTCTTGATCTTCGATGCTCTGTGGTAAACCTTACGTGCTATCAATGTGAATTCGAATGCTACTTCAGGTCCCTTCATTAACAACTTGGCGTAATTTGATGTCTCTGCTATCTTAGTGTGACGTGGTAACTTTCTACTAAATGATTTATCCTTAGTTTGGCTTAATACCTTCATGTTTTTGAATGAACCTGGTTAAGATAAACCCCCTTCATACGACCTTCACATGTTATGTCTAAGTTGCCATGAATGGAATGCCTAAAACTTAGCTGGCATCGATATAAAAACATAGAAATGTCGGCCATCTATGCTTTCGTATTGTAAACTATCCACCATATGTACCTTAGACAGTTTCATGTCACATCCAACTCTTAGGCTTAAGAATGCCAAATTGCTGATACTGTGTGATACTATGTGATGCTATTGTACTTAAATGATGCTATGTGGTGTTATGTGACGTTCTTATTGTTCTAATGTGTTATAGGAATCTCTGAGTTAACCATTGTGATCCCAAAGGTGACTTGAATTCATGTTTATAAACGAGACTGCTTATATATGACCTTGAGGAGTCAACTACCCAATTGTCCTTCCCTTAAACTTTAATTCGTAGCAATGCATGTATATAGAGTTGTTGCTTACTAGGTAGATTTAGTCTAGATTATCGAAAACCTATGTTCATTTTTTTAAAAACAAGCCCAGTGTAGTTATCCATGCCAACTCATTTGCCCCTCTTCAATGCGATTTTCCCTCGGCGCCTAAATAGAGTGAGTAGACGCTTGAAGAGGATTGACGAGAAGGAGACTGGATACCATAAGCCATTTTCTTTCAATTTAAAAGAAGTAGTGATTGCAAAATGAAATCTTTTGGAAACATACCGTGTAGATCGTAGTTGTGTGCATAAATTCTAAGAATGACCAAACTTAGGTTTAGAATTTTGAGGACAAAATCCTTTTAAGGGGGCAAGAATGTAAGACCCGTCTTCTTTATTTTTACGATAAGCTAACTATCTCGCCTTCTATGTTATAAAATTCACATTTTTAGTAACTATATGAGTTAAATTATTATCGATGTGCTTATGTGAACGATAATTTTATCAAAAAGAATTACTATTGCTATTATTGATTTTGAGATTAATTGGTGTTAATTTGTGTCGGTAGTTAATTTAGTTGTTTCCTATAATGCGATTAGGTTGTAACCTTAGAATTGGTTTCGAGGTTTATTAAAATCGAACCTTGACATATTTGGGAACTAATATTGGACGAGCAATTTTATTAACAATTGGGTTTAGAATAAGAGGTGCGAGATTGGACTGGCGATTTTAGTTGGCCAAATTTTTTACCAAAGAACAAAAAAAATAGGAAAAGGACAAGGGGCCGAAGCCCCTTACTTTCTTAGAAAAAAAACACACGAAGGGGGGGGGTGGTTCTCAACGTAGCCCACGACCCCCAACACCGAGAAAGAGAGAGGGGAGGATGGAGCCGGCCGACCAAGAGGCGCGACGGCAAAGCGCCACCCTGGTGTTGACGGTGGCACTACGACCTCGCCTGTGACCGCCACTAGCCAAAACAGTCAGAAAGAGAGAGAGACGGATCGAGCAAAAAGGAGAGAGAAAAGGGCGGTCTTCTGGCGACGGTCGACGGCAAGAGTCTTCGGTAGGCTTGAGTCCGGTAACCGCTACGAGCCACGCAAACTGAGGGTTAGAGGGCTGGGGTTTCTGTAACACCCCTAGCCCCTAGGGCCGGAAACATTACATTTTCCTAACTTCTTACTTAAACTCTGGGATAAAACGGACAGAGTTTCCCCTGAACACTGACCGTTTCCAGGCTAAACGTCTTACAATAAGTCCCTGTAAATCAACGGAAGCGTAAACATATAAAACATAGCTCAACGGCCACACGCCGAAGTTCATAACTCAACGAGCCACCTGCTGGGAGTACACCAAACAAGATAGTTCATTAATACAGAAAAAGTAAAAGATACAACTCAACGGTTCACACAACCGGAGTATGGGGTTTACATCCCAAAACACATAACTAACTTCAACCAAAAGACATCTAACTGACTGGATGGTTGGCTCATATGGCCATACAGAGCGACTTGTAATCAATATGCATTATATGAGCTAGAAAACTAAAGTTACAACATTTACAAACTAAGGGTACATTAATATTACATTGTCGAACACGAGAAACTACTTCTGTATGGCACACATAACTCTTTTTCAACCAAGGGTAAACTTCAACTCCGCATAAATGGCTTAACCCTCACCTATCACAAAGAAAACCTGGGAAAAGGGGAAATAGTAGTGGATGAGCAACCACACGCTCAGTGAGTGTCCCCCAACCCCCTTAAAACCAAAACTGTTGCAGGCAATAGTATCTTTACTAATCATATATCACGTATCCATACTTTACTATCATAATAGGCATTTATGAAGTTCTTATAGAAATATCACTAACCATAAGCTTCACTTTGACCACTTAACATATTTATAGGTCTCTAAATGACCAAACTTCTTTACTAACAGGCAGTTAAACACTTAAGCAGGCAACGAGGCTAAACATATAACTTTCTTTCTCATAAGCATAATTTCTTAGCGTTCTATTCCAACTATGCATGAAACCCTATTCGCATGATGTGCACATAAGGTTATCTCTTTTTATAATCATACCTTTCTGGACATTTTATTCATATAAGATGCATAAGACATACACATTCCAAGTCTCAATCAAATCTCATTCATAGGGTATGCATGAAATATCCTCATAAGACTTTCTTTTCATAAACGTATCTTACTTAGCATCTCATTCATAAGTTATACTTGGAACATGCACATAACACTTTTGATACTTTCCTTAGATCTCATTCATATGATATGCACAAGTCATGCATAGTAAACTTTCTTTCTTTTCTTTGAAAACACTTCATTTAGCCTCTTAAGGCTCATAAAAACTCTTCTCTTAGCCTCTTGAGGCTCATATATCTTTTTAAAGAATATCTTTCATCTTGGTCTCATAATGACCCTTAAAAATTTTCTTTCTGAAATACTTAAAAAGGCGAAACGCCAACTGCTTTTCTTATTTAATAAGAAACTACTTCTGGGCATAAGATCATCATAAAGTGCTGGTTGGGAGAGATCTACACTCAATCCCATAAGCTCTTACTCCCAGGATGGCAACTAACTTTTGGACCTTAACCCTCATTAGGGTCTCTAGGGACTACTCTCTAGGCTATAGGGATTCCCCCGTTCAAGCAGGTTCACTCCCTATCTATTGTCCCTAAGCACTTATCTTAGCCATTTAAACTGGTCTTAATGACTAATAAGTTTGCTGCCTCTCATAGCGAAATCTTTTTTTATGCAACTCATGCTTTTGCAAAACTCTTTAGGGATTCCCCTGTTCAAGCGAGTTCACTCCAAAAATTGTTTTCATTTAATTAAAATAGGCCATCATGCACTAATAGTTATGGCCACTATCATTTCAAAACATGAAATCTTTCTTTGAAAAACTCACCCTTATGCACGTATTACAATTTGAGCATTTAAGCACATATATCACATATATCACATTGGTAAGGGGGTTGACATGCATCACACTTAAGCACTTCATAATCAATTCAACACAATGAGCCACACAAGGCCTCGCAATCCACATGATTGCAGTCAATTCACAACCCGAACTCCCTTCTCACAAGCACCGTACCACAAGATCCTCGAACCACTCATAGTTCTTCCTCAAACTATCCAACTACCAACTCCGTTTCAATTTCACAATCTAGCATCCTAATCATCATCATATACTGGAAGGCAATACATAACTTACGCAACTTACCAATACCGGACTTTTGGATTAAATAACTAGTGATTATCGAAGCACTGCAACAAACAGTCATAATCATACGCATATATATACATGTATATATACATACATTTAAGCATTCATGCGAGCTTGACCTAAAATGGACGTCTAATGTGTTAGGTTAAACTGACTAAGCATGAAGCGTTTCACTATTCAAGCTATTATGGTCATTTAAACATAATGCGATTCTAAACATTCATGTGCGTTGATTTTAGACACATGCGATTCATTTCAAAGTTAGTTTCCAGGCATGATTCAACTTAAAACTTTAAGCTTGGATTAACTAATTAAGTTCGAATCTCAGCTAAACATGCGTACTTTACTTCGAATTAAATCGTCCAGCTTAAATTAACTAAATTGATTCGAATCAAAGCTAAACATATATATTTCACTTCGAATTAACATTTCAGGCATAAATTACCTAAATTGATTCGAATCGAAGCTAAACACGTTAATATAACTTCGAAATTGATTCTTTTGACATGTATTAGCTAATGTACTCGATTCGATGCTAAACACATTCCATTAACTTCAAAATTAGTTCATTTGCATGCATTGGTTAATTAACTCGAACGGAAGCTAAACACGTTAATAGGACTTCAATTTTAATTTTCTTTCATATATTACCTAATTAACTTGAATCGAAGCTAAGCACGTTAATATAACTTTGATTTTAACTCTTTTTTTACGCATTAACTTATTTACTTGAATCGATGCTAAACATGCTAAACTATCTTCGTTCTCAATTAGAAACTTAGGCATGAATTAGCTATATGCATTCAAATTAACACTAAACATATTCGAATTAAAGCTAAACATATATAAGCCCCTTTGAATTAACATATCACGCATAATTTACCTAAATTGATTTGAATCGATTCTAAACATGCATGATTCATTCCAATGCTACTTTTCAGGCCTTAGTTAACTAAACTAACATATAACACAACTTAAAGGTTAAAACGATTTCGAAACTACTAATACTTAGGAGGTGAGAAACACCCACCTCAATCCAAGCTAAGGGTTCGTTCGAAAGGCTTTAGGCTAGAGTTTGAGTGCTAGAAAAGCTCGATTTCTTGACCCTTGCTTACCGACGCACGAACAGACCTAACCCATGCTTGACCCTCGCAAAAACGGACTCAATTCGACCCCAAACCCAGACACGAATCAACCCCCTTTTACTGTTGTCGTTGCTGCTACTGGTGGTCGCCGGCATGGGCTCACCTGTCGGCGGTGACGGTGGTGGTGGCGTGGAGTTGAGGGCTTCAAAACCCTAGCCTTCGGACCGAGCACCTCGCCTTCACACTCGCTCGATCCCTCTCTCTCTCTCTCTTCGCCGGTCCACGGTCGTGGCCGGCTGCGCACCGCGGCACCGACGCTGTCGCTGGCCGGCGCTCCCTGTTTCCCCCTCCATCGCTCAGCCTCTCTCTCTCTCCCCTCTGGGTGTTCGCGTGGGGTCGGGTAGAGAACCCCCCCTCTGCGTGTTTTCTCTTCTGAAGAAAGGGGCTTCGCCCCCTTTTTTGATCTCCTCCCTTTTTTTGTCTTTTATGCTCAATTGCTACAACAACTCAATCCCAAATGCGTTATCGATCAGTCTAAGCTCGGGTTGAAGCGTCTTAAAGCTAGCGTCCTAACTAAATTCGAAAAACGACTAAATAAATCGAATAACGACTAAATTAAACTACCGATGTAATTTAAAGACACAAATAGCACGAATTAACTTTGTAATCAATAATAGCAATAATAATCTTTTTAAATAAAATTATTGCTCCCAAAAGCACATCGGTAATCATTTAACTCATATAGCTACTAAAAATACAATTTTATGACGTAAAAAGATAATACAGTTAGCTTAATGGAAAACAAAGAATGTGGGTCTTACAGTTTCTAACCCAAGGTGTCAGAGACTGCCAAGACTCACGCCACCAACGATGGGGCTCGATTCCGGAAGCTAGGCACAACTCCGGCGACCGAATCTACATAGTTGTTGCGAGTCTGGGTCTAGCGGCATAAATTGGGAGTTTTCGGGTTCATGAGTACTCAAATCAGCCCCAAAACCCTTAAAACGGGTCCTTAGCTTGGATCGAGGTGGGTGTTTCTCGCCTCCTAAATTAGTATTAATTTTGGAAACTTTTTAACCCTTAAGATGATGATATGCATGTTAGTTTGAGTTGATTGGGCTAACTGAAGTTGTGAAGTGATTATGTATGTTTAGTTTGATTGAATTCAGGCCTAGATTATGCATGTTAAATTAGTCAATTTAGGCGTGAACCAATACTTGCCAAGCTAGCTAAATCAAGTTTAAAAGTAGCGCCTGAATCAACTAAGCATGTCTTGAATCGATGCCTACTAAGTTAATTAATTAATGTTTGAAAGTAGCCTTCGAATCGACCTAAACACGCTTTAAGCCGATGTATGTTGAGTTAGCTGATGCATGCTTAAGGGTAGCTTTTGAACCAACCTAAACATGCCTTAAGTTACTGTAAGTTGAGTTAGTTGATCATGCTTGAAAAATAGCCTTGAAATGACCTAATAACACTTGGGATCAATGCATGTTAATTAAGTGAATTCATGCTTGAAACTGGTTGTTGTTCATGTTTAGTGAATTGTGTGTTATGTAAGTAAACAACGTTTAAAAAGATGTATGTGGATTTAGTTAATTTGCGTTTAAAAGTAGCCTCTGAATTTGGCCTAAGCATGCCTTAGATCAATGAGTATTGAGTTAGTTAATTCATACTTAAAAGTATTCTTTGAAACGACATGAGAACGTCTTAAGCCGATGCATGTCTTGTTGATTAGTTAAGCTTTCAAAACGACATGAGAATGACATGCTTGTTTCTTAAATGTAAGTTATGAATGCAAGTTAGTTCATGTCTTATTGGTTCTTCCAGTTCGTTGAGTACCTTGCTTAAGTTAATGAAATATATATGTTATATGAGTCGTATTGTGTCGCTGAATGGGTGCTACTTGCTCGGTAAGTACATAAGCTCTATTACACATTTCTTTATAAGCTTTCATGATAATATGCTATGGTTATAGAATTGAAAACCGAGAAGGTAGTCAAATGGTTTGAGGTAGGACTATGAGTGGTTCGAGGTTTCCTATGGCCGGTTGCTATGTGAGGAGGGAGCCTAGGTTGTGAATTAACCGCAATCGTGTGGATTGCAAGGCCATGTGTGGCTTATGTTGAGATTGATTGACTGTGAAGTGTTTGTATGTATTACGTGCAAACCCCCTCCCTTTATGTCATCAAGTTTCTTGTTGCGAGTGAGGGTCAGTTTGAAAAGGGAAGTTTTCATGTTTGTAACTAATAGTAGCCATACCTATTAGCGAACGATGGCCTAATTTAACTATGCAAATACAGTTTTGGGAGTGAACTCGCTTAAACGAGGGAATCCCTAAAGAATTTAAATAAAAAGAGAGTGCATTGTATGAAAAAAGATTTCGCTGCTAGAGGCAGCAAACTTATTAGTCGTTATGGCCATACGCTTTAAATTGGCTAAGATATTGTGCGTAAGGACAATATATTAGAGTGAACTTGCTTGACCAGCGGAATCCCTAGCCTAGGGAGCATCCCAGTTGTCGGAAGCCCTAAAGACCCTGACGAGGATTAAGGTCCAAAAGTTAGTTGCCATCCCGAGAGGAAGAGGTTAGCATGAGCGATAGTCTCACTAGGGATTGAGAATAGATCTCACCCAATCCGCACATTATGATGATCTTATGCCCAGAGTAATTTTTTAATAAGTAAGAAAAGCAGTCGGCTAGCGATACTTTACGGGTCATTATGAGACCAATATGAAAGAGATTCTTTTATAATATGAGCCTCAAAAGGCTAAGAGAAGAGTTTTTATGAGCCTCAAGAGGCTAAATGAAGTATTTTTAGTAAAAAGAAAGAAATTTTCCTATGCATAACTTGTGCATATCATATGAATGAGATCTGAGTAAATTATGCTGATGAAAATAAAGCGTTATGTGCATATTCCAAGTATAACTTATGAATGAGATGCTAAGTAAAATACGATTATGAAAAAGAAAACCTTATAAGCATATTCAATGCATACCCTATGAATGAGATATGAATGAGACTTGAAATGTGTGTGTCTTATGCATATCATATGAATGAAATGCCAAGAAAAGTATGATTATGAAAAGAGATAACCTTATGTGCATATCGTATGAATGAGGTTTCATGCATAGTTTGAATGGAATCTAAGTAGTTATGTTTGTGGAAAAGAAAGATCCTTATGCTTAATCTATGAAAGAAAGTTCAGTGCATAGCTTTCGTTGCTTGTTTACGTGCCTAAGTGTTTGCGAGTGAGAACAATTGGTCATTAAGGACCTAGAAATGATTTGAATTGTTAGAAAGAAGTTAGGGGTAACAACCTGTCCTTCGGGGACTTTGATTGCGTATTATGGTAATAATACATAAAGACGTGATATGTGACTATTAAAGATATTACTACCTGCAGCGGTTTTGGTTTTAAGGGGGTCGGCGGACACTCACTGAGCGTGTGGTCGCTCATCCTGCTACTCTTTCCCCTTTTTCCCCAGGTTTTCTTTATGACAGGAAGAAGGTGAGTCACCTATGCTAAAATTGGAATTACCCTTGTTTAAAGGGAGTCAAGTGTGCCCATACTGAAGTAGTCTCACTGTTTGATGATGTTAAAGATTGTATTCTTAGTTTGTAAACGTATGTAAACCAAGTATTCTAGTTCATGTAATGCATATGGTATAAAGGTCACTCTGTATGGCCATATGAGCTAACCATTTGATTGGTTAAATGTCTTCTTAGTTAAAGTTAGCTGTAATTTGGGATGTGAACCCCAGTACTTCGGATGTGTGATCCGTTGAGTTATAAATTTAATTTTCTTCTGTATTAATGAACTATTTTGCTTAATGTACTCCGAACGAGTTGCTCGTAGAGTTATGAACTTCGGCGTGTAGCCGTTGAGCTTATTTTAGAATGTTTTACGCTTCCATTCATCTGTAGGGGTTTATTATAAGGCTTTTTGCATGGAAACGATCAGTTTTTTAGGGGGAAGCTCTGTTCGTTTCGCCCCGTAATTTAAGAAGAATGTTAAGGAAACGTAACACTCCTGGCCCCAGGGGTTGGGGGTGTTACAGACTTACAGATAACATGCATTACATGAGCAAGAGTACTTTATCACGTACAATTACAATTTTAGGATACATCATTTTACATCGTTAAACACGTAAAACCACTCCTATATGCGTGCACATGACACCTTATTAAGCAAGGGTAAACTCCAACTCGACATAAGTGAATCGACTTCTACCTGTCACACTGAAAGCCTGGGAAAAGGGGAAAGAGTAATGGGATGAGCAACCACAAGCTCGGCGAGTATTCGCCGACTCCTTAAAATCAAAACAGTTGAAGGCGATAATATCAATAATAGTCACATGGCGCGCATCTATACATTACTATCATATTAGGCAATCATAGTCCCTAAGGAAAGATTACCACTCATAAACTTCATACTAGTCACTCAAACTCACTATAGGCCCTTAATGACCAAACTTCCCTACTAACAAGTATTTAGGCACATAAACAAGTAAGCAACAAGGGTTGAGTAAGATGCTTTCAAACATACTTTTGAAAGCGCAGTGACTCATGATGTGTTCCAAACATACTTTTGAAAGCGCAGTGACTCATGATATGAATCACGCTAACTCCTTCAAGGCTTAAAATTCTTTTTAAAAGTTTCTGAAATACTCATATTGGTATGAAAGACTTGGAAAGAAACTTTCTTTCACATAATATGCACATTTGAAGGCTTAAATGTTCAATGCATTACTAGGATATAACCACACTTCATTTGAAATTTCATTTAAACTATACTTGAAAACTCATTCATAAACATGTGCAGGATATGCACATTTGAAAGCTTTCTTTCTTTCCTTGAAAACATTTTACTTAGCCTCTTGAAGCTCATATTCTTTAAAAAGAAGTCTCTTTCGTATTGGTCCTCTAATGACCCTTATAAGCTTTTTGAATCTCATTTGAATTGGCCTCTTTATGGCCCTTAAAATATTTCTTTTTCCTAAGATACTTAAAATGGCGAAATGCCAATTGCTTTTCTTATTTATTAGGAGAATACTCTTGGCGTAAGATCATCGTTTACCAAAAGAAAACAAACATAACTTAATCACATAAGTGAGGAGTCTAGACTCTTAGAGGTACTTTGTTACTGCCATCCCCAGCTGGCCAAAGTCGAGCGGCAACATATGCCTATCCGGACAAACATCATACTATGCTGAGACATAACTTACATACTTAGACTTCAGGCAGGAATCAAACCTCCATCCCTAAATTGTCTTAATGTAGCTTACGTTATGCTAGGCGGGGTACTAATTAAGCCACCATCTCTAGATTACCATAACGTAACTTATATTATGCCAGGTAGCATACTAAGCCATCGTCCCTGGGTCTCAGACTTAAGCCCTAAGTTTCTAGAGTAGCTCCTCCACGTGCACATAAACATAAACATAATTACTTACATAAATGCATACTAATACTTATTCATATATATGCTTATCTAGCAAAATAGCCCATAACCCTACTATTGGTTATGGTTCTTCCATTTTCAACTTGAAAACCCTTTTAAAATTGTAATCAATTTGCTAACTCGCAATTCAAAGCTCATTCGAAACTTAAAGTACTTAGCTAGCATATAACTCAAACTAAGTTTCGCAACAAAACTCGTTCAGTTGCCCTTTTCACTTCGTTTCAATCCTTTTTGAACTCAAAAAAGGAGACATAAACAAACCAGAGCCTTAAATCATTTTCGAACTCGTTACTAGTTTGCCTTTAACTTCCTAGACCTATCGACTATTTAGTAGTTGAGTCATTCACTGAGTAGCTCAACGATTTAGGTCCTTTTTACACTTCAAACATCTTAGCAAACTAATAGGCAACTGGTAAATGCTCAAATCATTTGTAATTATGCAAACAACCCTTTAACGACCGTTTTTAAAGATGTTTAAGTTCAGAAGTCAGTCACATAGCATCGCTTAGCCACATCAAGAGGGAAGGGTTTCACACATGGCACATTCATAACACTTCATAATTCAACTTAGCAACATAAGCCACACGTGGTCTCGCAATCCACACGATTGCGGTAATCACAACCCAGGCTCCCTCCTTACACAACACAGATCACAAAGAACCTCGAAAGCACTCATTAGTTCGACCTCAAGCCATCCAACTACTAACTCTGTTTTAAGTTCTCAATTATAGCAATTCACTATAAAGATCATTCTGAAATATGTAATAGTGACGTATGAACTTACCGACCAGTCAACTTTCTTCCAACGGCACATTACGGCATATATAAACAAATATATTTCATTAATTGACATAAGGCACTCAACGAACTAAAATGAACTAATAAGACATGGAACTAACTTGCATTCGTAACTCACATTTAGGAAATAAGCACGCCATGCGCATGTCATTTTCAAAGCATAACTAACCGACTTAACATGCATCGACTTAAAACGTTCTCGGATCATTTCAAAGACTACTTTAAAGCATGAATTAGTTAACTTAACATGTATCGGTTTAAAGCATGCATCGATTTTAGGCATTCTTAGGTCATTTCGAAGTCATTTTTAGGCATGAATTAGTTAACTTAACGGGCATCAATTTGAAAGATTCTTAGGTTATTTCGAAGCTACTTTCAAGCATAAAGTAACTAAATTAACATGCATCGAATTAAAGTGTTCTTTACTCCTATAATGTCCAATTTGCCGAACATGGGAATCACACAATCTTGTCAATTTTAAGGGCATACTTTCTGCCCTAATAAGGAATTTGTTCTGGCCTTATTTAAGCAACATTTCAGGCACAACAAATAGTCTAATTAACATGCATCGATTTGGGGTAATCTTAGGCATAAAAATTAGTTTAACTAGTCTAACTAATTCTAAACCAACATGCATCGATTTGATACCGAATTCAGCTGAAATAGAGCATGCTTAATCAGTCATCACAACCTCAATTAATCTGGCTAACTCTAGACTAACATGCATCATCACTCAAAGGGCTAAAACCTTTTCAAAATTAGTAATACTTAGGAGACGAGAAACACCCACATCGACTCCAAGCTAAGGATTCATTCGAAGCGTCTTGGGCTCGACTTTAGGTGCTTGAAAACACCCATCTTCGACTCCTTGCTCACCGACCACACGAACAGACCACGTACCACGCCTGAACCCGCGCAATTCGAACCCTAATTTCACCCAAACACTCACTTACTGACTTGAACTTGGGGTGGGTACTTGGGGCTGCGAATTACTCCCAATTTGTAGAAGATTTGAAGCAACTAATAGCTAGATTGCATGGCCAAGCTTGGGTATGTGTTTGATGCCCCAAATCATCGCCAAAACTGACCATAAATGTGGTGGTTTCTTCGAATTTTTGCCCCGATTTTACACCAAAAGGTTGGTTTGATTATGGAGAGGTGGAATCGAAAGGATTTTTAAGCTGGGCTAAGCAAAAATTGATGGTTTTCGGTGCTTGATGGCCGCGTTCATGTTGGATGGAGAGGAGGAAAAAGACGCTGAGCAGAGAGGAGAGGAGAGAGGGAGATGGCTTGGGGGGGGTTCGCGACTAAGAGAAGGAAATGGGGCCAGCGCCCCTTTTTTTACAAAAATGGCCCTCACTTTTTTTTTGTCTCAGCTTGCTCAAATTAACACCGTTAGTCTAACTCGTATCCCAAACTCTAAACCCCAAATTGATAATATGACTCTTCATCGATTATTCATTCCCAAATATATCTAGGTTCGATTTAATAAACCTTGAAACTAATTCTAAGGTTAACAATCTAACCATACTTGGGTTTCTACTCGATTTAGTACCCGTTAATAACCTTAATTAGTGCTTACTAAAAATCAGCGAAAGATTTTCAAAACCAACAATAATATTAATACCGACAAAAATATTCTTTTTAATAAAATTATCGCTCACATACGCACATCAGTAATAATTTAACTTATATAGTTAATAAAAATAAAAATTTTATAACATAGAAGGTAAGACAATCAGCTTAACATAAAAATAAGGAACGTGAGCATTGCAATCTTCCCCCCTTAAAGATTTTCATCCTCGAAATTCCAAAACTCAGCTTAGTCGTACCTAAGATATACACATATATGACACAATCTACATAACTCGCACTAAAATCCAACATCTCGTTTACAGTCAATTGAAACCGAAAAAGGACATATGGTATCTGGTCTCCTCCTCACCAATCCTCTTTGAGCGGCTACTCATTCTATTTAGGCATCGAGGGCAATCGCATAGAAGAGGGGCAATTGAGTTGGCATGGAGAACCATATTAAGCTTGTTTCAAAAAGGAACATAGATTTTCGATTATCTAGACTCAATTCGCACAGTAAAGAAAAACTCTATGGATATGCATCGTTATGAATTGAAATCTGAAGGTATGACAATTGGGCAATGATACCTCAAGGTCATATGCAAGTAGTCTCATTCTAAAACATGAATTCAATCACTTTTAGGATCGAAACAGTTAACTTGGGGACTCTTATAACAAATTAGGGTAACGAGGACGTCACATAGCACCATGCAGTACCACTTAAGCACCATGGCATCACATAGAATCAGCAATTCAGCATTCTCAAGCCTAGGAATCGTAAGCAACATGAAACCATGTAATACGCATATAGCATGCAAATTACAAAGTGAAAGCATATGCCACTGACATTCCTGGGGCCTATGGGTGATGGGCCTACACAATTCTGCTGCACCACTCTGACCAATGTAGAATACAAGGGCAACAATAAGCGCATGCGAGTTTCTATGGCTACCTCATCATGCATTTAAATGAGTGTGTATGTAAT
This sequence comes from Selenicereus undatus, assembly GCA_017589665.1. Lineage (NCBI taxonomy): Eukaryota > Viridiplantae > Streptophyta > Magnoliopsida > Caryophyllales > Cactaceae > Selenicereus > Selenicereus undatus. The sequence continues at coordinate 77,110,685 of JACYFF010031955.1, forward strand.
TATTCAGCTATAACATGGAATCATAGATTTTAAGGAATGCAAATAACGAGTTAGAGGTCACACCATGCTATGAATTATAAAGGTTAAATCATCTGGCTAGTCCAATCACATGCCTAACCCACCTCAAGTCAAGCAAACACCAAGAAGTGCAACAACTCATTCACAAAATACATAACTGGTCATGAACACATCAAGTAATGAATGCATCTTAACAAGCAAGTATTCAATACATGTAGTTACACATAGAAGGTTATGCTTATAGAACAAGGCACGAACATCATTGTAAAGCAAATGCAAGTCTTCAGACACAATAGTAAGGCTTAACTATGGAATTAGAAAGGTCTTTTATGCGAAAGAAAAACCTCAACTCACTATTTAGAAAGGATCTTAACTTTCAAAGTCTCTAAGTTTTGAAAGGAGAATGGCTTAACTACTTCTAGCTCTTTCCCTACCAACCATTGAGTGCGTCTGCTCACTCTATTATCGGGTCCGAGGAGCAAATCGTACTTAAGGGGCAAGAATGAGTTTGGAGTTAAAACATTCTCAGTTGATTGAGTTCAAACCAAGTGCACTTGAAACTTTTGATTTAAATTGCCAGATACCATCTTCTAATGCCCCCAACCCCTATGGCTAGGAGCGTTGACGACTTCTTAAATCCTACTTCAATTCTGGGGCGAAATGGACAGAGTTTCGCCTAAAAGCTGACCATTTTTCAGGCTAAAATCCTTACATTAAATCCCTGCAATCAACGGAAGCGTAAAAAACTCTAAAATAAGCTCAACGGCTACACGCCAGAGTCCATAACCCAACGAGCCACTCACTTGGAGTACACCAAACGACATACTTCAATAACAAAGGAGGAACAAAAGATATAACTCAACGAAAATAAAAGAACCCGTGCAATTTGAACCCTAATTTCACCCAAACACACGCTCACTGACTTGAACTTGTGGTGGGTGCTTGGGGCTGCGAATTACTCCCAATTTGTAGAAGACTTGAAGCAACTAATAGCTAGATTGCATGGCCAAGCTTGGGTGCACGTTTGATGACCCCAAATCATCTCCCAAACCGACCACAAACGTGGTGGTTTCTTCGAATTTTTGCCCCGATTTTACACCAAAAGGTTCGTTTGATGATGGAGAGGTGAAATTTGGAGGATTTTCGAGCTGGGTTGAGCGAAAATTGGTGGTTTTGGGAGCTTGGTGGCCGCGTTCATGGTGGATGGAGAGGAGGAAGAAGACGCAGAGCAGAGAGGAGAGGAGAGAGAGATATGGCTCAGGGGGTCGCGACTGGGAGAAGGAAAGGGGGCCAACTCCCCTTTTCTTTTACAAAAATGCCCCTCCTTCATTTTATTTTATTTTTTTGCCTCAGCTTGCTCAAATTAACACCGTTAGTCTAACTAATATCCTGAACTCTCAACCCCAAATCGATAACATGACTCGTCATTGATTATTCGCTCCCAAATATATCTAGGTTCGATTTAATCAACCTCGAAACTAATTCTAAGGTTAATAATCTAACCATACTCGGGTTCCTACTCGATTTAGTACTCGTTAATAACCTTTATTAATGATTACTAAAAATCATCGAAAGATTTTCAAAACTAATAATAATATTAATAGCGATAAAAGTATTCTTTTTAATAAAATTATTGCTCACATAGGCACATCAGTAATAATTTAACTTATATAGTTAATAAAAATATGAATTTCATAATGTAGAGTGAAAGACAATAAGACAGTCAACTTAATGTAAAAATAAGCAATGCGGCTATTGCAGTATGTGTATATACATATACACATACAAACATATATATGTGTGCGTGTGTACGAGCATGTGTGTGTGTATCTATATTTATATGGGCAGGTGGGTGTGTGTGTCTATAACATATTATATAATATATATGTATGTGTTTTTCCACACATACACACACACACACATATATATATAAATAAATAAATAAATATATCTATATATATATATATGTACATGCCCTTATGTATATGTATGTATATGTATATGCATGTATATGTGCATATACAGAAACATATATATATATATATATATATATATATATATATATATATA
>JACYFF010031955.1:77144895-77163020 GCA_017589665.1 Selenicereus undatus
CATACATACATACATACATACATACATATATATATATATATATGTATTTATATTTGTACACACATACATATATATATGGGGGGGGGTTTGTGGTTGTAGTAGGCATAATCAACGGGCGGGACCCTGTCCGACCCGATCCGATCGAACCCTGAAAAATGAGGGTCATGGTTGGCTTTTTTTGTCTCCGACCCGCGCCGACCGTCGAGTTAAAGGTATTCGGGTGTGATAAGGGTCGGACTTGCGTAGAGGTTTTGAACCTTTGAATCGATCCGGTAACCCTCGTTCAAAAAAACTAAATGAAGTATAAAACCCAAACATGATACTTTGAGTTTTATTTGTTTAGAACTTTTTAAAAGCATAAACAAGGCAACAATAGTACAATGCCGCTCCGCCACTCTTCAAAGTCGTCCCCTATGGCCCCAGCCCCATTCTCGTGGTTGCTTGCAGTGGCTGCAACAGTAATGCAACATGCTAGCCGGCAGGAATTGACTTTCTTTCTTTCTTTCTCCGATCATCTAGACCCAAGCGGTTGAATGATTGTGGTCGTTGGATAAGCCTCGATGGAGAACGACTCTGCCTCTGTTTCCGTTGTTGCAGCCCCGGCAGGGCGGCCCCCCAAGTCTTGAGCTGGAGGTCGATCACATTTGGAGCGTACCGAGAAAAGTCACGCTTAGTGGTTTAGAGGGCCAATCCTACCGAATAACACTTTAGTTTAACCAAAATATGATCGAGTCTTGACCGGTTTGACTGGTTTGACCAGCATGCAGGTTGAAAATGAATGTCCGGATAGACCATTAGCCAATTCTCAAGTGAACCAGTTAGACTGGTTAGTCCAAATTGGTTTTTATGACACTACTTGGCAGCAACCAGCGATTAATTAAAATAAGAAAAAATAGATTACAACTAAGTATGCTCATAACAGTATGCCTCTCACTCTCATTTAGTTGGTGACTTGGGTTTACGTCGCACTCTTACAAATCTATCTTCCCTAACAATCTCTCACTTCCTAAGGTTTGTAGTGATATATCCCACGAATAACTGACCTCGTACTATCTCTCAAGACACGATATTAGGTCAAGAGGATCCTTCCCTCATTTTCTAGGATGCATATCATATTTTTTTCATAAATAACTTTACTGAAGAATTTTAGAAATTTAATATATTTCATTGAAGATAAAATATTCCCATCGGATAAAACAATATTCTTTAAAATATTCCACATAATTTCAAGGCAAAAATCAAACCAACTTTTAACGTACGCAAACAATTCCACATGCGGTTATTTGCTCTTTACAGGTATATTTGATTAGCATAGCACTGCCAGTATTTCACTAAGATTGATGAAAAGCTGATAACCACACACACATATAGCACAGCGCCATTTCCAGGATACTGGCTCTTACTTTTGCTGAGAAAGAATTGTATCCGTAGTACAAGCACAAGGTTTCAAAAACTCAACTTTGAGCACTTGCCATTCCATGACGCTGCTGCTTACAAATTTTGCCACATAATGTTACACCCGTAGGCCCTTTGACAAACCTGTTTCGTAAAGCATTTTAGCGTCTTTCATACTGGTTTTGCTCTTGTTCAGCAATATGCATAAGCATCTCAAGTTGCTTATCAAAGAGCAGAGCACTCTCATCTCTCTTATCCAGCTCAGCTGCCTCAACCTCAAGCCACTTCTCTCTCAGGTCATCAATGATATTCCCTTGGTCAGAGCTCCCTCCAGCTCCAGGAGCACTAGGGGTAGTGGTTCGCAGAGAGGAGTCTCCTGACGGTGGAGGAAGTGTCAAAAGCATTGCACGAAATTCACGTGTATCTGCAAAAGTCTCGAAGTTGCATGACATTGTATCCAAACAATACTCCCTAATCTTCAGGACACCATACCTGCACAATCAACCAAACAAAAAAAGAGGGGGCATTATTGATGCTCTCCAATCTCTCGTTGGTCTCTGATGGTGTGGTGCTCTCATCCAACTTAACACCATTTAAGAACACACACCAACAACCAGGAAGCAGGTGTTCAAGTCAGGTTCTTAAGAGAAGCTGAGGCAAAACACAGCCACACAGCAAATGCAAAATACAAAGAGGAAAACGGCAAATATGATGTGGAGGCAGTAGTTTATAGAGTGACTCACAGATGAAGGCGGCACTGCTACTCAAGCTGCAGAGAGTACAAGGGATACCAGACCAAAAGCTCCCTGGTACTAGTAAAATTGGAAGATTTATTGAAATGGTTCTCATAAAGAGAGAGTACTCCTGGGATACACATATCTAAGTTTCCACTTTCCACTTATGATGGATAAACACTTGCTACTTCCCAACACTACTAATATACATACATATATGAAATTATTCTGACACAAAGGAGAGCAATTACATTTTGATTAACTCCCAATAAGACAACATCCTTAATGCTGGAAGAGTTGTGTACCAAGTATGAAATACACACCTGTTTTCCCATAGTAAATTATAAGTTGCTTCATTATGGGTTCATTTTAAAAGCCAAAGTATCCAAATGTTAGTGCTTGCATTTTGGTCCCATATATCACATTTGCAAATCTCCTAGGAAGTGCTGGCCCAAGGATGAGAACCCTTCTCCTTCCCCCTCCCCCCTTTGGCTTGCCAAGTAGACCTGCCAAAAACTTAACCGACCCAAACCCACCCAACACTGTTGAGCTTTGAACATCATTTGCACAATTTGAACCTGGGAATTATTTAAAAGAAAAAACCCAAACCTGAAAGGATCTGGATAGCATTGGGCTAAACTTCACCCACGCTCAGCTGGCACGTGGGGTGAACACACTTAAAACAACAATTTTGTGCTTGTGACATGTTGACTGATTAACATGCCCTTATTGTAAGATTTCTCTAGTCTTGCTGGTAGTACATTCTATCCTACATTCCTACGACTACTATTTAAGAACCTGACATTACATAGCTAACTTTCTCCCTTACAAACGGCCAATAAATGATATATACTCATCTAACTGAGTGTCCCCTTTTTTAAAATTCTCTCTTAGTTTTGTTCTCAATAAAAAAATCGAATATTACAAGTTGTAAATATTATAGAAAAATATCAAATACTACAGGTTCAGTATTATAACTCATTGGGCTACTTAAATGTCACAAATGAAAAAATTAATGGGATTCATAAAATGACAAATATTAAAAAGGCGTAATCAAACCGTCATATCTATAACAGAAAGAATATGAGTCATCATAGTTTAGGTAATGCAATTCTATTAAAATGTAAATTCTGATGTATAAATTAAAAAGAGTCAACTGCTTTCCTGTACTCTTCTAATTTCCTTCTATTTTTTGTCTCTGCTTTTTTAACTCAGTTTCTATTATATCTGTCCCTCATATTATAATCAAAAGTCTTAATATTTTAAGCATTCTCGTAAGCAAATACAATTATCATAGTTTTCCAGAAAATTTTCCAGAAGACAATGTCATATTTTGGAATCGATGAAAAAAATATATAAATAAAAAAAGGAGTGCTGTAACAGTTGGGTTGACCCCAAACTTGCAAAACGAAAATATGGCCACCCATATGTTTTCCAAACTCGAAATACACCCATCCTGTATGTACCCTATAAAAAACGCTTGATTTCTATTTACCCAGCAGCAGGTCTATTAGCAAGCGGTGAAGAACCCTGGATCTACATGCTAGGGTTCTTTTTCCCCCCTTTTTTTGTTTGGGGGGAGGGGGTGTGGCCCTTGTTTATGGATTCGAACTGAGGGTGTGTTTGGTAGAGGGAAAAATCATTTTCCTAGAAAATGATTTTCCCATTTTATGCTATTTGGTAAAAGGCGGAGTGGAAAATCATTTTCAGGGGAAAATCATTTTACTTTATGTGAAGGAAATTTTTTTCCCTTGAAAAAGTAGGAAAATTGATTTTCCAAACCCAATTTTCATTGCCCAATTTTGTCTCTCATTCTATTTTCTTTTAATTGTGCACAAAATCACTCTATTTTCACTCTCATTTTGTCTCTCATTCTTCCTCTCTTCTTCATCTTCATCATCTTCAACGATGATTTCCATTTTCAATCTCTACAATTTCTTCTTAAGTTCTCTGGCCCTATTACTGTTGTCCTTTTCAAGAACTTTGCAATCTGAGACACCCATCATCTCCCCCTTCGCCATTTACTTTAATCTGGGTTAAATATCACTCAAATTCTACTGGACAATCCATGAAAATAGTGAAAAAATTGAGATTCATTAATGTTTATCTCTTTTTCTGGTATATTACAAAGTATATTTTTTACTGATATTTTGGGTTTGATTTTGAATAGGAGAGAGAAACAGAATTCATTGGTTGGGTCAAAGCAGTGAGTAGGGATGGGGTTGATGGTAAAAAGAAATGAAGTGAGGGCTAGAGAGTTCATTTTATGAAATAGCAAAAAATGAAGTGGAAAGAAAATGATTTTCCATTCTACCAAACAGCTGAAAATGTAAGTAAAAAATCATTTTTTTTGGGGAAAATATTTTTCATGGAAAATCATTTTTTAGGAAAATGATTTTCTTCCCTACCAAACACACCCTAAAACTAATTAAAAGTTAAAACCATTCCCTACATACTACGCTGCAGGTAAAGGAGTGGATGACAGTTCAATGCTAGTTTGGTCTAATTCGCTACAGCGTAGGCCAGAATAATTACACAAAATTGGCTTTTCCGGCTACCAAAAAGTGAGCAATTATAGCATCTGCCAAATAGGCCTAAAGTCGACCCTAGAGCCGCCACGTTGACTATCATTCTCTTGTTTGTCAGGCTTCACCCCAAAAAAAGTTAAGCAGAAAGAGGAGATAACTAGGCAAGGTAATGCAAACACATCAATCTGACATAGAAGAGAATAATATAGTTTACTTCTCACATGTCAGCCACTACCAGCCAATGGCACAGTTCTGCTGGGAAGACCATTTCTAGGTATGGCAGTAGGGCATCAGCCACTGCACGCTTAAGGGGAAATAGCAAATATCGTGAAGCAGCATCAAGCAACTCCTCTGCCTGACATCATGAAATAGAATATACTCATAAGCAGACGGCATGTAGAAACCTTTAGAACCTTCAAAAGGTAGGCAGCGTACCTGTTCAGGATCTAAATCCTTCAAACCATCAGTGTACCTTACACCCAAAGATAAAATGTCCAAGTTAGCATATTAAACTAGGGAAAGGAAATAAGAACAGAAGGGAAAAGCTCAGACATATTATGAAAAGTATGCTTACATAAATTCAATCATCTTCTCAAATGCCTCGTGGCTTAAATCTTGCTCTTCTAGACATGGAAGAGCATGACCAGAAAAGTCATTTCTTGCCTCCTGAAAATCCTGCATCCGGAATATCCTTGTTTTGAAATACTCCGATCTGGATGCGAGGACAATTTGATGGCAACGGAAAACTCTTTCATCAACTCTCACACATATGTCAGCAAGATCATCCACATGTTCACTTATCTGCAGTCTAACAACAGAATCTGCCAACTTATCTGAACGATTATCTATATCCTGCTCCATCTTGGAATTCATCAATGCGGTTCGGATTATACGAGACAAAGCCGCTGGAAGACGTTCTTCCTCAGGAAGGGATAACCCTTGCAAAATAAAGCGTCTCTGAGAGCTGTCTATTTCTCTTAGAGCTTTGTATTCTGCATATCTTTGGTGAATAAGTTCTCTTCTCAATAATCCTCTGCAATGATTCACACTTGCAGACTTTGCAAATTCGGGCCAAATCTTCCATGTCATCCACCCCAATCTCAAGCCTATCGGAATAAAAGAACTGGATGAGGCTGTAAAGGGCAGCATATGATAACCTCTCCTTTGAGAATCTAACTTCTCTCCGATCCTTCCAACTAGTTTCAAATTTCTGTTTAAAGAACGGTGAGCGAGCACTTAAGATTACTCTATGAGCTTCTATGGGCCTGCCATGCACATAAAATGCAAAATCTGGAGGGAAGTAACTTAAATTGAGTCTAGCTGGTATTGAAGCACCTACACAACAGACAACGCAGATAAATAGTTCATATGTAATTGCAAGGAAAAGGGTTAAAGGCAGTACCAAAAGAACATGCACATTTGCTGACAGATCGTCAGAATGCCATTTCAAGGAAAAATAAGATCCTTTCCAGGCAAAATAAATATTTACAAATGAACTCAGTTAGCTAGATGTGGCTTAAAATTGATCCTGACAGAGAACATCCAGAAGCATCCAAAAAACAGGAAAGAGGCTACCACAGTTCATTACCAGCAGCCTGGCCGGGTAAAAGAAATTTACCATTCCCATATTTACTAATATCAAATGAGAATATTTTAAGAAAGTACACAGAAATGAACTCATTCTTACAAATTGAACATTGCAGAGGAGATAATAGACCGAGAAGCATTAAAACCACCGGTTGCTGAACAACAGATGAATGCCAGCAAAAGACCTGAAACTCAAAAGTCCAAACCCTACATTACTCCCTATCAAAACCACATGAGTTTACACTTCAAGCAAATATCCCAAATAGCAGCCAACCACATAACTCCAAAAAATTTTTCACTCCAGTTAAAAACATTTATCTCAGCTTAAAGAGAAAAAAGAAAAATTCCTTGGCTCTAGTAAAAAGATTTATTTTTCCGTTAGAAAGATTCGCCGGAAAAAAGGGATACACCTAGTTTTAGACAACATTGTGGATCACCTAGCTCATATGTTCTAAGGGAAAGGACAACCTACGAAAATGTCCACATTCCCCTCCCTTGTATTACCAGATAGAGCAAAAAACATCAGGATATAATTCTTTTCAAGGCCTCCTCTTTAGCATATTGTTGATTTTTATGATTCTATAAGCATTCAGTAGAAGTAAACCACTTAAATTTAAGGAGGAATTGAGCATGGCAATCCTCATTAATGTCATCATTCCAAAAGCATAAATCGATCCCATATTCTTAGTACTATTACGGCACTACAAAGGAAAAGACTAAATGAAACAGACACCAGAAGTATGAGCGGTGCAGAATAAGGAGCCTGGAGGAGCAAAGAAAATTAATAAGAATATCTAGAAAAGAAATTTTTCTTAGAAACTAATAGCAGGTTTATTTCTTCCAGAGCTTCTGGGATTCCCCTTCACATACTCCACACACACGCGCGCAAACACCAGGAAAATTAAAAAATGAACCCTAGGAAATTTGTATCTGAAACTGAGATATCTCCACAGTGCACTCATTAATTTGATCAATACCAATATGTTTAACTCACAGCCAAAATAAAAAGGAGGTTAACTCCACATAATCTTGCTCATTTTACCAAACTATGCTCAGCTATCAATTGCTTCCATGATGATCACCAGCTAAACTGCTCTTGCTACGAAGGATGCTCACTTCTTGAAACCGACTCCTTTAACATTTCTGATATCACTCCAGCTAATATCATATCATTATGATCAACGTAGTAATTTACATAATGCAGTTGAATTTAGTTGGACATGGGGTCTGGGGAAGTAACGGAAGATTGGAATCAGAAAGCATTTTTAGAGGTGCTTTCCTGTTTTGTAGTCTAGCTAGGTCTGTCCCGGTTTTTTTACATCACATTTTTTAGGGGTTGAATTATCGAAATTGAGAGTGTTTTGTGTTGAACTTTTGCTCCATATCAGTTGGTATCAGAGCCGTTGAACTGTTCTCTGGACCATAGCTCCAGTGCTTTCATCACTGTCATTGCCTGTCTGGGCCACTGTTGTGATCTTCCTGCCACAGCACAGTTACTTTACCATAGCAAAGCTCAGTTTTCTGCACATGGTTGCTAGCAATCAGCCACAATATGCCTTGCATATCCCTTTCTTTTCTTTTTTTTCTTTTTTTTTTGGCGACCAGGGAAAAAGCTAACAACCCAAATTAAAAAGGCTAATTACCTATTTTTAAAAAAATACTGAAGACAGCTTTGGTGTTTACGCGTACTTGGCGCTTCTCTTTAGGGTGTGAATTGGAGTGGCTTAATTCAAATAAACATGAACTATATTTTACAGGTCAAAGGAGCCATCCTTATGATGAAAAGGAATACTTGATTTTCAACTTTCATTCTGCTGAAGATCGTGATAAGGTCTTGGAAATGAGTCCTTACTCTTTTAACGACAAAGCTTTGCTGTTGAAAAGGTGGTGTTGGATTTCGATTCTGAGCAGGTAATGCTGGAAATGATACCTCAAGCTCCCAAATCATCCCTGAATAGCAGGAAGTGTGATTGGTAAGCCCATCCATGTCTTGCGAACCCTCATACTACACCATAAGGATCGGATTTCTTTTGCTAGACATCTGATTAATGTTGATATCACCCAACCTAATCAGGGTGATAATACAATGGAGATTGATCCTATAGTATATGATGGAGGCCACATTTCTTTTTGATCATGAACCTGAAGGGTGCAACAAGCAGAATAATCATAAAGTTAAGAAGAGGATAAGAAAAAGAAAGTCTGCAAAAGAAGAATAGAGCTCCTACGGTTGAGGAAACTGGCCATCTGAATAATAAACAGATTATTCGACAAGAAGAATCACATCGTACAGAATGACTACTATGGAGAGTGATAGGGGAAAGAAAGAGCAGTGCACGGCAGACTTACAAATTCTTGGGTGAGGCATTCTCACGTAAGAGTCATTGTGAGATGGGCACCATTAGTAGAGACTTTTTGAAGGTTTTCAAGTGACTAATAATATATTTTAGAATAATTCAAGAGTGATTAATCACTTCATTTAGCAGTGATTTTTATCATGTCACTCCTAATGGACACTTACTACGATCTAACATTCAATAGTCACTCCGTGATCTCCATCATAGTCACATAGTTGCCAGATTTGCTCCACCCCCTACGTACTACGATCTGGGTCACGCAAACTGAAATGCGGTACATGAGTGCACTGATATGACGCGAGTCGCACACCAATTCGCTCCAAAGCGCATTCCCATTTGTAGATGGAAACTGAAGAACACACCTAACATTCAATAGTTCCTTTTGCAGGTACAAACGAATGCTTGAACTTTCCGAACCATCGCCCAACAGATTTCGCCATGGAAAATGTTGACAAAGATGGAGGAAGACGGAGGAAAATGAAGAACATACCTAAATTCAATGGAGGAAGATGAACCAGTGAACTTCAACTCCCTATTTTTTAACCCAGAGTCCCGAGGTAGAGAAGGGAGACAGAGGATGAAGCTACTGAATAATAATGGAATTGGACTCAAGCTGGAGCTGGATGGGAGACATGGTCTCCTTTTACCCGAAGACAGAGAGATTTGGATGGGAGAGGTAGACAAAGACACAAGCTTTCTTCCTCTCTCTTCACTGACTTAAATCAATTTTTAATTTCAGTTGCTTAAACCTCAAGCATTGGGTTTTGGTTTCCAGAGCCTTTAACTTGCGGTCCTCATTCATGGACTCACTATTATTCCTTCTTCCCATTTTTTTTGTGGGTAATAATATTCCTTTAAATATTTAGAACTTATAGAACCTAATAAATAATGTGAGATTACCCAAATATCAAGGTTGTTTTTGGAACTTATAACACTTTGGCAATCCAAAAGTTGTAATTAGTTCTTTTTTATTTTAGGACTACAAGACTTGAGTAATCAATTTATTTTTTTTTTGAAATGGTTATTCTTGGGGCAAAAATTTAAATGCCCAGTGATAAACAAAGTAGCAATAGGTTTAGAACCCGTGCATTGTGCAGTCTGGTTACAAATTTCAATACTTGAACATGTTATTTACAAATTCCATAATTGGCGAATCGAATTGCGCATGACAGCGAACGGCATACCAAAATGGTGCACCAATTCTCTCACTTACCAATTCTCTCCTAAGTGGCGAATTAGGTGCCCGAATTCGTACCATGACTCAAAGCGTATTGCATTCCATGTAACTATGATTAGTCGCCTCCATTATTATTAAGAATCACCATAAAAGCGTCACTCCTAGGATATGTCTTATCGAAGGTCTCACAGAAGAGTTACTACCGCAGAATTTGTAAATTTTGTTTCCTCTAGAAGATCAGATAGTACCTTTAAAATGCTGTTGCGTCTATTAGGAGATAATGGCGGTGACTCATCTATTTTAGATTTTGCTAGGACATGAGGAGCCTCTCACCTTCCATCAAGACTTTTGCATTCTGGAATGTCAGGTGGGCTTAATAAGGGTCCGCGACATAAGGATTCAAGGAGGATCCTTCTGAAGAATGAACTGCAATTGCCAAGTCCTGTTGAAACCAAGAAGTTGAGGCCAGGGTGAATAAGGTCTGAAGTAAACAAAGTCCTAACTGGAAGCTTATTCATGATCTTTGTCCTAAAAGAAGAATATGCTGCTTTAGTACCCTATCATGTGATGTGAAGCTTGACTAATGCATTCTCAGTGTTTTAATATAAAAGCTACAAGGGATGAACTCAGATATATGCTCACTGGTGTGTATGGAATTAATGATCAACCACCTTCCAACTAATATGTTCTTAGAATATTTCAGAACCCTGGGCTATAGGGGGTGATTTCAATGTCATTTTATATGTACAAGAAAGGATTACAGAAGCTGGTATTAATCATCAATACCCCTGGTGAACTCACTGAACTTGTACAAGCATAGGAACTAGTAGTTGGGGGTACAGGACAGGTGTTTACTTATGCAAGACATAGAAATCTTCTAGCAGGGTTACTTGAAAATCAATAGAGCAATGGAAGATGTTGATTGAATGAATGATTTCCTTCGCCTGAAGTTGAATTTTTAGAGGCAACCATTCCATGACATTCCCCTGATGTTGTCAATTTCTTCCTGAAGGTCACCACAAGTGGGAGGAAACTTTTCAAGCATTTCAATCATAGGGTTGGAGACGAGAACTTACAGCATATTGCTCAGGAAGCTTGAAAAAAAACCTGCTCGGGGTTGTAAGATGCACTAGCTCTAGCAGAGGTTGAACACCAGGAAACATCAATAGAGGTATTTGGCTATGAAGAAATGTAATGGTGTCCAAGACAAAGCAACTGCACAAATCACTTCATTCTACACAAAAGAAAATCCTTTTGATTCTAGCATTATTCAGCAGGAGCTATAACTCCTCAGAGATCTACATAAATATCCATATGCATTCAAACATTGAAGAGAAGGTAGCTAGGCAAAATTAAGACAGTCTTGGATTTACATTCATAATTCTCATACCATTGTTCCGTTTCCCTGCTAGTATCAAGGTGAAAAGAATCCAGTGTAAGGTAACACATTATATGATGCCGCTGGTCACACAGTCCAGGATGATTAACAAATCAACCATATGGTTACTAAATTCGAATTCTATGAAGATTTTGTGGGATCTCATAAGGAAGATATACCAGCAATTGACCTAATATTCTTGGTAGTGTCACAAGGTAACATCATTATATGATGCTGCCGGCCATACAGTCCAGGATGATTAGCGAATCAACCATATGGTTACTAAATTCAAATCCCATGAAGGTTTTGTGGGATCTAATAAGGAAGAAATACCAGCAATTGACCTAATATTCTCGGTAGTGTCACTAAAGTCTTCTTATTGCAACAAAGGAACCTTTGTGAAGCAGTGGCTGACCCTCAAATTAAAGCTACATGTTGGGCATTGGTGATGACAAAGCACCTCGTTGGATGGTTACAAAACTTGTTTCTTCAAACCTCTTGCCATTTCATTGATGCAGACATTTGTGAGCTAATCAAGGACCTCTTTGCCAAAAGAAAGACACTGAAAGGACTCAAAGGAGTTTATAAAATTTAGGTACCCATATGCCAATGGTATTAATTTTTCAAATCCAAACATTTTTTACCTAATTTCTATGTACCCTCACCGTACATTCACAATTAATTTTGTAGTAAACTCACCTTACACTCACAATTTAGTCCTCAAAAAATTACCATGATGCCCTTCTTATTTTATTCTTGTCACTTTTCTTAGGGGGGAAAACCCTAGGTAGTGTTTCGTAAGAGGAAAAATGATTTTTCCAAAAACTGATTTTCCAAATTTCTGATGTTCAGTGAAGTAAAGGATGAAAAAATATTTTCCAACAAAAAACATTTTCACCCACTGGAGAAAAATCATTTCCATTTGAGAAGAAAGGAAAGTGATTTTCTCCCTTCTGTTCCGTTGGCAAGACAATTGGCCAAAATTTAGGGCTTAAATTTTATTTCAACAATTTCGATTAAAAGTTGACTATCTGATAGGAAATCTTAAAAGAAACTCAAATCTGAATTTTGAGTGAAATTTTTTTTCATTTGGTCAACATTCATCTCCCCTACAACAAATTTAGTTAACATTTTCCGCCACTTCATAAGCTGCTTAACATTTTCCGCCACTAAAATAACTTTAACGGTTTAGATTGAAACTTGGTTATCCGATGGAAATTATTCAAAAAAGTTCAAATCTATATTTTGGATGTATAATTCTTTCATTTGGTTAACATTTATCTCCATTACAATAATTTAGTTGATATTTTTTGCCACCAAAACATTTCAGTTACTAATTTCTTTTTTTCTCCATGAAAAATGATTTTTTTTGCACCAAACGAGCAAAAATCTGATATGATAATCCAATTTCCATGAAAATTAGTGAAAATCATCTTTCCCCAACGAAACACTACCTTAAAGCTTCCCAACCCTTCCCCCACCTTTACCCCCATCACACCCACCCCCACCCCCACTGGTGCCATCACCGGCAAGTGCACTGTGCTGATACCCAGAAAATGCTCCTCCATCCCTCCCTTGTACGTCCATTCTACCTCACGTCACTTTAGCAGGTAACACAGTGAAAAAGGACAGCTGTGGATATATAGGGCTCAGTAAATGTGATAAGGAGGAGTCGATGAATGTAGCTAACAAGCTGGCAAAATGGGAGACTCTCTACAGGGTTCTTATGTTCTATGTGCAAAGACATAACCCAAGTAGATTTAAAGACAAATTTTATAGGACAGCCTGCTTGTAGATTTATATGGCACTGGTGCAACCTAGTCAAAGATGCACAAGTAAAGAAAATTTTGGTCAATCGGACGAGGCTGTTGCATTAAACATGTGGAGATAATAACAAGTACCAAATTAGAGAGAAGTGTATGCAAAAAGCTAGGAATGAGGTGTATGCAGGATTCGGTGCTTGACATAAAGGTTAAGACGGTTTGAGCTAATTATGACGAAACAAGAACACGTGCTTGTGAGAACTTCGCACATGATAGGTAAAACTGGAGGAAGTGGAAAGGATGGTAGAGCTTAGAATAACCCATGAAAAGTTATGAAACACCACAGAATCTCTAAGAGGACATGGCCCTCGATAGGATTGTGGTGGACTAGGATTGACATGATCCGCCCTATCTTGAGAGTATTTTGTATCTAGTCTGTTTTTGTTTTTAAAGTCTTTTCGCAGCTTTGTCTTGGTTTGAAGTTTGATTTTGTCACCTTGTCATCTTTTGCTCATGACGTAGAATGAACCAATCATAGAATGAATACAGCAAGTATCTGTATGCTGCCTTCGTGTTTGTGCCATGTCATTCTCCCTGTGCTCTACACAAATTTTAAAAAGGCAGTCTGGTTCACCAAAATGCAGTATCTTCCATTCGAACAGCATAAGTCATCATACAGCATAATTCATCACAGTTGGTTTATGCTAAGCAACAGACTAGTATCTGTCTCCCTAATAGCTCATCCAAAAAAGAGTTATAATTTGAGAGAAGGCAAAGCCATGCCCATATGAAGCAACACAAGGTAGAACTAGCTCCACACGTGACCAGCCCCAGTTGGTGCATACAATTACAAACAAATGATAAAGCCCATCAATCAAATCAAATTCAAAAACAAAAACAAAAAAGCTCCAATTACCAAAACAAACAAAAAACAATCCCACTCACCACAAAGCTGAAGATGGGCATCAGACTGCTCCAAGTAAACCTGGTTCGCCTTACACCAGAAGAAGGTCTCCCTCAAAGCCGTCTGAAGTGGGGCAAGAGGCGGAGGGCGGGCCTCAAATGCCTTGAGGAGCTTCCTCACCTTCAAATTAAGCGCAGCATAGTGGCAGCGGTCACCATCGAAGGTATGCTCAGAGCAGATGGCACCGCACTCGAGCAGCATTCGGGCAGCGTCAAGGTGACCAGCCAAGCAAGCGTAGTAGAGGGCGACAGAGTCCCACTGGTCTCGAGCGTTGACGTTGACACCGGACTCTAGGAGGTAGCGGAGGCGATCGACGTCGCCGGCGCGCGCAGCCTCGAAGACGTTGCCATAGGTTACCTTTTTAATGGGGATGGAGAAGGCAAAGTCTTCTGGGTCCAGGTCAATGTCGGTCAGGTCAGTGGTCAGAGGGCCTGGTTTTGACATTGCGGCAGCGGCGGTCGTCGTGATTTGTTGGAGGTTGGACTTTGGCAGTGTTTTTGTGGTGGGAGAACCGAGTGAAAATCAATGTTGGGTTCCACTGGGGAAGAGTTGTGGGAAGATACAGAAGCGGAGGGGTTCCTGCCCCTTGGGGAAAGCGGGTGAGAGACCAAAGAGAGAGAAAGAAGGCTACGGCGGTAGAGGGAAAAAGGCAAGCAAGGAGGATTTTTTTAATTTTATTATTATTTTTTAAAGAGATATGCAGACAGCCAGGGGGCGTCGGCGTTGTTTTTTTTTTGTTTTGTTGGGGGAGGGGGGTTTGTGGAGGTTGCCATGTGCGATGGATGATTCTTCACTAGGATGACAAAAAGTTGGAGAATACCCATTTTTGTTGGGACCCCGCTCTGAAGTGGGGAAAAATCTCCATCCCCAACGGGGACGGGGACGGGAGGAAAATTAATCCCCGCTCGGGGACGAGGATGGGGACATAGTTCAACCCGTCCCCGTTCCCATTTCCTCGCTGGGGATTTTTCCCCGTTCCCATCCCCGTCCCTGATTCTCTGATTGGGGAAAAATTCCCACACCCGTTCCCAATTTTAATTAAAATTACAAAAATAGCCTTATTTTTAAATTTTTTAAATGAACCAACTAAGGTTATATTTGTAATTTTCTTTGTAAAAACCCTAGATATATATCGGATTTAGTACTCATAGCCGTGCGGAGTTTAGAAGGTAGGGAAAAACAACGGGTCAAAATCCCCGTTGGGGCCCCGACGGTGATTAAATCCCCGCCGGGGATGGGGACGAGGGAGAATTTTTCCCCCGAAGCGGGGAACGGGGACGGGGAATATACTCTCCGTCCCCAACCCGCCCCGTTGTCATCCCTATTTTTCACTAAGGCCCTATTTTTTTCATTGGTAAATTGACTCATCTCATATCCATTCACTTCTTCTTCCCTCTTTTCACTCTTTCTTACATTTAAAAAAAAATACCATTTTTTTCACATTCACCCACTCCTTCCCATATCTACATAAAACAACCATTTCTCATATTTGAAAATTTTTTATAATTTACGTCATTGTATGTACGAATAATCTGATAGCAATTATAAGCAGTTTTAATTTTTCGGATGTTATTGAACAGTTTTAGTTTTTTTCTTTTTCATTAATATTTTAATTTTAAATTTTTTTAAATTTTTTAATTCTATTTTTTATTTTTTTATTGTTTTATTTTTTTATTTTTTCATTTTTTAATTTTTTAATTTTTAATTTTTTTGTATTTATTTTAAATTTTTAATTTTTACTTTTTTAATTTTTTAACTTTAATTTTTCGGATGTTATGGAACAGTTTTATTTTTTTTCTTTTTCATTAATTTTTTATTTTTTATTTTTTTAAATTTTTTGATTCTATTTTTTATGTTTTAATTTTAATTTTTTAATTTTTTGTATTTATTTTTATTTTTTAATTTTTTAATTTTTTATTTTTTATTTTTTTATTTTTTTATTTATTTTTATTTATTTTTACTTTTTAAAATAAAATTTTAAATTATAAATTTTTTTTGTATTTTTTATTTTTTTGTATTTTTTTATTTTTTTAATTCAGAAAAACAACCAAAGGAAAATTCAAAAAAAATAAAAAATAAGAAAATAAGAAAATAAAAAATAAATATAAAAAAATATAAAAATTAAAACAAAAAAAAATTAACAAAATTAAAATTAAAGTAAAAATAAAAAAAAATTTAAAATTAAATTATAAAATTAAAAATTAAAAATTAAAAATTAAAAAGTAAAAAATATAAAATAAAAATATAAAAATATAAAATAAAGCAATAAAAAATAAAAAATAAAAAATAAAAAATAAAAATAAAACAATAAAAAATAAAAAACAAAAATAAAACAATAAAAAATAAAAATGAAAAATAAAAAATAAAAAATAAAAAATAAAAAATAAAAATAAAAAATAAAGAACATAAAAAACATAAAAAAATAAAAAATAAAAAATAAAAAATAAAAAAATAAAAAATAAAAAAATAAAAAATAAAAAATAAAAAACAAAAAACAAAAAACAAAAAAATAAAAATAAAAAATAAAAAATAAAAATAAAAAATAAAAAAATAAAAAAATAAAAGTAAAAAATAAAAAATAAAAAATAAAAAATAAGAAACAAAAAAATAAAAAAAATAAAAAATAAAAAAAATAAAAAAAAACAAAATAAAACAAAATAAAACAGAATAAACGAAAACAAAAAAATTTCATCATCATCAATTACTATCACAATAAAATTATTATGTTATAAAACAAGAAAATATTAATAACTAATATTTCAACTTCATTCAACTACATTCAACTTTCACCAACACTCACCCACTTTTTTCTACACTTAAAAAAAAAAACCACACTCACCCACTCCTTCTCCCCCTTTCCCACAATCACCCATTCCACACTCCTCATTTCCCACTGAAAAGAACAGGGCCTAAGAGTGTGTTTGGTAAGAATGAAAATTATTTTTTAAAAAAATAAATTTTTTTATTTTATATCATTTGGTAAAATAAAGTGTAACACCCCCAGCCCTAGGGTCGAAGACGTCACGTGTTCTTAACTTTCTACCTAAATTCTGGGACGAAACGGACAGAGTTTCCCCTAAAAACTGACCGTTTCCCAGGCATAAAGCCTTACATTATATCTCTGCAATACATAAGGTAGTCAACAACACCAACAACTCAACGGCTACACGCCGGAGTACCCAGCTCTACGGGCCACACGCCTGGGGTATACAGAGCTTTCTATTTTTCATAAACTTTACCAAGAAACAGATTGATTACATAACCTTACAATCACAATCGACATTACACATTAAAATCACAACCATGACAACACAGTCCACGCAAATCCACCCTGGGCGCTCCACGCAGCAGTCACATACTTGTGAATCTGGGAAAAGGGAAAAAGTAATGGGAATGAGCAACCACCGCTCAGTGAGTAAACCCTCTCTCCCAAAACATACTTAAAATACATATTAACTTACCAAAAGCCTTTCGTAATTCATTTTAGTTGAAGACTTACACATCATACATCATACTTGAACCATAAACCAAGCGGAATCATAGACATACCAAAAAGCTTAACTTTAGTGAAATTGTAAAGCATAAACCGTTGCGTAAATCCATAAACATAGCAAAACATAAGCTTACTGAAAACATACGTAGTATCTTATTCACGTAAATGAGGAGACTAGACTCTTAGAGGTACTTTGTTACTGCCATCCCGAGTCGGCCAAACTCGAGCGACAACATACGCCTATCCGGACAGACATCATACCATGCTGAGACATAATTTTCATACATAGACTTCAGGCGGGAATCAAACCACCATCCCTGAATCTATCATAACATAACATACATAATACCAGGCGGGAACTAAGCCACCATCCCTGGGTCTCAGACTTAAGCTTAAAGTTTCTAGAGTAGCTCCTCCACATATACATAGACATAAACATAATCATTCGTAAACATACATACTTATACGTAGACATAAACATAATCATTCGTAAACATACATACTTATACTTATTCATAAACATAATCATTCGTAAACATACGTACTTATACTTATTCATAAACAAAATCATTCGTAAACATACATACTTATACTTATTCATAAACATAATCATTCGTAAACATACATACTTATACTTAGACATAAACAAAATCATTCGTAAACATACATACTTATACTTATTCATAAACATAATCATTCGTAAACATAAACACTTATACTTATTCATATATATATATATATATATATAT
>JACYFF010031955.1:77170326-77185992 GCA_017589665.1 Selenicereus undatus
ATACATACATACATACATACATACATACATACATACATACATACATATATATATTTGGAAAGGTGCCGGTGCCAACCCCTGTTTCCACGTTGAGTGTTTGGAAAGGTGAAGCGCTAAACCCTTGTTATTCACTTATGCCATTATGTTGTTGATTTTGATTAGCAAATGAGTTGGTTGGATTAAATGAATACTTTTTTGTTATTTTCTTGGATTTTGATGGTGAGTTTGAATTGGGAGATGTTTGGGAGTTGAGTTGTGATTGTAGTGGATTAGGGTTTTCAGAGTGTTTGTGAACTCAAGTTTGATCTCATTAATTTCATGAAATTTTGATGGATTTTAATAGCAATTGAATGAAACTAATGGGATATATCTGTGTATGATGTTGTGTGTGTGCCATGAACATGGATGCCAAGCTGAGGTTGGTAGGGGAAAAAAAAAGGGAGGGAAATATGTTAGATTTTGGGGTTTTGAAAATTCATTAAAATAGTATGAGATTGTAGATAGCTTAAAAAAAAGTAGAATGCTAAATGGGTATTTTAACTAATGATGATAGTGAATCTTCGGGCTAAAGATGAAAAAGGAGGAAGGGAAATGATACTCTGGGAAGAGATTCTTTTAAAATTAATTGTTTACTTAAGTCTTTAAGTTAATTTGAGGGTTGATTATAGTTCATTATGGCTAATTATGGTGTAAATGAATTGATTAAGGATTTTGGAGTTCAAAAGATAAATGAAAATTTGATTAATTGTTAAGTAGGTCGAGGGTGATGCAACCTTAGGATTAAATAAGAATAAAAGTTTATTTTGTAGGTTAAAAAAGTTAATGTTTTCGGTTTGACTCGAGAGCATGTACTTGGCATCAACAACAAATTAAGGTGTAAGTTGAATTCAACTAATTCAAGCTTCATTATGGATTGATCACCAAAAAAACTAATGTCAACAATGTCATGACTCCTACTAAAAACCATGTTGACTATGGAAGTAAAGTAGTAATAGCAATATGATTATAGGCACAAAAAAAAAATTAAATATGCCAGGTTACTAAATAATTTAAGTTAATTAATGTCAGCTAGTCCAATTAATTAATTTAATTATTTATGTCCAAATGACTATCAAGTCAACGGCCCAATGAAGTCTTAAGTCAACGACCCGCTAAGATGACCAAGTCAATGGCCCAACGAACTACCAAGTCATCAACTTAAATAGACTCTCAAGTTCAAGGCTCATCTATCGATCCAAGAAGGTTATTAATCCGCAAATCCTAGAAGAGAGGGAAGACTTCTTCCTATAAATATAGCTCCACCTCCACCTCATTTGTGGATAAAAGAAATTCTCTCCCATAGAAGACCATCTAGAAAGAGACAACAAGCACATCAAAACGTGTCGTTTACTCTAAATATTGAAGCATACACTTGATCGAGATTCAAGCTATTTCAGCCTTCCATCAAGTCATAAACAAGAGATCGAATCAAAGGTGTTTAATTTGTTCATTTGTAACAAAATATTCAGATATCGTGCCCATTTTTACGATAAATACAAAAATTAAATTTGTTCCATATTTCTTGCCTTAATTCGATTTAGACTTGAAATTTTTGGTTACAAATTTCTGACAGGCCCGGTGGGACCTCTCTACCTCTCATCTCCTTCTCTTAGAAATTTAGAATTTTCAACCAACTCTTCGCAAGGAAGATAGAGCCACAAGAATTGTCGCCTCTCTACCTTTGAAGAAGAAATTTGGATCTTTCCAACAAAGATCCTCCCACTTTGACACCACCTTCAATAAGCAAAGCACTGGAGTGGTGACAAGAAACATGGTGAGGGCTACCACAATGACTGTCACAAAAAGAGCAGTTGCAATTGTATCCTTGCATTCGACCGACAATGATGAGTCCAACGTGCATGACGGAGTTGGCAAAGTTCCATCTGTTGACCCTCTCAAGGGGAAATCCATTCAAGAATTGAAGACAAAGCATCAATCTCCATTTTTTGAAGTGGAAGATTATTACAACACCAATTCTTCTACGTCATCACCAAGGAAAGTAGCCCTTCCACAATCTAAAGTTGAATCATCCCCTACCGTCATCATGCCTGCTATGATTGTAGGAGCTGTCAATTTTGAAGAAGAGTTCGCTAGCATGAAGGCCACGTTGGAAAGGCTCTCTAAGGAGAGTGCAGAAAAAGATGCATGCATCAAGCGCCAAGAGGAACATATTACTAAGTTGCTGAAAAAACTGGATAAAGGGCCACATGCATCGTCCAACAAAGGCGCAAGCAGCGACGAGGACGAAAAAGGTCCACTTGAAGCGAGGCTTCTGAGGATGATTGCCAATGTTGTTAAAACTCAGCTAGGGGTCGACTCGCAGAAGAGCCATCTCTACACCAAACCCTACACGAAGAGGATTGACGCTCTTCGTATGCCTTATGGTTACCAACCTCCAAATTCAACCAATTTGATAGGAAAGGTAACCCAAAACAACATGTTGCGCACTTTATTGAGACGTACAACAACGCTGACACTAGCGGTGACTTACTGGTGAAACAGTTCATCTGGACTTTGAAGGGCATCGAATACGACTGGTATATCGATCTACTGCCCAAGTCCATTGATAGCTGGAAGCCGATGGAGCAAGAGTTTCTTAATAGGTTCTATAGCACCCAGCGCACTGTTAGTATGACTAAGCTAACAAATACTAAATAGTGGAAAGATGAACCTGTTCTTGGCTACATCAACCGCTGGTGCTCGCTTAGTCTCGAGTGTAAGGATCGGTTATTTGAGACTTCTGTGGTAGAGATGTGCGCTCAAGGCATGGAGTGAGACTTACTTTATGTCCTACAAATGAGCAAGCCCAGGACTTCCAAGAGTTGGCTACTAAGGCACATGATATGGAGATGATAGCTAATCATTGTGGAAAAGCTTCCCCTAGTTTTGAAGCAAGGAAGGACAAGGGTGACTTTAACAAAAATTCTAAGTCTTCCAAGAGCTCGATAAAATAATCCATGTCGGTCACTACAAGCGAACTGATCCGGATTTTAGGGAAATCAAGGGTAGAGGAAAAACAACGCCCATTAACGAATGATGCTGGGAAGAAGCTCCCTATGTTAAAAGAGCTTTAGGAAAAGTACCCATTCCCTAACTCAGACTTGTCAGACATGTTGGATGATTTGTTGGAAAAGGGTATCATTGAGTTACCGTCGTCAAAATGCCTCGAAGAAGTAGGCAAAGTTAATGCCCTGAAGTGTTGTCGGTATCATAGGGTCATTAGTCACCCTCTTGAAAAGTGCATAACGCTCAAGGAGTGTATTATGTAGTTGGCTCAGGAAGGAACGATCATCCTAAACTTGGATGAGGCGGCTGAAACCAATCACACTACAATTTGGTGTGAGCATCGTGACTTGGCTCCTTTGATGAGAGAAGAGTTGGTTACCATACAATTCGGAAGCTTTGAGCAAGTAATGCGTTCATTAATGGTTCCGGCGACACTTATGGAGGGTGATCATGTGCTAGATATTCCTGCTGAAGACAATGAAGAATGGACACTCGTCACTAGACGAAGGTCTAGGAAGCAAAGGCAGGCTCAACCACCCCACTCCGTCGAAGAAAGAGTCATGCCAGAAACAAGAAACCTCGATGCCCTAAGGGGAAGAAGCCCAATTCTGATAAGAGGCATGAAGTTCAACCAGTTGATCTGCTTGAACAAGAACCCCTTGTCCCTGTCACATTAGAAGAATTCTTCGCAAGGGACTTCTTTAAGAAGGTTACAGTTAACATGGCTTCATGTTCTGAGCTTGAAGATGAGGAGGATGAGAAAGATGCGCAAGAAGATCCCCAAAAGGCGTCCTCTTCGAACACAGATGACAGAGTCCTCGTCGTCTTAGAAGCTTTGCCCGAATGTATGCGTTGGAAAGAAATTTTTCAGGTGCCAGAAGAGATGCCAAGCTAGTTGTGGCTGCCATGTGCCATGTAAAGTCATATGCTGACAAAGTAAAGGAAGTCAAAGAGCCTGCAAAGCTTCCAACTCAGTGCGCCACTTGTAACACAGCTGTATCATTTACAAATGATGATCTATTGCTTGGGTCAAAACCCCACAATCGTCCGTTGTTTGTCACTGTCTATATTCAGGGGCAAAAAGTCAAACCCATCTTGGTAGATGGTGGCTCGGCAGTCAACATCATGCCCAAGTCTACTATGAACGACTTAGGGATTACCGTTGAGGAACTATCTGATAGTCGGATGATGATACAAGGCTTCAACCTGGAGGGTCAACGTGCAATCGGCGTGATTCGCCTCGAGTTGGCAATAGGTGATCTGTCCACAACATCTATCTTCTATGTGATAGATTCAAAAACTTCATATAAGTTGTTGCTAGGACGGCCTTGGCTTCATGAGCACAGGATGGTGGCATCAACTTTGCACTAATGTCTCAAGTATTACCGTGATGGAGAGAAGAAGATAAATGGTGATGTTAAACCATTTACTAAGGGTGAATCTTGTTTCACCGATGCGAGATTCTTTGAGGAAGGGGCCCCTTTGAAGGAAACAATTCTAGCCTTTATCTCCTCTATTGGTAAAAGGAGTGATGAAGATACCCATAAACGGTGGCACCAACGGTAATGTCAAACTACCGCGGCAAGGTGAGAAGGAAAGTAACCAAGTAACGACAAATCCTTCCTTTAAGAAAGTAGTTGTTGCAACGAATCCTACACTGGCAGTATTCAGATACATTCCTAAATCCTGCCGCAAGGATGGTGAAGCGCCATTCAGTAAATGCACAACTCTTGAAAGTGCAACTAATCCTATTAGCAAATTCAAGGCGACCGATTGTCGTATCCTTGGAGATAAAGGTGTGCTTCCAACTCATAAAGTCAGCCAAAGCAAGGTAGCTAGAGCCCCTATCTCTGGCTTCATTGTTTCAAGGGCTCACTTCAGGAGGAGAGTGACTTGCTGAAGGTGCGCACCAATAATGGGTTTGATCCGAATGCGACAAGCTGATGAAGAAATCTAGTTATGACTTCAATAGGCTAGTTTCTTCGGGGCATGTCATCGAAGCTAAGCCCTATGGCATCAAGGAGACACAAAAAAAAATACAAGAGCAAGGTGGCGTGGTGGCAGTTATAAAGGTAGGCCTCGGTTATATACCATCTTAACCTATCCGGATTTCGGGACAATGTAAAGATAAGCAGTCCCTTGCTCAGTGTATTGCAGTAGAAGAGATTATTAAAAGTGACAAGGAGGATGTCAAGAACAAACCAAAATCTTATGTGTTTGACAGATTGCAATCTTCCACTTCACGAGGACACACTTCTATGTTCGACATGGTGGGAAATGGAAAAGTCTCAAAGTCTTCTACTTTCTGAAGGTTAAAAGTAGGCACACAACCTAAACCTTTAGTCTTCACCAAGATCAAGTCAAGTGAAGAATTGGCAAGCTAGTCATCAACACAGGAAAGGGGCTTAGTATTTGGTCGTCTTCGTGAAATAAAGGAAGTCCAAAGTGCTATTCCTTCTCGTATGAAACACTTGTCAACTCTAGATGTGAAGACGGAGGGTTCACTGAGAGTCAAGAGACGCATAGTGGTTTTCACTGGCCATAGGGTTAATTTGGGCCCAAAAGCGGAACTTAAGCAAGAGGAACAAGCCTTCTCTAATCACATCATAGTTCGAGAAGTTGATGACTCAGATGCTGAAATAGAACTCGTGGAAACTCCCGAGACTCTAGAAGACGAAGGGCAAGCCGTAGTGGATGAACTCAAAGAGTTGAATCTTGGAACTAGTGAGGAGAATTGCCCTATCTACGTGAGCACATTGCTTACGCCCAAAGAGGAAAAGAAGTATTGTGATATCTTGTCAGAGTACAAAGACGTGTTTGCTTGGAGTTACAAAGACATGCTTGAGGTTAGACCCAACAGTCGCAATCCACTGCTTGTCTATCAAAAAAGGCATTTCACTTAAGAAGCAACCCTAACAACGCTTCCGACCAAAGTTAGTACCAAAAATTGAAAAGGAGGTTAACAAATTTATAGAGGCGGGATTCATTCATCAAGTTAAGTACCCAATATGGATTGCGAACATTGTTCCTGTAAGAAAAAAGAATTGCCAACTGCGTGTTTTTGTGGATTTTCGGGATCTCAATGATGCCTGCCTCAAAGATGATTTTCCACTGCCTGTGACAGAACTCATGATTGATTCTACAATAGGACATGAAGCTCTATCCTTCATAGACTACACAGTAGGATACAATCAAATTCAAATGGCGCTAGAAGATCCGAAAACCACAACTTTTCGCACACCTAAGGGCATCTTCTGCTACTAGGTGATGCCCTTCGGCTTGAAAAATGCCGGCGCAACATCCCAAAGGGCGATGCAAACCATCTTTGAGGATAAGGTACATAAGACAGTGGAGTGCTACATTGACGATCTAGTGGTCAAGTCAAGAAAAAGACCAGGCCACTTGCATGATCTCCAGCAAATCTTCGAGAGATTACGAAGATATCAACTCAAAATGAATCCACTTAAGTACGCATTCGGTGTTACTTTTGGTAAATTCTTAGGTTTTATCGTCTGATATCGAGGCATTGAAATTGACCAAGCTAAAGTCAAAGCCATTCAAGACATGCCTGAGCTTAAGAACCTTAAGGAGCTTCGCAGTTTACAGGGGCCCTTAGCGTACATCAGGACGTTCATATCAAACTTGGCAAGTCGTTGTCACCCTTTTAGCCACCTCATGAAGAAAGGGGCACCTTTCGAATGGGATGAATCATGCAGGAATGTTTTTAAAAGTATCAAGAAATATTTGTCAAGCCCACCGGTGCTAAGAGCTCCAATTCCCGACAAGCCTTTGATACTTGACATTGCGGCCCAAGGACGATCATTAGGGGCATTATGTGCGCAAGAAAATGAGGAGGGCAAAGCAAGCGCTCTTTACTACCTGAGTTGAACCTTGGTCGAGGCTGAATTAAATTACTCTCCAATCGAAAAGATATGTTTGGCCCTCATGTTCGCTGTGTAGAAGTCGAGGCATTACATGCAAGCTCACACAGCAGGGATCATCTTTAAGGCTGACCCAACCAAGTATATCTTATCCAGACCGGTTATGAGTGGACGGTTAGCAAAATGGGTTGTTATCTTAGAACAATACTACCTTGTCTACGTACCATAAAAGGCTATTAAAGGGCAGGTATTGGTAGACGTCCCAGCAGATCACCTAATTCCTCATGAGTGGAAGCTAAACGATGATCTACCTGGTGAAGAAGTGTTTGTCGTAGACATTCTTCCCCCATGGGAAATGTACTTTGACGGTGTAGCAAGACAAGATGGCACTGGAGCAAGGATAGTGCTCATTTCCCCTGAGAAACACATCCTCCCATAATTACTTGCTTCGACTCTGTTGTGCTCCAATAACATGGTTGAATATCAGGCACTTATCTTGGGCCTCCAAATGGCCGTAGAGATATGCATTAAAGATTTAGACGTGTACAACGATTCATAATGAGTCATCAATAAACTTCTCGAGGAGTACGACATTAAGAAAAAGGATTTGATTCTGTCTCATACATAGGCTCTCCGAATCTTAGATAAGCTAGATACAATCAAGTTGCAGCACATTCCTAGAAGTGCTAACAAGATGGCTGATGCGCTCGTAAATCTTGCAACCACTTTGGCACTGGGGGCAGAGGAGGATATGACGATTCCAGTTTGAGGTAAGTCTATGTTTATAAGATGGAAAAAGAAGATTGGCATCACATGCTGATTGATTATTTGAAGCATGGGAAGCTGCCAAATGATGTTAGGCATAAGAAAGAAATCCAAAGTCAAGCACCACGTTTTCTTTATTACAACAATACCCTCTATCGACGCTCCTTCCTTGGTCTTTGGTTAAGGTGCTTAGGCGAAGAGGAAGCACAACAAGTAATGAAGGAAGCTCACTTGGGGGTGTGTGGTGGGCGTAAGTCCGGGCTTAAATTGTATGATGGCATCATAAGAATGGGCTACTACTGGCCCACCATGGTGCATGACGACATCAACTTTGAAAAAAGGTGCGACGCGCGCCAGTTCCACGCCAACTTCATTCATCAACCTCCAGAACCACTCCACCCAGCTGTAACATCCTAGCCTTTTTAGGCGTGGAGACTTGATGTCATAAGGGCCCTCACTCCTAAGTCTTCAGCTGGTCATTTATACATTCTTGCAGCCACCGATTATTTCTCTAAGTGGGCGGAGGCAATCGCATTAAAAGAATTCAAGAAAGAGAATGTTGTCGATTTTATTCGAACACACATCATCTACCGATATGGTGTGCCTCGATACATCTTCACCAACAAGGGAAAACCATTCTTCAACAAGTTAATGACTAGCCTTTATGAGAAATTTAAGTTCGCTCAGCATAAGTCTTCAATGTACCATGCGCCTACAAATGGCCAAGCAGAAGCGTTTAACAAAACATTGTGCAACTTATTAAAGAAAGTGGTGGCAAAATCCAAGCGGGACTGGCATGAAAGACTAGGAGAAGCACTTTGGGCTTATTGAACCACCTACAAGATACCAACGCAGTCAACTCCCTATGCGCTTATGTATGGCATAGAGGCTGTCTTGCCTTTGAAAATTCAAATCCAATTGTCTCGCATCGCTATACTGGAAGGCTTAAGTGAGGAGAAAAATCACAAACTCTGTCTAGCAGAATTGGAGTCTCTTGATTAGAAAAGGCTTCAGGCGCAACAAAAACTAGAGTGTTATCGAGCGTGTCTGTCATAGGCATTCAACAAATACTTTCGACCTCGCTCGTTCCAGGTTAGGGATCAAGTGCTCGCAGTAAGAAGGTCGATCATCATGACGCATAGGACAGGGAGCAAGTTCACCCCTAAATGGGATGGCCCCTGTGTTGTTCATGAAGTCTACTCGAATGGTGCCTACAAGATAGTCGATGCAGAAGGTGTACGAGGAGGACCAATAAATGGCTGGTTTCTGAAGCGCTACTACCCTTGAAAATTGGTTGTAAGCTCCTAAGTATGAGCCTAAATTACTCACCAAAAAAACAAAAAAAAATCCTTGCCCTACTCCTGGTCCGAAAGAGTATAAATAGTGAACGACAAGATAAATAATTGAAGCACAATTGGTTAAACTTAAAAAAAAAGAAATAAATACAAAAGAATCTTGTACTACTCCTGGCTCGCAAGTGTATAAACTGTGAACGGCAAAACAAATAATTGAACCACAACTGGTTGAACTACTACTTGGTCTCATTTAAAAGTTACAATTTTCTTGAGTATGTAGGTAGCTTGATGAATAAAATTAGCAAGCGCAGTCAGATGAAATATAAGAAAGAGATGAAGAAGTGGTAAAAATATTACTATTACTTAAAGAGTATCAAGAGTTCACTAACATGAATAAGCCAAGTGCAAGTACAATAGGCTAAGCAACCTAATCAAATAGTGCTCATCTAGTTATCAGGGTTTAGTGAGAGTTGCAACTCTAGGACATCACGCTCATGTTCCTTCAACTTCTTAGCCTTTTCTTGAGACGAAGTGGGTACAGCTTCAAGGTTATCAAGAGCTTGTTTTTTCTCTAACTTGCTTCTCGACGGTGGTCACTAATGACAATTTGACTTCAACGTCACTCTGAAGTTTTTGTTTCTCTTCACAAGCAATACAAAGTGCCTCTTCTAGCTGGACTACTTTTTGAGTTGCACTCTTATGTTTGCCCTTAATGGCATCTAGCTCTTCCTACACTGCGATAAGATGTGACTATGCTTGGTTGACTTGTTTAACACAGGCGGCCTTCTCTTTACCCAAGCTATCCAGGTGGCGAAGTGTTAAGGCCGCTTGTCTGAGTGCCAAATAGGTGGATACGCTGCTCACATAATCATCTACGAGCTTCCTCAGAGGATTTGGATCTCCATTGAGACGTTTAATGCTTTTGTACATCATGGGGGTGCTCTCATACACTTTTGACACCTCATTAAATGACGCATTCTTCAAAGCATTCAGGTAGCCAGAACCTATAGCTCATATGCTACAAGTAATGATACTTTGAGAAGTAGGACCTGGTTGAAAGGAAGTGTTAGAAACCGCCTCAAACATAGATTTTCCTTTGATAACCTCATGGCTGGTAGTTTTCTCAACGACAGTGGATATTCTTTTTGCCGCCAGTTGAAGAGATGTCGGTCCCTCTACTGAGTGCTCACTATGGGTTGGTGATGCAGGAAATGTTTCGGCCCCTTTCGAGACTGATCCTCTAACTCCCTCTGTGGATGCCAACCTTTTTGCGACTTCTATGTCCTTGCCACCATGAAGATTGGCCTTAGCAGTTGACAACTTGGCTGCAAGATTAACCTCTTCAAGCAATTGCTCGTCTGTGACAGGGGTGGCCTCCTGTACTAAATCGAACACGCCAATTTGCATCAAACCAAAAAAAAGGAGTGAAAAGATTAAGCCATTAAAATAAAAAAATGGTTGCGATGAACCTTGCAAGGTTCTATACAAAGAGAAGAGCAAGTTACATCTTCAAGGTTAGGCATGTCAAAACAACGTGTGATGTCATTGAAAAACTATCTCGAAGAGGTACTCTAGAAGTATCAGCAGCGACAGCCATGCATTTTTTTTTATGCCCACTACGTTTAAAGTTAGCTTCTGAATCCTGGTCACTGTCATCATTTTCGACAGTGTTCCCCCTCGATCAGCAATAGGAGTGTCAAGGGACTCGCCGGTCCGTTCAGCATCAGAATCTTGGTCCTCAAAATCAGATCCCTCCTTTGAAGTATTGCCCCTTGTGTTCTTCTTAGACTTGGAGGGTTCATGTCCTACTCTCTGCTAAAGAAGACCAACATTGGCCCTGAGGTCACTTATTGTCACCTTAGACCACCAATCCTGGTATTTCTTAGTCATGAACTTATTAAGATGTAGTGAACGGCTTAGCAATGTCGCTATGGACTGGGTGTTCTTAGATAGGATGGCAGTCCAAAAGTATAAGGCATCATTGTAGGATGTGGTCCAAGTGCGAGGGTCAAGTTTAAGTGTACCAAGTAGCTCCTACCAGAAACCAAATGGTCTGCTGAATCGATGTGGGCTAGAAGACACGACATAAAAAGTCGTTGCACGATGAAGAGGTAGGTAACCAGAGCAGAGAGCTATTAGGTAGTTGAGGTTCTCATAGCCAAGAGTTCCATTGTCATTCAAAGTCTCATATTTATTTTTGCCAAGCATGGTGCAACCCAAATCAGCAATCGCCCCTTCATGGATACGTCTTCGAGCATAGTCAAAACTCTTTTCCCCTCCAAAGCTAGAATAGTGCACCATTAGAGGACCCGCTGGAGCTGGATTCAGTATATAGTGGGTGCTAAAGTAACGTGCGAGCGAACCATATAGATAATGAGGAGGAAAGAATGACATGGAATTTGAGGATTTTCCCGCACTAAAAATGCCACTCAGGCCACGATAAATGCTCGCCAACTCTGGCACTGCAAAACTATATGTGCATCCAACCGCCATATTGCTAGCCACTTCGAAGATGCCAGGATGAATGAATCCTTTTTCATCTTCAGGAAGAGCAAAAATGCATAACCAATATGAAAGAAAAGTAGCTACATAGGTGCTCTGTCTTCTATCAATAGGAATTTCAAGTGTATCAAAGACAGTAGATTCTTCTTGAGTCCACTGTAGGGTTGTAGGCTGAATGTCACCGGAAGGATTATGAGCTGACTTAGGTTGTGATTTGATAGGGTACAACTTGGAAGAGCTTTGCCGCCTCAGGAAGGACTCTTGCTTAACTTGTCTCTTGCACCAAAAATCTATCCAACGTTCCGCACAAACCCCTCAGTCGCGGGCATTTTCAAGATGGCTGTAAGCAGCAAACAAGTATCTACACGTGCGCTGGATTAACCTCTAATTGTTTTGACAACGTTAATATAATGCATCTTGGCCTGGTACTGCCTCATCATAAATTTTCCTGTAAATAAGGAGCCCATCAAGTTTATACAGGTCCCATAGAGATATCGACATTTCTCTGGATATAGTGTGCAAAGTGTTAGTCTCAGGGTACCAAGCCTCACAAAAGGCACGAATAACATGAGGATCACGATCATAAGTGTACAATGAAGCATGCGCTGCATCAAAAAGGTGGAAAGTCCTCAATTGGGATTCGAATCATGAGAGAATGTGTTCTACCCACTCCTAATATTCCAGAATGAAAGAGAATTCCTCAAATATCTTCAATGCTAGCCCCCAACGAACTTCACTGGAAATAATTTTTCACCAAAGTAGCAGGAAAGTGGTGATGGTGCAGCTATTGTCATGGTTGGCGCTATGAAGAAGGTAGATATCATCATGTGTTCTATTTGTAGCCCTCGTGGTCAATGGTGATATGAAGTCAAAATGAGGGATGGTGGGTATCTGCTCAAACTTTGGATGAAGCAAGGATGGGTAAACAATAAATGTGCT
Source organism: Selenicereus undatus (assembly GCA_017589665.1). Lineage (NCBI taxonomy): Eukaryota > Viridiplantae > Streptophyta > Magnoliopsida > Caryophyllales > Cactaceae > Selenicereus > Selenicereus undatus. The sequence continues at coordinate 77,182,754 of JACYFF010031955.1, forward strand.
ACCCATCTCTGCTTTCGTCTCTTTATGTTCTATGATAGAAAGATAAATTTTATCTGGTCGCTTGTATTTCTTAAATTGTACCATGATTGAGCACCTGTTAAAAAAAGTGGTTAGTTTTGTTAAAAAAAAACGGGGCAAGGAAGCTAAAAATAAATAAATAAATAAATAAATAAATCCTCGCAGGTTAGTTTTCAAGGATATGAAATCATCAACTGGCTCATTGGAGTGGCCCAATCTTCAGGTAGTACTTTCCGTTGGCATGCACGAGGGCTTTCTCCTTGAAGTCTAAAGATCGAGTCCGATCACCCCAGAACACAATGGGTCTTCAAGTGCTACACCTGTTGGCATGTGCAAGGGCTTTCTCGTCAAAGTCTAAAGATCGAGTCTGATTTCCCGCATGCACAATGAGTCTTCAAGTGTTATGTCTCGTTGGCATATGCAGAGGCTTTCTACTCGAAGTCTAAAGGCCAAGTCCAATTACCCCAGCGCGCCGCGAGTCTTCAAGTGCTACACTCATTAGCATGTGCAAGGGCTCTCTCCTCAAAGTCTAAGGACCGAGTCTAATCACCCTGATCCACAACGAGTCTTTAAGTGTTACATCCCTCTGGCATTTGTAAGGGCTCTCTCCTCAAAGTCTAAAGATTGAGTCCGATCACCCTCATGCACAGTGAATCTTCAAGTATTGCATCCCGCTGGCATATGCGAGGGCTCTCTCCTCAAGGTCTAAAGACCAAGTCTGATCACCCTAAATCACAGCGAGTCTTCAAGTACCGCATCCCGCTGGCATATGCGAGGGCTCTCCTCTCAAGGTCTAAAAACCGAGGCTGGTCACCCTCGTGCACAGCAAGGCTTCAACTACTGAATCCCGATGTCATATATCGCGTGTAGTAAGGCTTAAAAAAAAGATTTGATATTGGGTTTGCCTTCCAAAGCTCTGGTTCTTTTCAGGTTTTAATATAAAAGAGAAGCATACTGTTTTAGCTTCAAAACAACATGATTAAAAGCATTTTCCCTATAGTATCCCTTGATCTCAATGATCTTCTCCATAGCTTGTACCTATTCAAGGTAATCTTCAGGTTTTAAGTTGCTATCAAACTCAGGTGCCTTCACCCTAAATTCCTTAAGATCATCCCTATGCACTCTTCTTCTTCTGGGCCTAACTTCCCTATTTGAAGAGCTACTACCATAGTCAGAGTCTAAGAAAGGATCAGAACCATCAGAAGGGTCCTGTGGAGGTTCTCTATCCCTGCCCCTAGGTTGTGTCGTGAGATGTTGTATTTGGGCAATAAGGGTTCTAATGTTCTCTTGAATCTCCAAGATAGCTATATCCCTTTTGAGTTCGCAAGCTTGTTCCAGAGAAAGGCATCTAGGAACTCTAACAGGCCATTGAGGAGGGGGAGAAGTAGTTTCCTCTATGTTATGCTGTTCAGGTAAGGAAAAAAGGGTTGGCTATGCCTGTTTGAGAAGCTCGGTGCTTTTGTGCCTAAATTGTGTTTGGGTTCAGGGTTGTTTTATAGCTAATGCAACAATTCCAGAATGTAGAAAGAGGATTAAACTTAGACGGAATCGAGAACAATAGCAAGAGTAAGGAAACTCACTAAGGATAAAAGTTGGGCTCTAATACTAGATGAATCATACAAAGATGGTAAGCTTGGATTAAACCAAACCTAACAACTCAACATGGAAGATATGTCTTGATGTAAAGGTTGTAAACACCAATCAAGACTGAAATAGAGCTCACCACTAATTTTCCCAAAGCCTTAGCACCAGAAGATTAGCTAAAGGGCTCGCTCACTAAACACCACCAGTGTAGGATAAAGTTTAGAGGGATTTGAGAGTGTTTTTGCTTGAACTACAAAACAGGGGTTTCCATTAATCAATGTTCGATGCTTACAATGAAAAATAAGGCCTTTATACTTAGTCTTTCATATAAGATCAACGGCTAAAAAAGGAACTAACTTAAAATAAAAACAGTAAAAATAGTTTGCATCTAAACTGCCTAAAATAGCAGCTATGCCTTGATCTTTAACACCTAATGCCCTTACTAATCTCTCTTACTGAGGTGTCGAGTTAATACCAGTTCAAAGGACAGCTAATGATGGCTTTGGAAGTTATTTGCAGTAGCTTACACTGAGATTAGGCTTGCTAGAAGTAAGGTACAAATAGCCTGAAATCCATTGGACCAAAGGGAATTTTAAGGGAGTTTGTGGTGGATAAAAGCTGATGTTATATGATCTGATGCTGCCACTTTAGGACCTTAATTGATAATATTTTTGACACATTTTCAAGTTCTAAAACAAGCCAAATTGATCTTCCAATTTGGAGCAAAAACTAAACCCTTAAACTGCTGCTGTTGGAGCGGAACTGTCTTACTGCCCGGGTACAATAACAAGCAGCCTTTATCATTTAGTAGCTAACTCAAGCACTAACGAATGAGCTAGGTTACTTTCCAAAATGGACTAATGCTCCCTAACTCAAGATGATTCGCCAATAGCTGCTGGAGCAACTCAAAAGTGCATTGAACTTCAGATAATTCTTATTGAAAATGAACTGACTAAGGCTATTGGCTGGCTGCAAAATGACTTTTGTTTGCTTGCTAAGGTACTTAGGGTATCCAAGAAAGCAATGATCTCCATAAGCAAGCTTCAAAATTGTATTGCTTTCCCTCACAGAACTAATCATTCAGGTGATTAGTGAGCATGTACCTCTCATTCTCTAGCTGATGCTCTTCAACTGGACTTTGATATGCATCATTACTTGTAGGATTGATAGGATTCATGCTTTAATTTTCGCACTTAACACACTACGTGGAGGTAACATTCCATCTCACAGACTCACTATATACTCACATGGCTTAAGTATACTCTACAACATCAGTGTCTACATTATGATTGAGTATTTGCACCTCACTTTTGAATAGCATGGCTAGATGGTGTCTCTACTGACAACAATATATTTCAATAGGTTTGCATTTCGTGGGTTGTTGTGGAAGGAAAGCTTATGGAATATGCCATTTATGAATAATGGGGTCTTTGACTACACACACAGACACACAGACACATATAAAAAACACATAAATAATAGACATACTCATATATATATATATATATATATATATATATATACATACACATATCTATATATATATATGTATATATATATGTATATATATATATATATATATGTATATATATATATATATATATACATATATACATATATATACATATATATATATA
>JACYFF010031955.1:77186092-77206308 GCA_017589665.1 Selenicereus undatus
GTGGTATTAAGAATCATCTTGTTGAGGGTTTATGGTGGGGTTGATTTTGGATGAAGTTAGGGTTAGGGTTTCATGTTGAGGTATGCAAGTTTCTTGTTCAAGTGATAATTATGGCTTGATTTCTCCATGTTTTTGCCTATCTCTTAATGTATTGAAGTTTAATATGGCTTTTATGATGTGTTGGAATGTTGTGATGGGATTCAAGTTGACCCAAAGTTAGGGTTTTGTCCATAAATGCATGGTTTGGACCAAAGTTGTGTTAACTTTGAGGTATGTGTTTATGTGCCTTGAAAGTAAGCCTTGTTGGATATATATATATATATGAATTGAAGTTGAGTGTGGTGATGTTGTATGTGGTTGGGATGTACCAAAGTGTGTTATACACTCTTGAGAAAGAGTTTGAGTTGAGGTTTGGTGTTAAAAAGGGAAGTATCAACTAAAAGAAGTGCTGCTGGAATTTTCAGTGAAACAGGACGAGCTTTGAAACAAAACTGGTAATGATCGGCCAGGCCACAAATTCTGATTTTTGGTGGGTATATAGGTCTGGATGTTAGCTTTAAAATGACTCTTGAATCGCCTTAATCCGAGGTCTGTGGAGGAAGTTATGGCTATTTTACTGGAACCTGTGCAGGGTGGACAGAATGGTTGTTTTTTTTACCAAAACCTGACATGTTTCTGTTCTGGCCCTATTTTATGAAACCTGTCATAGGAATCTGGTTATGTGCCCTTCCGTAAAGTTTTAGAGGACTTCCTAAGCTATTTATATTGGGGTCTTACGTCTCGGTTGGAGGTCGGGAGTATAAGTTGTGGATTATTCATTCCGTACCTTGTCATAAGCCCTACCCTCTACACTCGCCGCCGTGCTTTAACTTAGCATTTTCATACTTTATTTAACTTTACCAGTTTCATAAGCCTTTTCTTTTAACCGATTCACACAAATTCTTTATAAGTCTTTTCCATTTAAGAGTATTCATTGTACTAATTTTATGCCTATAATGATTTTTTAACAGCATCAAGGCCTAAGCTCTCATCCTCTCCATTTTAGTCATCGATTTAATCTGTGTACTAACTTTTAAAGACCCCAGGTACGTTCATTGACTGTATCTTTAGAAATCAGCACGTATTTATCGAAATTATAATGTTTTGGTAAGTACATCAATGAATCAATTGAACCAGTGATTTATCACATAATTAGTGACCCCATCAGTTATCAGTTACAGGGCTTTGCCCTTCAGTTACCCGCGCGGCTTCAGGTCAGGTCTTTCGGTCGGCTTGGCAGGTGTACACCTATACATAGATCGTAACAGTTACTAAGGGGTGCACTAACAGATAATAATTGGCAATACAGCTTTATGTACATCTCATTCCCTGTTTTAAAATCAAAATGAGTTGCAAAAGCGGGCCCTCATAATTTCTTTCCCATTGAATTGTTATCAGTACAGGGATGAACGTATTGAGCTTTGGCTCACAGTTCGAAATGCTTTTATGTTTTGTTTTAGGAAAATGCTCAGTGAACCGCTCTCAGGCGGGCAGGGAAGCGGAAGGTGATAATTAATTCAGGACCGCCCCTTTGATTGGTGGATAAGAGTGTTATGACAATTTCATGCCTTCTTGTGATGTTTTTGGAGTCCCAGCTGTACATTTGAAATGCAATATGTATTTTAATGTTAGATTTGTAAGCTTAAGCTGTGCTATGTTTGATGTAACCCTGGGATTTTAGAATCGATCTCGTGTTGTTATTAAAGGTTTCTAATGCTCGTGAATGACCTCTAAGGTTGTACTTTGATTTTATGGTTCAACTTTCATATTTTAGAGATGCCTTGTCCTTACGGACGGCGGTAACGCCCATCCATGGAGTTCTTAATGTTTAGCTATGATTTATGTATTATTTGGGCGTTACAGATTTGGTATCAGAGCCAGGTTGAGATTTCTTGAGAAAAGTAGTGCTAGAAACTATAGGGTGATAGTGGTTGTTAGGAGGGGCTAACGCATGTTGTTGTTAGAGTGATATTAGGAGATTGCAAGCTGCTTCTATCTGCATGTTTCTTATTTATGGGTGGCTATGGTTATGTCTGCCTCTCACGTATGTGTTTTCTTTGCTAGATGGATCCCTATGGTGTTAACCTGGTGCCGGGTGGATCGATGATCGCTCATATTGCGTTGCTCCATATGAGTATGGAGACACACGCGCAGGACCCTTATTCTGAGTTCCACAGTGTTGCGTTCCGTGCGCAGAGATTGTTGTGGTCCTTACCCCCGGTTGGCCTGTGGGTGGAGTTTAGGCACCGTTATCATGACCTTATGGTGTCAGGGAACCCAGGTATAGACGGACCTAGGTTTCAGGCTCACGGGGGGGCTTGGATGACTCTCAGTGCAGAGTTGTTGTTGAGAGAGGAGTTCGATCAGAGGGGACTTACCATGGAAACTCTTCAACATGTTTTTCCTCTTCATCAGGCCCATCCTCCACCAGTAGTCCCACCGCCAGCACAAGAGCCACCCATCCCACCTATGCCAGGCACCCCACTGATGCCTGAAAGCCCTGGGGAGGCCTACGAGGTAATCAACATCCCTGACACCCCGGACCTAGTGGTGATCAGTTCTACTGAGGACCACCAGGATGAGGAGGATGACCCTGAGGAGGATCCTGAGGAGGACCCTGAGGATGACCCTGAGGAGGATCCTGAGGAGGACCCTGAGGAGGATGATCCCGAGGAGGATCAGGGCACTGAGGAGATGGCGATAGAGCCGCCGGGGGAGCAGGAGCAAGAGGAGGAGGATTTGATGGCCGAGGACGAGCAGGAACCCCAAGTTCAACCCGAGGTTGGTGACGCTGAGTCGGTAGCATCCTCGAGCAGTTTTGATTCGGGTGAAGAACCTGACGATGAGTCTGACCCAGATTATGATCCATCTAGGGACCGTTAGGTGGTTCTAAGGGTCGGGTAGTGGTTTCCATTTTTGAGCCCTCTGTATGTAGGTATGGTATGGTGGGATTGGAGGGTGATTTTTTTTGGAGCATCCGACATTGTATATAGTTAGCCCAATCCTTTTTGACCATGACGACAAGATCCGCAACCCTTTTTGGTCACGTGACGGATCTAGTGTCTAGGGGCTATTTAGTGTTTAGTGTTTAGGAACCAGTTTTAGGCTTGCTTACTCAGTTAGGTGTGGTATGCCTTTGTTGTTTGTATATAGCAACTATGTATGCAAGCAAGCAGTTATGAAATGAAATGAGGTTGCCTTGAGTTATGAAATAATCTATGAGCCATTTCTTATATATTTATTGGGCATGTTTATCTTATACGTTTGGGATTCCCGCGTCTGAATTGTTTTACTTAATGTCTGATCAGAATGTCTCAAAACGAAATTGAGGTGCATGTGGAGGATAATACGGAGCAAGGCCAGGGTTCCGGGGATCAAGCCTCATGTCAGGGACCACCACATGGTGACGTGCCGCCGTCACTCTCCGAGTTAGCCAACAATTTAGGCAACCCGGGCTACTGGCCCACTCTAGTTGCCGAATTGATGAAGCGGATTCCCCAGGTGCCTACTGAAATCCCTCCCAAGGAGGATAAATTGGCAGATAGGGTAGCACAGCGCAACCCTAAAGTTTACAACGGGTCTTATGATCCCGTGGTATTGGAGGAGTGGATAAGAGGAATGGAGAAAATTTTTACCGTAGTGGAGGTACCAGAGGAAAAGAAAATGAACATTGGGACGTATTACTTATCAGGTGAAGCTGACATTTGGTGGAATACAGTGAAGGAAAAGCTCATAGGACCTAATTTCACCTGGAATAAATTCTTAGTGGAGTTGAGAGCAAAGTTTTACCCAGCTGTGGTGCAAAGGCAGAAGGAAAAAGAATTTATGGAGTTAAAGATGAGCGGTAGCATGTCGGTGATGCAGTATGCTAGTAAGTTCACCGAACTATCTAGGTTTGTCCCTGAATTTGTGTCATCTGAGAGGTTAAAGATGAGAAGGTTTGAAGAGGGTTTGGCGTTCTATATTCGAAATCAGTTAGCTGGACAACCAATGCTAACTTATCAAGAACTATATGAGCGAGCAGCCGAAGTGGAAAGAGTGAAGACGGAGCTGAGAGCATTGAATCCAATCAACCACAAGAGAAAAGGGTTTGAGCGGGGGACTCCAAGTGAGAGTGTGAACCAGAACCAGCAGAACCAAAAGAAACCTACTCCTGTCCCCTCCAAGAGCCGTCCTGCAGGCTCGTCAGCACCTTGTGCAAAATGTGGAAGAACAAATCATACCACTCTTGAATGTCGCGTTGGCACTAACAAATGCATGTGGTGTGGAAGTCCTGAACATGTTCTTGTCGCATGCCCCCGACGATTAAAAGCCGTAGATAAGGGCGCCGCGAAGCCGTTGGCCCCGCCTCGCCAAGGACCTCCGCCTTCAAGGCCTGCAGTTGCAGGGAGGGCATTTGTGATGAACAAAAAGGAAGCTGCTACCTCTGGTACAGTAGTCACTGGAACTCTCTTTTTAAATTCAAAGCCCTTTTGCGTACTATTTGATTCAGGTGCCACGCATTCGTTTATAGCTACTCGATCTGCTAAACAATTGGGCCTTGAGAACAGAAGAATGGCAACCAGTTATAGAATCAAGCTACCCAATAATTCTGTGATTGAGTGCCCCCTCTCTTACCAACTTGTTCCTATCACCATTGGTGAGACCACCTTCCCTGTGGATCTGATTCAATTTGATTTGTCTGATTTTGATATCATTCTGGGGATGAATTGGGGATGAATTGGTTGCATTCTTATGGAGCTCAAATCGATTGTGAAGATCTTAAGGTCATCCTGAAAGATGAAAAGGGGAGAAAAGTGTGTTTTTATGGGCAGAGAGAGGCAAACCCTTGTCCTTTGATTTCTACTATGAAAGTGAGTAAGCTGTTATCTCAAGGATGCATTGGATATTGGTGTTATGCTGTCAGCACCCCAACGAAAGAAGAGGGAGTAGAGAATATACCGGTGGTTGGTGAATTTGAAGATGTCTTCCCAGAAGAATTACCAGAACTACCCCCGCAGAGGGAAATTGATTTTGGTATCGAGTTGATTCCTGGAGCCCAACCCATCTCTAAAGCCCCATACCGTATGGCTCCAACTGAGCTGAAGGAATTAAAGCTTCAACTAGATGAACTGTTACAAAAGGGCTTTATTAGGCCAAGTATATCACCATGGGGTGCTCCAGTGTTGTTTGTCAAGAAGAAGGACGGAACCTTGAGGCTATGTATTGATTATAGGGAGTTGAACAGGATTACCATCAAGAACAAGTACCCTCTGCCACGAATAGATGATTTGTTTGATCAATTACAAGGGGCAGGAGTGTTCTCTAAGATTGATTTGAGGTTAGGGTACCATCAACTTAGGATTAAACCTGATGACATTCCTAAGACAGCATTTAGAACCCGGTATGGTCATTATGAGTTCACAGTGATGCCTTTTGGTCTCACTAACGCTCCTGCAGCCTTCATGGACCTTATGAACAGGGTTTTCAGACCTTATTTGGACAAGTTTGTAGTGGTGTTCATAGACGACATCCTTATCTATTCTAAGGATAAGGAAGGGCATGCTGACCATTTGCGAACAGTACTGCAAACCTTGAGGGAGCATCAACTCTATGGCAAATTAAAGAAATGTGAATTTTGGTTGGAGGAAGTGGTATTTTTGGGGCATGTGGTCACAAAAGAAGGAATTAAGGTTGACCCCCTGAAGGTGAAAGCAATCACCGAATGGCCAAGGCCTACCAATGTCACTGAGATTAGGAGCTTTTTGGGTTTAGCCGGCTACTACCGAAGGTTCGTCAAGGACGTTTCGAAAATAGCTTCATCACTTACCAATCTCCTCAAGAAGGTGAATAAGTTCGAGTGGACTGAAAAGTGTGAGAAAGCCTTCCAAGAGCTCAGGCAGCGACTGACGACCGCCCCGATTTTAACATTACCAACAGAAGGAAAGGAGTATACTGTTTACAGTGATGCATCGAAGAACGGTCTAGGGTGTGTACTGATGCAAGAGGACAAAGTAGTGGCTTATGCCTCTCGACAACTCAAACCATACGAGAAAAACTATCCTACCCATGACCTAGAACTAGCAGCTGTGGTCTTTGCCTTGAAAATTTGGAGGCACTATTTATATGGGGTACCGTGCAAAATCTATACTGATCATCAAAGTTTAAAGTATATCTTCACCCAAAAGGAGCTCAATTTGAGGCAAAGACGTTGGCTTGAGTTGCTTAAAGATTATGATCTTCAGATTCAATACCATCCGGGCAAAGCAAATGTGGTGGCAGATGCCCTGAGTAGGAAGTCGCAACATAACTCAACCACTGTGGTGATTACTCAATTAAACCTCTTGAGAGAATTGGAGGACTTTGGGATTCAGTTAGTATCTCATGGGCAAAGGAATGCTCAACTATCAGCACTTACTGTTCAGTCTTCCCTAGTGGAAGAAATCCGACTGAACCAAGGAAGTGATCCTGAACTCCAAAGTATAAAACAAAATTTAGGAAAAGGGAAGTCTCCGGGTTTTGTAGTACATGAGGATGGGACCTTGCGGTTCCAGAATCGCCTATGTGTGCCCAAAAATGAGGAGGTAAGAAAGCAAATCTTGGAAGAGGCTCACAACACTCGTTATTCAGTGCATCCAGGAGGCACAAAAATGTACAGAGATCTGAGACAATATTTTTGGTGGAGTAATATGAAGAAAGATGTTGCAGAATACGTGAATAAGTGTTTAATTTGCCAAAAAGTTAAAGCAGAGCATCAGCGCCCCGTGGGTAAACTGCGACCCTTAGAAATTCCTACTTGGAAGTGGGATTCAATCTCAATGGACTTTGTTATGGGTTTACCCCTTTCTGCCTCGAAAAAGAACGCTATATGGGTCATAGTTGATCGACTCACCAAGTCGGCCCATTTTCTGCCAATTAAGGATACTTGGGGAGTTGAAAGATTAGCCCAGCTGTATGTTAAGGAAATAGTCCGCCTACATGGGATCCCTTCAGACATAGTCTCAGATAGGGATCAACGATTCCAGGCGCGTTTCTGGCAGGCACTTCAAAAGGCTTTTGGAACCAAACTAAACTTCAGCAGTTCCTATCACCCAGAGACAGATGGACAAACCGAAAGGGTTAATCAGATTTTAGAGGACATGCTGAGAGCTTGTGTTTTGGAGTTCCAAGGGAAATGGGAAGACGATTTACCTTTGGTGGAGTTCTCTTACAACAACAGTTACCAATCCACCATCAAAATGGCCCCATTTGAGGCTCTGTACGGGAGAAAATGTAGAACCCCGTTGTGCTGGAGTGATTTAGATGAGGCACTGATTATAGGTCCGGAAATGATCCAAGAGACTACTGAGACAATCAGAAAGATTCAGGAGCATATTAAGGTTGCCCAAAGTCGGCAGAAAAGTTATGCGGATAAAAGAAGAAGGCCTCTAGAGTTTCAAGTTGGTGATAAAGTTTTTCTGAAAGTTTCACCAACTAAAGGTGTGAATAGGTTCGGAGTACGGGGGAAATTGAGCCCAAGGTACATTGGACCTTACGAAATAGTTGAGAGATTGAATCCTGTCGCTTATCGCTTAGAGTTGCCTGCCGAACTGGAGCACGTCCATAACGTGTTTCATATCTCTCAGCTTCGGAAATATATTCCAGATCCAAACCATACCATTGTATCTGAACGTGTCGACATTGCTGAAGACCTAGTGTATGAAGAGCATCCTGTTCAAATATTAGATCGCAGGATCAAGCAGCTGCGAAACAAACAGATACCTTTGGTTAAAGTACTCTGGACGAATCATACCTCCCAAGAAGCCACTTGGGAGACTGAGGAGGCAATACATGCCAAATACCCCCACTTATTCGAGGTAATCTATCATGGTTTGGGGAAGTTCATTAGTTTAGTTTCGAGGACGAAACTCTTTAACGGGGGAAGACTGTAATAGTCCGACCTTAAATTCTGTTTATTAATTTCATGATATTAATCCATGTGATTGAGTTCATTTCATTCACATCATCTCTTTTCATATTCCCATCTTTTTACTATTCTCATTTGGACATTTCTCACGGGGCCCTTACTTTGCAATTCGGGGATTTATTCTCGTCAATTTTGGATATTGACTGAGGCCTTGATATTTAATAATTTAATGTTTAAAATTCTTTTCCATGGCATCACAACCATTTATTTCAAGATTTCTTTTAAAAAAAAAAAAATTTACAGAAACGCGCTCGGTTTCCATTTTTCGCTAAACCCGAGCCCGTTTAAAGCCGATTTCGATGCAACAAGACTTGACCCTTATTTGATTAATTAATCCTCTTAATTAAGCCCTAACCAAGCATGACTTTATTGACTTTTCAACCCTAATTTGCAGCCATGTATTTAGGCATGTGTTAAAATTAAAACCAAGGCTTTTATCTTCCATTTTTCACCAAGTGTTTTCCTCTCTCTTCTCACCTCTCTTTCTCTCTCTACACGGCACCTTCCACCACCATAACCACCATCTTCCCACCACCAAAGCTTCCCAAAACAACCCTCTCTCACCACCCCCAAACACCTCTTCCACTTCCATAAGCATCAAGGACTATACCTAACTCTTTTACTAGTGCAAGTAAGTGTTCTTTCCCCTTTGCTGATTTTTTCTGTTTGATCTTTGGTTTTGTTGGGTTTTGTTCTTTGTTATGGTTGTATTAATGGTGGATTAAGCTATTTTTGTGGTATTAAGAATCATCTTGTTGAGGGTTTATGGTGGGGTTGATTTTGGGTGAAGTTAGGGTTAGGGTTTCATGTTGAGGTATGCAAGTTTCTTGTTCAAGTGATAATTATGGCTTGATTTCTCCATGTTTTTGCCTATCTCTTCATGTATTGAAGTTTAATATGGCTTTTATGATGTGTTGGAATGTTGTGATGGGATTCAAGTTGACCCAAAGTTAGGGTTTTGTCCATAAATGCATGGTTTGGGCCAAAGTTGTGTTAACCTAGAGATATGTGTTTATGTGCTTGGAAAGCAAGCTTTGTTGGATATATATATGAATTGAAGTTGAGTGTGGTGATGTTGTATGTGGTTGGGACATACCAAAGTGTGTTATACACTCTTGAGAAAGAGTTTGAGTGGAGGTTTGGTGTTAAAAAGGGAAGTAGCAACTAAAAGAAGTGCTGCTGGAATTTTCAGTGAAACAGGACACGCTTTGAAACAAAACTGGTAATGATCGGCCAGGCCAAAAATTCTGATTTTTGGTGGGTAGATAGGTCTGGATATTAGCTTTAAAATGACTCTTGAATTGCCTTAATCCGAGGTCTGTGGAGGAATTTATGGCTATTTTACCGGAACCTGTGCAGGGTGGACAGAATGGTTGTTTTTCTATCAAAACCTGATATGTTGCTGTTCTGACCCTATTTTATGAAACCTGTCATAGGAATCTGGTTAGGTGCCCTTCAGGAAAGTTTTAGAGGACTTCCTAAGCTATTTATATTGGGGTCTTACGTCTCGGTTGGAGGTCGGGAGTATAAGTTGTGGATTATTCTTTCCGTACCTTGTTATAAACCCTACCCTCTAAATTCGCCGTCGTGCCTTACCTTAGCATTTTCATACTTCATTTAACTTTACCAGTTTCATAAGCCTTTTCTTTTAACTGATTTACACAAATTCTTTATACGTCTTCTTCCATGCAAGAGTATTCATTGTACTAATTTTATGCCTATAATGATTTTTAACAGCATCAAGGCCTAAGCTCTCATCCTCTCCATTTTAGTCATCTATTTAATCTGTGTACTAACTTCTAAAGACCCCAGGTACGTTCATTGCCTGTATCTTTAGAAATCAGCACGTATTTATCGAAATTATAATGTTTTGATAAGTGCATCAATGAATCATTTGAACCAGTGATTTATCACATAATTAGTGACCCCATCAGTTATCAGTTACAGGGCTTTACCCTTCAGTTACCCGCGCGGCTTCAGGTCAGGTCTTCCGGTCGGCTTGGCAAGTGTACACCTATACATAGATCGTAACAGTTACTAAGGGGTGCACTAACAGATAATAATTGGCAATACAGCTTTATGTACATCTCATTCCCTGTTTTAAAATCAAAATGAGTTGCAAAAGCGGGCCCTCATAATTTCTTTCCCATTGAATTGTTATCAGTACAGGGATGAACGTATTGAGCTTTGGCTCACAGTTCGAAATGCTTTTATGTTTTGTTTTAGGAAAATGCTCAGTGAACCGCTCTCAGGCGGGCAGGGAAGCGGAAGGTGATAATTAATTCAGGACCGCCCCTTTGATTGGTGGATAAGAGTGTTATGACAATTTCATGCCTTCTTGTGATGTTTTTGGAGTCCCAGCTGTACATTTGAAATGCAATATGTATTTTAATGTTATATTTGTAAGCTTAAGTTGTGCTATGTTTGATGTAACCCTGGGATTTTAGAATCGATCTCGTGTTGTTATTAAAGGTTTCTAATGCTCGTGAATGACCTCTAAGGTTGTACTTTGATTTTATGGTTCAACTTTCATATTTTAGAGATGCCTTGTCCTTACGGACGGCGGTAACGCCCATCCATGGAGTTCTTAATGTTTAGCTATGATTTATGTATTATTTGGGAGTTACATGGTGAGCCAATCTTTGCAAGTTAAATTAATGTTCACAATCTCATGAATTTGTTTTTTTTTTTCTAGCTACTTAGTTTAGTGATTTATTTGGTAGAATAACTTGACCTTGGTTTTGTCCAAATTGGAATCTAGTTTTAATTTCGGTGAAAATTCTGGTAACCTAATTTCACAATCCGTCTCTGTGGATCGACACCTTGAGTATTACAGCGATAAACTGTACACTTGCAGTTAAATTAATCTTAGAAAAACCAAAACAGTTAGATGGATCCATGTGCAGCGAGCATCTTGCCGGTTACTTTAGTGGCTACTTACATCTCGTAACTACATGCTCACATGGTAGTCCACGTGCGGAATCAATTTCTTGAGTTTCATAGCGTTATAGTCCGTACATTTAGGTTATTGTGTATGCTTATCTTATATAATGGTTGCAGTGAGGTGATTGAATTACTTTGTTTACTTAATAGCCAAAATGTCTGAACCTGTGCAAAACAATGTGAAGACTCACATATGAGATAACTCGGACCATGGTCAAAGGTCAGGTGACCAAGTTTCGCATAATGTGCCACCAAGCCTTAGTGGAATGCCCCCTATTCCCCCTGAGTTGGCTAATAAGATTGGGAACCCTAATTACTGGCATACTTTGGTATCTGAGCTTATGAAACTAATTCCCCTAGCACCTATTGAAATCCCTCCTAAGGATTATAAACTAGCAGATATGGTAGCCTGACGCAACCCTAAAGTCTATGATGGAAAGTATAACCCGGTGGAACTTAAAGAATGGATTCAAGGGATGGAGAAGATTTTTCACTGTAATAGAGGTTCTAGAGGATAAAAAGGTGAATATTGGGATGTTTCACCTAACTGGCGAAGCCGATATTTAGTGGAACACTATTAAGGATAGGCTCTTAGGGCCTTACTTCACTTGGAGTGGATTTCTGGAATAACTGACATCCAAATTCTACCCAGTTGTGGTTCAACGGCAGAAGAAGAAAGAATTTATGGAACTAAAGATGAGTGGCAGTATAACTATGATACAGTATGCTGGCAAATTTATAGAACTATCCAGGTTTGTTCTAGAGTTTGTGTCATCTAAAAGACTAAAGATGAGAAGATTTGAAGAGGGATTAGCTTTCTATATTCGCAACTAGCTAGCTGGTCAATGGATCCTTACCTATCAAGAGTTATATAAGTGAGCAGCTGAAGTGGAACGAGTGAAGATCGAGTCGAAGGCCTTAAACCCAATTAATCAAAAGAGGAAGCAAACTGAGCAGGGAGCTCCGAGCGAGAGTGTAAACCAGAAGAAGCCTGCTCCCGTTCCTCCCAAGAGTCATCCTACAGGTCTAATGGAATCCTGTGGGAAATGTGGAAGAACCAACAACACCACTCCTGAATGTCGAGGGGGAACTGAACCTTGAAAATAAGGAGACAGAAACCAATTATAAAATCAAGTTACCTAATGACTCCAGAGTTGAGTGTCCTATCTCTTATAAATTTATCCCAATTACTGTTGGTGAGATAGTATTTTCTAGAGATTTGATTTCATTTCACTCATCAGACTTTGATATCATTCTGGAAATGAGCTGGTTGTGTACTTATAGGGTCAAGATAGAGTGTGAAGACCTTCAGGTTATTTGAAGGGATGAACGAGAAAGAGCAATATGTTTTCTACACAAAGAGAGGAAAAACCTTGTCCTTTAAGTTCTGCTATGTAAGCAAGTAAGCTGTTATGTCGAGGATATATTGAGTATTGGAGTTATGCTATTGACACTTAACCGAAGGAAAAAAAAAGAGCTAAAGATATCCATGTAGTTTGTGAATTTAGAGATATTTTCCTAAAGAATTACTGGGATTGCCGCGCAAAGAGAAATTAATTTTGAGATCGAATTAATCCCCGGTGCCCCACCTATCTCTAAAGCACTATATCGTATGGCCCCAACAGAGCTTCGAAAACTCAAGATTCAATTAGATGAGCTATTACAGAAGGGACTTATTAGACTAAGTGTGTCAACATAGGGGTGCCCTCGTTCTATTTGTGAAGAAGAAAGATGGAGCGTTGAGGATGTGTATCGGTTATAAGGAGTTGAACAAGATTACCATTAAAAACAAATACCCATCACCCATATAGATGATCTATTTGATCGACTATAAGGAGAAGGATTCTTTTCCAAGATCTATTTGAGATTAGGATACCATCAACTTAGGATATACCTAAAGACATTTCCAAAATCGTACTTAGGACCAACTTTCATCACTATGAATTCATCGTGATGCCTTTTGACCTAACAAATGCCCCCATGGCCTTTATGGATCTTATGAATAGATTTTTCAAACCCTATTTGGGCAAGTTTGAGGTGGTATTCATAGACAATATATTGATTTACTATAAAAACAGAGATGAGCATACTGTTCATTTGAGGACAGTGTTATAAACCTTAAAGGAACATACCCTGAGCATTGTAGTGATTACTTAGTTGAACCTCTTGAGAGGGCTTGAGAACTTGGGTGTTCAATTAGTGTCACATGGGCAAGCATCTAAAAATATCAATAGATCCAACTGTTTTAAGATGGAGCCTGTAGTACTTCATGACCTACAACCAACATTTGCATTTAAAGAAAGCATGGAACTCCCAGTGGTCAATGTTGTGAAAGTATTAGCGGAGAAATTTACATGAAACATCAAGGTATAATGACATAAGACATTGACGATAAAATCATCTTTTGGGTCATGAAGATCTTCTTTAACACTCAAGGAGGTGACTGATATCTCTTGAAAACAGACTATTGGAACTGACGGAAAAGTTGTGCTGATAAAAGGAGGAGATTCCTGGAGTTTTAAGTAGATTTTAAGCTTTTTCATAAAGTTTCACCAACCAAGGGTATAAAAAGGTTTGAACTGCGATCTAAAGTGAGCCAAGATCTATTGGACCATACAGGTTCATTAAAAGTTGGAACTCTGTAGTTTTTTGCCTAGCTCTACCTATAGAACTCGAGCACGTACATAACGTGTTTCATATCTCCCAACTTAGGAAATACATTCCAGATCCTAACCATGCTATAGTATCTAAACCCGTTGAAGTTGCTAGAGATCTAGTGTATGAACAGAACTCAATCTAGATACTAGATCGCAGGATTAAGCAACTACTTATCAAGCAGATACCCTTAGTTAAGTACTTTGGGCAAATCATACCTCCTCAAAAGCTAAGTGTCCACACCGATTTTAGATAAATATGCATGTTTTGTCAAAACTCGTAAGTTTCGAGGACGAAACTCTTTAAGGGGAGAAGGCTGTAATAGCCCAATCGTAAATCATGTTTATTTACTTAAATAAGCCACGTTATTAATGTCCTCACATTTATTTGTCGAATTTAATCATTCTGAATGGGAAAAACTCATGTGGGCCCCCACTTTACAATTCGGGTTTTAATTATCGTAAACTTTCGAGTGAACTGATAGTGGGCCCTAATAAATATGCTTTAAGAGATTAAATTATTTTTCATAGTATCATAAAATTTAATTTCAAGCTATAAAAAATTTAATCGCATACAGTTTAGTTTTCGTTTCGGACCCATATTCATTCAAGCCCAATTTTGGCGCAACAATTTACTACTCCATTTGCTTACCTAATTGCCATCATTTATGCTTAATTATCATTAGGAAAAAGGTACTTTTAGTTAGATAAAAACTTATCCAAGTAAATCATTTGGATCATTTTCATCCAAGTAAAAACATCACAAAAAAATCAAGCCACTTTCTCTCCTCCTCCTCCACCCCCCTACATGGCAGGCACCTCTTTCTTCCCTCAGCTGCTAAATTTGCTGCTGCCACCTCCATTTTCAGCCACCAAATATCCACCAACCACCACCCTAGCCACCACTCACACTCCTACAAGCATCAAGCATCACTTACACCTCTTCCTTCAAGCATAAAGTGAGTAAACGCTAACCCTATCTTGTTGATTCTTGGTTTTGATTTTTGTTTGTCTTGGTTTGGTTCTTGACCATGTTATTTTGATAAGATTAAGAACTATTTTGATGTTTTAATTTGTTGGTTAAGCTTAAAAGCATACTTGGGATGAGTTTATACATGAACATGCAACCTTAAGTTTGAAATTATGGATTTGGATTACTTTGTATTTGATTTTCTAGTCTTTAATCCTATTGATGATTATGATGATGTTTTTGGGTGATTTTGGATGAGATGAAGATGAATTAAACTGGTCATAACCTAGGATTTTGGTGATTATGCATGGCTTGGATTGTTCTTGGCATCAAGCATGTTATTTGTATATACTTTGATGTAAAATGAATCTTGGATATGTTGTTTGACTTGGAAAATGACTTGGAGTGAGTTAGCATAAAGTATTGAATTATGGAAAATTTCTCCAATGGATTAAAATTGGTTATTTAGCTCATTTATGCAAATAAGTGTGACTATGGATGTATTTTGAGTGTTTTTGTAAAGAGAAAAACTGAAGAATATATAAAGATAATTATGGAGTATGTTGAAGTAATATGGTTATGCAAGATTATAAGAAGAATAAAATTGTTTTTACTGATTTTATAGAGTGATTTTAGGGATCTCTTTGAGACTAAAATGGTACTATTTGGCCCATTGAAAAATTGTATTTTTGGTGGGTAGATAGGTCAGCGAGTTATCTTTCAAATGCCTTTTGAATCACTTCATTCTGAGTTGTGTGGAGAGAGTTACAACTGTTTTGCTAAGGCTGTGCAAGATAGACCCGAGCTGTGTACAGTAATATTTCAGCTCAATTTTAAGAACCCTATTGTGGGAATTATGTTTTGTACTGTGAATGAAAGTGTTGCAAGATGTCTTAAGCTTTTCACATTAGGATCTTATAGCTCAATTGGAGGTCGGGGTGAAAGCTGTGAATTTTCTAAAGTAGTCCTTAAAACGGTAATAAGGAAGAAAGAAATCATGAGATTTGGAGATATTATCAAGAGTTTCTAAATAATCATGAATATTGCAAAGAAATTACAAAGTTCAGTGGGTTTAACAATTTGATTGTGATTAAAAACTCAGTTGGGTTGGAAAACTGAGTTAAATGAAATTTGAAAAGTGGGGAGAGTAATAACTCAAGATCGGTGTCTATCAGGCCAAGCAAAGGTTATATGAGCTTTTCTGAACCTCACAACACCCCTTTTGGCATTAAACCTTTTGTTAGCAATTGAATAAATATCAAAACCCATATCCCATTTATATCATTGAAGTCTTTTCAATATCACCTCAATCATTTTATTTTGATCTATTTTGCTCCAATTCATTTTACATCGGGTTCAATGACCTTAATTTATTTAGTTTTCAAATCATCTTAGTGTAATCTATCTTATGTTGAAATGTTGAGTTATGCATGCCATTCAACTAGTCAATTTCTATTAAAGTTATAGATTATGAAAGTGAGCGTTGTTTACTAACTACATATACCTACCATTACATTTCTTGAGTAGAATCGGGGCCTAGTCTGTTGTTTCCCATTGTGCATAAGTACTATCAAGTGATATTGCATTTTAAAGACTTCAGGTACGTTTATTGCCTGTATCTTTAGAAATCCGAGTGTATTTATCAAAGTTATCAAGTTTTGGTAAGTACATCAATGAATCGGTTTACTCAGTGATTTATCACTTAATTAGTGACCCCGCTAGTTGTTGTCGATAGGGCATTCGCCCTTTAGTTACCCACGCGAATTCAGGTCAGGTCCCCCGATCGGCTTGGCAGGTGTACACCTATCCATAGATTGTAACAATATCAAGGGGTTCACTATTAGATAATAACTAGCAATGCAGTTTTTCATTCATCTTATTTACTGTTTTAACTTAAAATGAATTGCAAAGCGGGCGGCCAACCAATTTATGCAAAGATCATTTAATAACATAAGAATGCATGTACTAAGTTGTGGCTCACAGTTCGAAATGTTTTTCATGTTTTGTTTTAGGCAAATGCTTAGTGAATCACCGACATGCTAACAAACTAGTAGAAGAAAGTAAGTTGAGCAAGGAAATCTTGATGGATCAACGGTGACATAGTACATGTGCATTTTTGGAGCTGTATTTTGAAATCTTCAGTGGATGGAGGTGTAAACTTTATGGGGAATTGCTTTGTTGTGGTGTATAAACCTTATGTTGGTTAACAATTGATTGTATATACTAAGATCATGTTTTCATGTGTATGGTTGAAGCCATGCCTAACTATGTTATTTCTAGTACACATGCTTCAGGCCTTTTCTTCTTTCTACGGCGGTAACACCCCTATCATCGAGTTTATTAGTTCTAATTAATGGATTTATTAGGGAGAATACAAACAGTAAAACATGTGCATTTTGCGGCGTTACAGTTTTGGTATCAGAGCCAGGTTTGATCTTCCTAAATGCGATATGGAGTATGAAGAGTAGAGTTCAGAAAGTGAGAAAGTTGGTTAGTGAGGGTTATTATGGTGTCGTTGGAGATTTGTGACAGTAGTAATGTGTGCTTATCTCTCACATGTTCTTTTCTTATATTTTGTTTTGTTAGTGTTCAACCATAAATTATGAAATCTCTTACCGTTTTATTACCTAATATTTGCTCATAATGAACTAGTTAATTAGATTTTTAATATGTTTTTATTGTTTTTGTAATAAATTGGATAAAAGGGTTGGAAGAAAGCCTTATTGGATCAAACAAAAGCAAAGGAAAAAAAAACAAGAGAAGGAGGACAGACCTACCCATGCACAAAGCCTAGCCCAGCTCTCTTTTTTCTCTCTTTCTTTCTGCCTCGGGCCAGACCTAAGCCCGGGCTCCCTCTCTCCTTCTCGGCCCAGCGGCCTACTCATCTTCCCAGACCCGACCTCCCTATTTCTTTCCTTCTTTTCTTTTTCCTTGTTGTTTTTGTGGGTCGGCCCATCTTCTATTTTGCTCAGCCCAGCTTCCTCACTTAAGTGAGGCATGCCCCACTCACGTGCCAGCCACCCCCCCAGTCTGTCCTTCTTCTTCCTCGTGCTTCAACTGGTAGAGTCGAAAAACAAAGGCAAACAGAACACCACCTCTTATACTTCCTCCACCATAACCGTAGGGTCTTTTCTCTTTCATCTTCCTCCATCATTGCATCATTATTTCACGCATTACCATCCCCCATCTCTTCTTCTTCCTCTCGTCATTTCCAGCCCAAAAATTCGAGAATTAGGGCCAAAATAGTGCAGCGCTTTCTTGCCTTCTTCTTCCCATCTGTTACTCCTTCTTTCTCTTCACCCCTCCTCATTATGTCTTCAACGGTTATACATAGTTCAAATCATCATTAGCTTCAATGCGAAGGTTACAGGAAATAATGCAGGATAATCGAAGGGGGAGGACGACGGTGTTTTTCAGGGCCTGAAAACAAAGCTTAAAATGGTGGGTCGAGACAGAAGAAGAGGGGGTGTGTGCTCAGATCTAAATTGTATTCATTTTTTTTTAGTTTCATATCTAATTGTAGTCCCTAAATTAATGTAAATGAAGTTTCAATTTTCACTTTTGAGGGGAAGATTTCAGTTTTGCTTGCAAATTTCAAATCATTTGATTAAGAAAACTTAGCATTTGCCTCTCAGTTTGTGAAATTTCGATGCTCTGGGTGAAGCTAATCTCATATCCTAGGTTGTTTGTGCTGCTTAGGTCTGCCCCGGTTCACACCCAGAAACCTGGAGCTGTGGTTTTGTGATTGCACAATATCACGTTGGTTTTGCTCTGTTTTAATGGTAACCCAGAGTTATTATTTCAATAAGTAAATAGAGCTAAGTGTTGCTGAGTTGAGATTATTGCAATTTTGGTTCAAAATTCTTATTTTTGGTGAGCCAATCTTTGCAAGTTAGATTAATGTTTACAGTCCCATGAATTCGTTTTTTTTCTAATTACTTGGTTTAGTGATTTATTTGGTAGAATAACTTGATCTTGATTTTGTCAAATTGGAATCTAGTTTTAATTTCGATGAAAATTCTGGTAACCTAATTTCACAATCCGTCTCTGTGGATCGACACCTTGAGTATTACAGCGATAAACTATACACTTGCGGTTAACTTAATCTTAGAAAAACCACAACAAGCTTTTGGCACCATCAACAGGGATGGCGTTGAGAAATTTGGTTGCTTCAAGTCGTAGTTTAGTTATTCAAGTCATTTGTGTCATTTTCATTTTAGTTTTGTAAACGTAATTTTTAGTTGTGCTTAAGTTGTTAATTTAGTTTCAGAAATTAAGTTTAGTTTAGTTTTGATTTTGAATTTAGTTAGTATTTTGATTTTTGATTTTTGTTGAGATGGGTTTAATTTTAATTTTTAGAGTTTATTGGTTGCTGAAAAAACAGTACTAACGAATTTTGTTTATATGCAGTAAAAGAAATAAAGTAGAACTGATCCGGAGAAAAATAATTAGTGCAGATTTTTCATTAACTCCAGCATCTGTTTGAATTTTGTGGAGCAATTATGGTGTGATTTTGGCTGTGCTAATATTTTTCTTAGATTCAAAATAATTGTTAGAGTTTGCGTGAATTGTTTTGGAATTTTTGGGACTGTTTGGATTTTTCTGTGAATTTTGGACTTAATAATCTGTTTGCATTTTTCTGCACTTTTGGGGACAGAAAAAAATTTGAGCAAAATTATGTGTATGTCTTTGGTGATTGTGTGGATTTTTCTGTATATTTAGTTCTGATTTTAGGAGTTTTATTTTCTGTTTTAATTTTGTTTTTAGAATTAGGGTGTTTAGGTGTAGTTTTATTTCTGATTTTCGTTTAGTTTCTTTGTGTTTGTGCTTTTGTCTTAGTTTCACGTATTTTCTGTTTGTGTAATAGTCCGACCCTAGATTTTGGTTATTAATTTCATTTCATTCACATCATTTCTTTTCATATTTTCATCTCTTTATTATTCTCATTTGGACATTTCTAACGGGGCCCTTACTTTGCAATTCGGAGATTCTTCTCGTCAAATTTTGGAAATTGAGTTAGGCCTTGATATTTAAGAATTTAATGTTGAAAATTCTTTTTCATGGCGTCACAACCATTTATTTCAAATTTGTTTAAAAAAAAATAAAAAATAAAAAATTTAGAAACGCGCTCGGTTTCCATTTTTCGCTAAACCCGAGCCCGTTTAAAGCCGATTTCGATGCAACAAGACTTGACCTTTATTTGATTAACTAAATCCTCTTAACTAAGCCTTAATCAAGCATGCTTTTATTGACTTTTCTCCTTAAATTCTCAGCCAAGTAATTTGGGATATAAAAGGCCAAATTTTTCATTTTACTTCATTCTTCACCAAGTATTTGCAAGGCACTTTCTCTCTCTTATTTCTCTCCTCCTTCTCTCTACCACACGACAGCAACAACTCCAACAGCAGCACCACCCTTTTCAGCCACCAAACAACCACCATACACCACCCCCAACCACCCCTCTTACTCCCTCTATCATCAAGGATCATTTTTAACCTCTCTTGCTAGTTCAAAGTAAGTGTTCTTTCACCCCTATGCTGATTTTTGTTTTTGATCTTTGATCTTGTTGGGTTTTGTTCTTTATTTTGGTTGTTTTAATGGTGGATTAAGATATTTTTGTGGTATTAAGAATCATCTTGTTGAGGGTTTATGGTGGGGTTGATTT
>JACYFF010031955.1:77247112-77284489 GCA_017589665.1 Selenicereus undatus
ATATGTATGTATATGTAATTGGGTCCAGACCGACTTACTAATGTGATGTCCTAATATGTTACAAAATTTCGCTTTAGCCAACTGTGCAACCAGAGGAATAATTCAAACTATGGTATCGAATTTCTTAATACGATTATCTATTAGAAATGAATTTTCTACCATTTGACTGCGTACCACTGAAGAATTGAGTCAAACACTTGAAAAAAAACCCATAGAGTCGAGAGAAGGCTTTGACGACCGATTGATATAGATTCTTCTTGAGAAGGACTAATCAGTTATTTCTTTCATGGCACCAAACGTGTCAATATTAGCATTGATGGTACATAAATGTAACTCGTTATTCAAACAACTATTATGAGTTTCTAGAGCTCCTTGTAAGGCTTGTTGGAAGATCTGTTGTCTGACTTGATTAATCGCTCTTTGTTGTTCAAAATGAATGGTTTCATTTTTGTGATTTTCTAATTTTTCTAAAGTTTTATAAGTTGAATTAATCAAATTCATTTTGTCTCATTCTATTTTCGAATATCTATTCTCTTGAAACTGATCTGCTTCCATTTCTACTTTCCTTAAGTGACCCCGGCCTCTTTCCAGGTTTTCAATGGCCTTTCCGCGCAGTTCTTCTGAATTTCGAATAGTATTCAAGATCCTTTGCTTTCGATTATCTAATAAATCACTTAATGAAAGTAGAGTATCTTTCCATTCATTTCAAAATGTTCATGATCCCTTCCCGAACCAAACCTGAATCTTTCAATTCATTTGGCTCTCACGTTGAATTACGTCAATTATTTATAGCGAATTTTTATATCTTTTTTGAATGTATATATATATATATTGTTTGAGTTAAAAATGTGATATTTTTAAGGTACTTTTACACCGATTTTTGGCTCGTTTTAATAATATTTTTTAGGTTTTTAATTGATTTTATTTTATTTTGCAGATTTTGAATAAATGCGGAAAAAAGGGTTTAAATGGCAAAAAAAGTGAGAAAAATAGAAGAAATATCGGAGGTTGAAGAACCGGGCCAAAAATCGATGAAAAACCGGCCAAAAGAAAGAAGAAGAAAAGGATAAGAAAACCACACTGGTCCAGCTGAACCGGACTGGCCCGGTTCAGTTGGACCGGTTCACCTATTTAACCCCCACCCCTTCGCGTCTGCTTTCTTCTTCTCCCTCACTCGCGTCCTCTTATTTCCCTAAGTCCAGAAACCCCACAGTCCCACATACCCCGAAACCCATCCCCCATTCTCGAATCCTCCATGCCGTTCCATCTCCATCTCGCTCCACTCTCTCTCTACCTCGTCATCTCTCTCTCTCTTCTAGCACACCTTCGCCCAAAACCACCCCAGCCCACTCGAAACACCAAACCCAGAACACCAGCAAACCACCCCTCGCTGGGTCTCATCTCCACAAGCCACGTACACCCCTTTGTTGTTCACCATATCAGCCATCCACGCATGCCATTCGAATCAACGGTTGAGAATCAAGATGGGGTCGGGTATAAAGGCTTGAAGAAGACGACACCATGGAAGGTCAGGAAAAGTAGTAATTAGGAGTAGATTAGGTTTAATTTCGTTTTAGGCTTAGTTTCGTTTAATTTTCGCTTTCAATTTCCATTTCGTTTTCGAATTTCTGAATTAGGGTATTAGTTAAATCGTTTTTGGGGTTTCGACTTTGAATTTGCATTTCTGGGTTTCGAATTTTGGGTTGTATTGATGATGCTGGTTCGATTTTTGGCAAAACAATTCTGGGTTACTGAATTCGATTTCCCCTCTCCCTTGTTGCGGTTTGTTCGAATTGCTGTTCTTGTTTCTGGTATGTTAATGTTGTTCAAATGGTTGCAATTCTGGGTAGCTGAAGCAATTGTGAGTATGCTCTTGCTGTTTGGGTTTCTGTTCAATCACCCTTCCCCTGCTGCTTTTGGTTCTTCGTTGTCTCAGATTTTCATCCCTTCCCCTGGTTCGTAATGCATTCAGTTAGTGCTCTATTTTGATTCTGTTTCAATCCCCTTCCCCTGTCTTAAGCTTTGGTTCGTTGTTGCCCTGCTATTGCTTGTTGTTCTTTGTTTTCCCTGTGCTCGATCTGCCTTGCTGTTCTTCGTTCATTTTCAATTGTGCTTGGCTTTAATTTCGTCCCCCTCCCCCACTGTTGATTTTCATAATTTGCCTCAGTTAATTCTGGAATAATTAAAGTAATTAGGTTGTTAGTTTTAAACCATGGTTAATTTCAAGTTTAGTTTAATTAATTTGGTTAATTAACATAAACATAAGTATTAGTTTAGGTTTAGTCGATTTAGTTTGTTAGCATGTTTTAAGTTAAAAACAATCATTTAGTAGATTAGGTGAGTTTAGTTGAATTAGGTTGTTAAATTGCTTGAAATAATTCCACTTATTTTAGATAATTAGTTTTAATTGTTTAGTTTTAAATGACCATAATTTCACGTCTTCTCTGTGGACCGACCCTTAAGCACTACGACTGACAATCGAGTATTTGAGGTTTTCTTTTCCTTTTCCTCTAATTTTCCATTCCCCCTCAAAAATCGTTCAACATATATGTATGTATGTATGTATATGTGTATGTGTATGTATATGTATATATATATATATATATATATATATATATATATATATAGACATACATATATGTGTGTGTGTGTGTGTATACGTATGTGTGTGTGTGTGTATATATATATATATATAGTACGTATGTGTGTGTGTGTGTGTATATATATTTATATACATACATGTGTATATATGTATATATATACACATGTGTATATATATGTACATATATATATACATGTGTATATGTATATATGTATATGTATGTATGTATATATATATATATGTATGTATATATATATATATATGTATATATATATATATGTATATATATATATATATGTATATATATATATATGTATATATATATATATATATATATATATATTATATGTAAATATACATATATGTTTATGTATGTATGTATATATATCTGTGTATGTGTGTGCGTGTGCGTGTGTGTAGAGCTTGATTAGTAATTGATTAAAACAACAGACATGAACAAATTTGACATATATGAATGGATAGTGCAAAGATTTTAAAATTCGTATGAATGGGCCTAGCTAATTAATGAATAATAATGGATAGTGAAGGACAGAAGAACTCATATGTAAAACATGAATCAAGTTTGCAAAGATAAGGATATTGAATGAAAACTTACGGATATAGATTGAATTCAGCAGATGAATTACAACGAGGATAAGGATAGGAGGTAAAGTGGGTAAGGGATAATGTATGATGGAATAAGGCAGATGAGTTCTGAGTTTTGCCTTATGCTTACAAGTTTGGAGCCTTTATATAGGCCCAAAAGTAAATGTATAGTACAAAATATTAATTAACACGATAAGATTTATGACATTTGAACAGTAAAAGGATAAGATTGTTGAGTCATCTTGAATGTTGATCTTATCTTGAACATTTGTACCCGAATAATTTTGAATGGTTGACGTCTGATAAGCCCATTAAAACTTGACAGTTGCATCTTAATTTTTATTGCTACGTGCTTGCTTGTCGAATTGCAAGGGGGTTTTCTATGTAGTGTCCCCAACTGGTATTAGAGCCAAGTGTTCTGTCAAATTAGTCAAGTACCTACCTAAGTATAATGCCCGCAACCCGAGGAGGGGTCACATTGCCAGGACTTCCTAGAAGGAAATCCCTAAGGCTCTCGAACATTTAGGGTTTGGATTAGCATTTAGATAGTCATTCTAGAACAAAACTAAAAGAGTTTCCCCTGTTTTAGCAACATCTTAGGGTCTTAGCTCAGCTAAGGGTACTTGTAAACTGGAAATAAGGTATAACATTTGCTGAAATAACCCAAATTCAACCCTTGGGGCCACTCGCCTGGGATTAATCACAATCAATTAACTAACAAGCTGGGTCAGAATGATATATATATAGGTACAGAGCCGATTATATGCTGCCACATACAACAATGAGCTTAAATATTTACAACGTGGTAGATCGAACACTTACAAAGCGGCCAAAAGTCTTTTGATGGGTTGGCATCAAATTAATTTCAGAATATCTCTTATACCTGCTCAAACTGAACTTGGAAAAAGGGAATAAGTAAAGGGATGAGCAACCACACGCTCAGTGAGAATTCCTCTACCCCTTAAAACTAAAACCATTTGTAGGCATTAATACCAATAATAGTCACATATCACGTATTTGTATACCACTATCATATTAGGCAATCATACTCCCCAAGGAAAGATTACCACTCATATACTTCATGCTACCTCCTCAACTCATTCCTAGGTCCTTAATGGTCAACCTTCCTTTCTAACAAGCATTCTGGCACGCAATCAAGTAGCACAAGAACGAATATGATGCTTTCGAACACACTTGTGAAAACATAGTCACTCTCGTTATATTCCAAGAATAATTTATAAATCACGCTAACTTCTTTAAAACTTATAACTATTCTAAAAGCTCCTAAAACATCCAAATTGATAAGAAAGGCTTTGCAAGAAACATTCTTTCATAAGATATGCACCTTTAAAAGCTTAAATGTTCGATGCATTACTAGGATATATCCAAACTTCATTTGAAATTTCATTTAAACTATACTTAGAACACGTTAATAAAATATGTGCAGGTTACGTTCATATGAAAGCTTTCTTTGTTTTCTTCAAAACACTTTACTTAGCCTCTTGAGGCTCATATTCTTTAAAAGAACTTCTTTCGTAATGGTCCTCGAATGACCCTTATAAGCTTTTCAAATCTTATTCAATATGGCCTCATAATGGCCCTTAGAAATCTTTCTTTTCTGGACAACTTAAAATGGCAAAATGCCAAATTTCCTATTTATTAGGAACTTACTTATAACATAAAAACATCATATTGTGTTGGCTAGGGTAGATCAACACCGCCCTTAAGTGAGATCGTCACTCATAACTCACATTATCCCCGGGGTATACGTAGACGTACTTAACTTTTGGCCAAAACGCGTCATAGCAGAACAACTCTAACCTCGATATTGTCCTCTGTGGGACAACAACTCACACCAGGATAATCACATCCTGAGTCCAGTCCCCTCAAGGTTTTCTTACGTGTCATACATCAAGGAACAACTCACACCAAGATAATCATATCTTAAGTCCAGTTCCTGGGAACAGCTGACGTCATCTTTACGTCCAACTCCCAACATTACCTTTGGGGGAAACAGCTCACGTCATCTTTGCATCCAGTTCCCACCCTTAAGGTCTGGCCACTTGCCTAGCACTTTCTTAGCCTTTAAAATCGTATTTCATTTCTCTTTTTCAGTTGATTATTTTAAAACAAAATGACCATACCTTTTCGAAATGTTTATAGATCCTTTGTTTTTAGCTTGAAAACTCCTTTTGAATGAAATAAGTTTGCTAACTCATAAACGAAGTCTTCATTTTAACTTAAAAGCTTTTTATAAACGAAGTAAGTTTGCTAACACATAAATCGACTTCCTTTTAAACTTAAAAGCTTCTTATAAATGTAATAAGTTTTGTTATCACTTAAAACGACTTTGTTTTAAACTTAAAAGCTTCTTATAAGCGCAATAAGTTAGTTAACATGTAAATTGACTTCGTTTTAAACTTAAAAGCTTCTTATAAACGCAATCAGTTAGTTAACACGTAAAGCGGCTTTGTTTTAAACTTAAAAGCTTCTTATAAACGCAATAATTTAGTTAACATGTAAAATGACTTCGTTTTAAATTTAAAAGCTTCTTATAAACGTAATACGTTTTCTAATTCGTAAAACGAAACCCATTCGGAACTTAAAGTATTTAATTAGCATTTATCTCAAAGTACTTAACAACAAAGTCAGGTTAGGCTACCTACAATTCACCTCTTGGGGTGCGACCCTTCCCTGGACCCTGCGTGAACACGGGACGCTTGTGCACCGGGCTGCCCTTTTTAGGTTCGTAATAAAATCCTCAGTTTTCATTTTATAACTCGTTTCAATCCCTTTTAAAACTCAAAGGAGGGTGTATAGATAAACCGAAGGCTTAAAACGTTCCAAACTTGTTACTATTCAAAAACTCAAAGCACTTGGCTCGTTTATAAGGCAAACAAGGTTCCTTCGTAAACTTTCAACGTAAATGCTTCTTAAAACGTAATGGGTTTACTAGCTCTTAGCTCGAAACTCAATTGAGACTTAAATAAGCAAATAGCATGCAAATTAGCTAAATTTCATAATTAGCACCTTAAGATGCCCTTCTTCAGGT
Organism: Selenicereus undatus; assembly: GCA_017589665.1. Classification (NCBI taxonomy): domain Eukaryota; kingdom Viridiplantae; phylum Streptophyta; class Magnoliopsida; order Caryophyllales; family Cactaceae; genus Selenicereus; species Selenicereus undatus. Next base: position 77,253,373 of record JACYFF010031955.1, read on the forward strand.
CGTTTAAATCCTTTTAAACACAAGGAGAAGTCATAAACAAACCAATGTCTTAAAAAATTTTCAAACTCACTTTTAGTTTGTTTTTAAACTTTCTAAACCTATCGACTATTCAGTTGAGTCACTTCCTGAGTAGTTTGACGATTTAGGATTATTTTGGACTACAATCATCTTCATCACTGAAAGGAAAATTGGAAAGTACTTAAAAGCATTTGAAAACATATGTTTAACAACCTTCCTAAACATGTCTAAATTTCAAGAATTAACCACTTAATGTCACGTAGCACATTGAGGGGAAGAGGGGTTAACAACTAGCACATTCATACACTTCACAGCACAATTTGGCAGAATTTACTCAATAAGCCACACATGACCTCGCAATCCACACAATTGCGGTAATCATAACCCAGGCTCCCTCCTCACACAACACCGACCACAAGATCTGCAACGCCCCCAAATTAAACATGTTTCACTGTTTATATTCTCCTTAATAAATCACTCAATTGTAATATAATGAATCCAATGATTGAAGCGTTACCGCAATCCAAAAGGACAAGGCTTGAAACATGAGTGTTATAAATAACACAGTTAAGCAAAACCTCCACTGTACACATTCACATATGATCATCCATTCACAATCAAGTGTTAACCAATGTAAGGTCTATAAACCATAGTAAGATAATTCACCATGTAATCTACATCTTCATCCATACAAGAATTCAAAATACAACTTTAAGGTATGCATATACAGCATTACTTCTGATCCATCTGGATTTCCCTGCTTCACTTATTCACTTCAACTGATTTGCTGGCATGAGGGCAATATGAAAAACATTTTGAACTGTGAGCTGAAGCTCAGTACATGCATTCCTGAATTGTTAAATGATCATTGAACACTGATTGGGCCCGCTTTGCAATTCATTGAAGGTCAAAACAAGAAATGAGATGATTATAAAACTGCATTGATAATTATTATCTGATAGTGAATCCCTTGATACTGTTACGATCTATGGAATGGTGATGATGCTGATGCTACTAGTGCTGGCTGTGTATAAGAGAGAAGGAGGAGAGAATGTAGAGAGAGAAAACCTTGAAGTTTACCTGGTTGAAAATGCCTTTGCAATATACTTGGCTGAAATTAAATAACATAGCTTAATTAAATAGATAAATATGATTCAGGGTCGGGCTATTACAGCCTTCCCCCCTTAAAGAGTTTCATCCTCGAAACTTATGAACTTTGACGATCATGCAATGTGATTTCAAATACATATGAGTACTTGGCTTTCACTTCTTGCTCAGTTTTCCAAGTAGCTTCTGGGGAAGTATGATTTGCCCAGGGCAATTTGATTTAAGGTATCTGCTTGAAACTTAACTGCTTAATCTTGTGATCCAATATCTGAATTGTATGCTCTTGAAACACAAAACCCTCAATGACTGTAATGGATTTGATTATGACAACATGGTTCGGATTTAAAATGTATTACCTGAGTTGTAAGGTAAGGAACATGAAACATTTTATGCACATGTTTGAGTTATATAGGTAGATCTGGTAGACAAGTTATGGAATTCGACCTTTTAATGAACTGATATGATCCAAAAGATCTTGAGCTCAATTTACATCGCAATGCAACCTCCGTACACCCTTAGTTGGTGAGACTTTCTGAAAAATTTATCATATACCGAAAATTCCAGGAATCTCCTTCTTTTATCAACATAGCTTTTCTGTCGGTTCCAATGTTATGCTTTCAAGAGTCTTTTGAGATATGTTGCCTTATTAAATGTTGAAGAAGATCTTCATGACCTATAAAATGAACGATTCTCTGCCATCATTTTGTTGTCAATGTCTACCATTATTTTGTCCTGATGTTTAATGAAGGATTCTCTTCTAGTGCTATCACAACGTTGACTGCTGGGAGTTCCATACTTTCTTCAAATGCAAATGTCGGTCGTGAAGCACTATAGGTGCCAACTTAGAAGAGTTGATCCATTGATATTTTTAGATGCTTGCCCATTCGTTTCAGGATAATAAGAACTGCTAAAGTTCAATCTAGTTTTAGAAGCTCCTTACAGAGTATGCCAAAACAGGCTTGAAATCTCTTATCCTATCTGAGGGAATCCCATGACAAAGTTCATTGAAGTTGAATCCCACTTTCCAATGGGGATTTCGAAAGGTCTCAATTCACCTATGGTGTGTTGGTGTTCTGCTTTGGCTTTTTAGCAATTCAGTCATTCATCCACGTATTCTGCAACTTCTATTCTCATATTGTTTCACAAAAAAAAAAATATTGCCTCAAATCTATGTACATATTGGTGCCCCCTCGGTGCACCAAATAGCGAGTAATATGAGCCTCCTCTAAGATTTGCTTTCTTAAGATTTCGCTTTATTCTTTGGAGTGCAGGATCACTATCTTGATTCACTCTAGGCTCCTCCATTAGGGAGGGCTGTAAGGTAAGTGCCAGCAATTGAACATTTGCCTTCCAGTGTGACACTAAGTGAATGTGCAAGTCCTTAAGCTCTCTCTCAAGAAATTCAATTTAATAATCACTACAGTGTTCACAGTATGTTATGCCTTCCTATTCAGGGCACCTGCCACAATATTTCTCTTTCTTGGTTGACATTGGATCTTCCATAACTGATGTTTCATGTAGATTGAGCTTTTTCACAGTGAAGATGTACTTCAAGCTTTGATGATCAGTATTGATTCTGCATGGTACCCCATATAAGTAATGTCTCCAACTTTGCAATGCAGAAACTACAGAAATAGGTAGGGTAATTCTTCTCATAAGGCTTGAGTTGTTGGGAGGCATAAGCCACCAGTTAAACGTCTTGCTAACTTTATAGCTTTCTTCAACAAATTGGTCAGGGAGGACAACATTTGTCAAACCCTTCCTGAACTCGATAATTCCCTACTAGACTCAATTAGTTGCTAATCGCAGTGCATTAGTGGGTTTTGAGCACTTTGTAACTGCTTTCGCAAATCAACCTTAATCTCTTCCTTTGAAACCATATGTTCCAAAAATATCATTGATTCTAACAATATTCATGCTTCTTGTATTTACTATGTAATTGATGCTCTTTCAAGGTCTATATCATACTGTCATCAAATGAACAATATGCTCATCTTTATCCTTGGAGTATTTCAAGATATCTCTTTTTTATAAACACTGCCACAACTTGTCTAGATATGGTCTGAAATTCTATTCATAAGATCCATAAAGGCCGTGGGGCCATTGATTAGATTAGGCCAAAGGCATCACAGTGAAGTCATCATGACCCATACATGATCCGTAGCGTGGTTTTGGTAATATCTTCAGGTATAATCCTAAGTTGATGGTACCCTGACCTCAAATCGATTTTAGAAGAGACTCCTGCTCCCTACAGTTGATCCAATAAGTCATCGCTTGGGGCGATGGGTATGTGTTTTTGCTGGTGATATTATTCAACTCTCTGTTATCAATATATGACCTCTAGGTTTCATTCTTCTTCTTTACAGATAGAACTAGGCATCCTATGATGGCTCACTTGGACGGTTTGATAAATGTCTTATGCGATAACTCCTCTAACTGAAACTTTAGTTCTTTAGGCTCAATTGGGGATATGTGATATGGGGTTTTTGAGATAGATTGAGCCTCAGGGATTAATTCAATCTCATAATCAATTTCTCTTTATGGAGCAGTCCTAGTAACTGTATTCCTTAGGTTGAAATAATCTTTGATCATGAATGTTAATAGCATAACACCAATATACAACATATCCTTGTCATAAGAGCTCACTTGTTTTCGTGACAAACTAAACTTTAAAGGACAAGGTCTTTTTTTTTCCCCTCTCTGTGACCATGAAACACAGTTCTCTCCCTTGTTCATCTCTTGTAATAACCTTAGGGTCATCACAATCCATCTTGACCCCATAAGTATACAACCAGCACATTTTCAGCATGATATCAACATCTGATGAGTCAAATTGAATTAGAACTCCAGGGAATACTATCCCACCAATAGTAATTGAAACAAGTTTATGAGGGATAGAACACTCGACTCTAGAGGCATTGGATAACTTGAGTCCATAATTGGTTTATGCCTCCTTATTCTCAAGGTTCAATTGTATGGCAGAGTGAGTGGATATAAATGAATGAGTGGCAACTTAATCAATCAATAGACAAAGGGGGTTTCAAAATTAAAATAGAGCTTCAGTAACTACTGCACCAGAGATGGCAGCTTCCTTCTTGCTCAACACATAAGCCTTTCCTACAGCTGCGAACCTTGAAAGTGAGAGCCCTTCTCTACGACCTTCAGTTTCCGGGAACAGGCAGCAATCAGGTGCTCTGGGCTACCGCACCATGTGCATTTGTTAGTTCCCACTTAGCAATCCAGAGTGACTCGAAGTGAAGTCAGGCCCTAAGAGCCTATTCTTAACGATGTTCCACCAAATATTAGTTTCACTAGTTAGATAAAATGTTCCAATGTTCACCTTTTTATCTCCTGGCACCTCTATTACAGTGAAAATTTCTCCACTCCTCGAATCCATTCTTAAGGTTCCACTGGGCATACTTTCCACTCTAGAGTCCTTTAGTATGAATCAACTGAAGACATTTTTCCATAGTAACCCATCAAAATTTCTCACTAACGCAATCCAAATGCGTGACAAAGATTTTGATTGTCCAACTTAAGCTTTATGAAATTGATCTTCAATAGGAAACTTAGGTTGAATCAGCCAAAAAGGGTAGACAAATCGCATTCCCCTTAGCAATGGATTCCACAAGTTGGATTTCCACAAGTTGGACAACAATCAACCGCTATACAAAGCATAGTTAAGATCTACCTTCTATTCAGGCGTGCTACAAAATTATCATCTATATTCATGAGTGCAACCCAACCATAGCCCAACTATTAGCAGCAATTGGGGTCTTAAAAACAGGTAAAAGTGACCAGAACTGATGAAGATGTGACATGAGAGTGAATGGTGCTGCAACTGGATGGGGAGATGCCATGAAGACAGAACGACTGAGCCCGTGGTCAAAGCGAGAAATATCCAAACTGTTGATAATCCAACCAAGACAATGGTAAATGGTATGTTACCAGAAAATGCAGTGACATATTTTCAAGAGTAATGTCTCCTTCACGGATGGAGGTGGAGTCAATGGACTGCTGGCAAGAGTTTGGGCAATTTAAGCAAGTCTTGAATTGCAATGGATTTAAACAAAATGTCTCTCTAAAGTGTCCTTGGTTTCTCTTATATGGAATCACCGATAATTAATATGTACCATAGAACAAGCCTCTCCAAAATCCTACAATTCAGAGGATACTACATCAAGCAACCCCATATAGCTCACTTAGATGAAGTTATTGAGTTGCAGAAGGAAATATCTACAATCAATGAGGCATATTGAAACAATTGCCACTTGGATTCGAGAAGCGCACAAATTGGCACCCATATGATGAGGAAATATAAGCTCAAAATTGTATGTATCCACTGACTTGAACAGTCTATACCATCAGACTTCTAGGCTGACTTTCATTGGTCACTGGTCTCCAAATGTGTTACAACATGGGTCATTGGAAAGCTTAATTTCTAAACTTTGATATAGAATAACTAAAGCATCTCTATCTAATGGAATGTATGGTTACAAGTGGACTAAACTCAAACCTTGTGCATTAGGATTCTGCCAACTTTGTAGACTTTGACTTGTCTAATACTGTTGAATGACCAAATGACCTCTAATCCACTTGAAACTTGTTTCATATGAAAGATGTCTCCTTAAAATTAAACTCAGGATGGAAAATCCTTGCGTAAATCATGGTGATCATGGACAAAAGTTACTTCAAGATTGGTCCTTGTGCACCGATCAAAACTGCCAAGTTGATTGAACTTGTGTATTCCACTCATACTTGGTTTTCCCTATACATTTAACCTCAAAATGGGACACATTTGTAACAACCCGCCACCCTAGGGCTGCGAGTGTTAATGATTCTCAAATTTTTGGGGTGAAACGGATAGAGTTTCACCTGCAAACTGGCCAATTCCCAGGCTTAAAGCCTTACATCACATCATCTGCATTGAATAGAAGTATAAAAGGATACCAAATTAAGCTCAACGGCTACACGTCGGAGACCACAACTCTATGGGCTACACGCCCGGAGTAGAAGAGTTTACATCTCAAAAACAAACAATTCCAGCTAAACGAATGTCATACCATTCAGATGGGTGGCTCATATGACCATACTTACCTAAATGCATTGGAGCACCTTCAACTTGTAATTCAAAATCTCCATCAAATCTGCTGCTTGAGATCAAACTATATATAATTTGTATAGATCCATCTGACAAAGAAGAATATATGAGTAGAATATGTGTGAGATAGGCAGATATTACCAGTGCCATAAATCTCCAAGGATAGCATAATAATCCTCAGTCCTCACTAACCAATTTCTCAGCATCTTAACTCCATACTCTATATCCCATAAAGAAAATCTCAACCTGGCTCTGATACCAAACCTGTAACACCCCCAAATTAAACATGTTTCACTGTTTATCTTCTCCTTAATAAATCACTCAATTGTAATATAATGAATCCAATGATTGAGGCGTTATCGCCGTCCAAAAGGACAAGGCTTGAAACATGAGTGTTATAAATAACACAGTTAAGCAAAACCTCCACTGTACACATTCACATATGATCATCCATTCACAATCAAGTGTTAACCAATGTAAGGTTTATAAACCATAGTAAGATTATTCACCATGTAATCTACATCTTCATCCATAGAAGAATTCAAAATACAACTTTAAGGTATGTATATACAGCATTACTTCTGATCCATCTGGATTTCCCTGCTTCACTTATTCTCTTCAGCTGATTTGCTGGCATGAGGGCAATATGAAAAACATTTTGAACTGTGAGCCGAAGCTCAGTACATGCATTCCTGAATTGTTAAATGATCATTGAACACTGATTGGGCCCGCTTTGCAATTCATTGAAGGTCAAAACAGGGAATGAGATGATTATAAAACTGCATTGCTAATTATTATCTGATAGTGAATCCCTTGATACTGTTACGATCTATGGATAGGTGTACACTTGCCAAGCCGATCGGGGGACCTGGCATGAAGCTGCGCGGGTAACTAAAGGGCGAATGCCCTGTAGATGATAACTGACGGGGTCACTAATTAACTGATAAAGCACTATGTAAACTTATTCATTGATATTCTTACCAAAACATGATAATGTTGATAAATACACTCTGATTTCTAAAGATACAGGCAATGCACGTACCTTGAGTCTTTAAAAAATGTCATCTGGCTTGATACAAGTTAGTTGTTTCATAAATGTCATCTGACTTGATAAATATATTCTGACTTGATAACACTTATGCAAAATGGGAAACGATAACTAGGTCTCAACTCTGTTTCATAAATATCATTGTAAGTAGGTGTAGTCAGTAAATGATCCTTACCTGCATATTTGAGTAAGTAAAAGTATGTGTAACAGAAATTGAGTAAGTAAATTAGTTAGGGTTATTGAACTTGAAATACAATAAATTGAAGCAAAATAGGCCAAATGGAAATGATTGAGGTGATAATGAATATTTTAATTGATATAAATGAAATATGGGTTTCTGATATTTTTAAAATGGATAATGAAAAGTGTGATGCTTCTAAAATGGATAATAGAAGGTTCAATGCCATCAGGGGTGTTGTGAGGTTCATAAAAGCTCAAATAATCTCAATAGATCAGATAGACACTAACTTGAGTCATTTATGTGCCCACTTCTCAAATTTCATTTTCATGCTCACTTAACTCGGTTTTCAAACCCAAGTAAGCTTCTATACATAAACAAACTTGTTGAACTCACTACACTTTGTAATTTCCTTGCAATACCCATAATTATATAGAACCTTCTTAAAATATTTCCAAATGTCTCGATTTCTGCCTTCACTCATGTTACTGTTTAATGGTCTGCATTAGAAAATCCATATCTTTCACTCCCGACCTCAAAATAAGACGTAAAACCCCAATATGAAAAGTTCATAATGTCCACTAAAACATTCAATCAGGATACCAAGTTTGATTATGACAGTAAGGTCCCTAGGGTAGAACACAAACGTGCACAATTTGAGTCCAATCTGCACATTTCGTAGCAAAACGACCATAACTTTTTCCACAGAACTCGGATTAAGGCGATTCAAAATGCATTTGAAATATAAATCATTGATCTATCCACACACCAAAAATCACAATTTTTTAGTGACCCAATCAACACTAGTTTTTCCGTAAAGTTACTGTTCCAGTTCAGTTCCCAGTTTCAATGTATTCTACATAGTCTTGAGTAAATTGGTCATAACTTTGTCCAAACAACTCAAAATTGAGTAATTCCAAAGCCTATTGAAAGCTAACTCATCCGGCTACCACTAAACCGAAAATCATGAATTTTGGATGTGCCAAACAGTACCAGTTTAATCCCGAAGTGGCCCTGTTTCAGGTCTATTGACAGCTCAATAACCACATATTTGCAATCCTTTCTTCACATAACCACCCACTAAAGTCACTCTTTAACTTATATACATCAGCATAAACATCTTGATATTCATTACCAATGCCAAAGGTCACCAAATCTCATTTAAAACAGTCAAAAGTCAACACTTGAACATGAAGCTTGCATGATTAAGATAAAACCCTAACCTTAGCTGCAACTCCAACATAATCCATCAACAAGATGATCCTTAATACCATGAAAACAACATAATCCATCATGAAAACAACCAAAATAATAAACAAAAACCAACAAGATCAAGAATCAAAAACAAAATTAGCATAGGAGGTGAAAAGAATACTCACTTTGTGCTTAAAGAGAAGTAGAAATGATGCTTGGTGCTTGAAGGAGTGAGAGGGATGGTTGGGGTGGTGAGTGGTGGTTGTTTGGTGGTTATTGGTGGCTGATTTGGTGGCTAAAATGGTGATGATGCTGCTGCTACTAGTGCTGGCTGTGTATAAGAGAGAAGGAGGAGAGAATGTAGAGAGAGAAAACCTTGAAGTTTACTTGGTTGAAAATGCCTTTGCAATATACTTGGCTGAAATTTCCCCTTCAAAAGCCACTTTTGCTAAGTCGAGATTAGGCCTAGTTAAGGATAATTAGGCAAATAAATAGAGCCAAGACTTGGTGGGCCAAAATTGGCCTCAAACGGGCTCGGGTTCGAAAACTAGCTCAAACCGAGTGCGCTTGAACTTTTTTTTTTTCCAAAGCTCGAGATTAAATGTAATATTATGAAAAATAATTTATTCTTTAAAATCATAAATATCGAGGCCTACTATCAATTTTCCCCGAAATGATCTGATAAATGAAACTCGAATTGCAAAGTGGGGCCCGAAATGAATTTTTCCAACTAAGATGATTCAATGGGATAAATAAATATGAAAATCAATGACATGGCTTAATTAAATACATAAATATGATTTAGGGTCGGGCTATTGCAAGATCCTTGAACCGCTCAATAGGTTCGCCTCAAACCATGCAACTACCAACTTGGTTTAATATTGTCATAAACAAACCAATAATTCACAAAAGTATCATATAAAAGCATAGCATGCTCATCAATAACCTTAAATAGAATTTAAACATGATCGTATTGATTTAGTGACAACTCCTAAACAGAAACTAGCATGCTTTACTAATGCCTTAATTCGCCCATTTAGCATTTTTAACCTTCAGAACACGATTCAGGGCTAATAAACCGACGAAGCGACAACTCTGAGGCGTTAATCTGAATATTTAGTAACCACCAAACTATCTGGTCATTAAAATTCAGCTTCGTTTTCAGCATGAAATTAATCTAAAATTAACGTCGTGTTCATAATTCCTTAATTTCAATTCTCAGTTCACCTAAATTGATTTTTAGCCTCAAAATCAACATGCACTAACTAATTTAGTTAAATTCATTGAAAATAGTAGTAACGTAGGAGGAATCACCTCAATTCCAAGCTAGAGGGCTCGAATTAGGGACCTTTGGAGCTTGATTTGGATGCTTGAAAACCAGGAATTCGACATTCCTCTGCTGCTTTGCCCAAAACCCACGTGAACATACCCCATTTCACACCTAATCCATGCAATTCGGACCCCAAATTCACCCCAAATGCTCACTTATTGACTTGAAATTGTGGGAGATGTTTCTACTACGAATTCAACCCTAATTTATAGAGGAATTGGAGTGGCTAAAGACTGGGTTCCGTGGCCGAGCTTCATCAAGCATTTGGGGCTTCGAATCGCCACCAATTCAACCCAAAACGTGGCGCAGGCTTCGGATTTTTCGCCCAGATTCACACCAGAGGATTGTTAGGTTCTGGGGAAGTTGATTGGGGGGAAAGATTCGAGCTGGGTTGAGGGAAATTGGGCGGTTTTCGAGCTCCCGTGGCTACGCGTATGGCAGAGAAGAGGAGGAAGAAGATGAAGCAAAGAGAAGAGAGAGGCCATGGGGGGGTCGCGGGCAGCCCAAAAAAAAAAGGGGGGGTCGCGCAATTTTACTAAATTATCCCTGCTCTCTACCTTTTGTTCCACGCTGAACAATGGTTAGTATCGTTAGCCTAATTCGTATCCCAAACTCTAAACTCAAATCGATAATATAATATTTCATCAATTATTCAATCCCAAATATGACAAGGTTCAATTTAATAAACGTCGAACTATTCCTGAGGTTGACAAACTAATCGTATTCGGATTCCTATTCGAATTAGTACTCGCTAATAACCGTTAATAATGGTTATTAAAAACCATTGAATAAATTTTAAACTAATAATAGTAATAATAATTTTAATTGTGACAATTTTATTCTTTTTGATAAAATAATCGCTCACATCGGCACATCAATAATAATTTAAACTAGGATTGTTAATAAATACGATTTTTATAACGTAAAAAGGGTGTTGCAGGCAACTTAACGAAAAGTAAAAATACGCGGGTGTTACACCAAGTGTCTAACCAAGATTAGCCAGGTGTCTAGGCAGGTACCCAAGTGCTAACTAAGTGCTAGCCAAGTGTTTAGTCAAGTTAGCAAAGTGTCTAACCAAGTGTTTAATCAAACTAGTTAAGTGCTTTGTCACGTGTCCAGTCAAAATTAGTTAAGTACTAATTAGGTGTTTAGCATCGCTTATTTGATTTTTGTTTAATCTTATCATCATGCATCTAGGTTAAAATCCTTGTGATTAGTCGAATGACTAATCAATTAGCCTAAAGAAGGTTAGTTAGTCCTTAACGACATATAAATATCCTTATTAAAGATGAAGATAAGTCGGACATCTAGCTTGGAAGCTGTGTTAGTCAGCAGCGTTGGTCAGTCGTCTGTGAGTCCTTAGAGTGCCCCTAGTAAGTCCGTTGGTCAGCCTGGTAATTGGTGGTCCTGGCAGTAAAGGGGTTGGAGTGATGGTTGTCCCGGTGTGGTGCCGCAGTGCATGGCTAGGTGCCTAGCAGTTTTCTGTCTAAGATAAGTGCATATTTGTATGTTATATGTCAATTAATTTCTTTACTCTAGTTTATTGCCCAGAGACTAATCATCTTAAGGCTCTCATCTAGATCAACAACATCATGACATCATTATTTGCGTCAGCATCTCATGACTGTAACATCAGCATGACATCATCATTATACAATTCTCTTTTGCATTCACGCATAATTTCTAAAGAAAGTTTACATTCAAAAGAAAATTGTTTTCAACAAAATGATTTCCCTAAATCAACCTCTTTTACTAATCAAACTTTTCAAGTTAATAGAATTTATCTTAATAAAGAAATCTTTCAAGATTATAATCGATCTCACAGAGACTGGTTCTTTTCTCATTTTACAAAAGATACGCAACAATTATTCAAAACTATTTATTATACTCAATTAACTAAAATCGAAGAAAATATACATTTCTTTGATTGGCCAAATGACATTGTTTCAAACCATCAAGTTTCTATTCCTAATTACAATAAGTACTTGTGTAATAGCCCCAACCCCTAGGGTCAAGAGCATTAACGATTTCTTAAATCCTACGTAAATTCTGTGACGAAACGGACAAAGCTTCGCCTAAAAACTGGTCATTTCCTAGGCTTAAAGCCTTACATTAAATCCATGTAATTAATAGAAGCGTAAAGAACTCTGAAATAAGCTCAACTGCTACATGCCGGAGTCCACAACTCTACGGGCCACTTACGCGGAGTACACCAAAACAATAGAGTTCAATGCTAAAGAAGGAAATAAAAAATACAACTCAACAGATCACACATCCAGTGTACTGGGGTTTTACATCCCAAAAATAAACAACATAAACAATGATGACTGATTGATCAAACGGCTAGCTCACATGGCCATATAAAGCGACTTTTAAACAATATGCATTACATGAACTAGAGTGCTTTATTTACATACATTTACAACTCTAGGGATACATCATATTACATTGCTTAACTCTTGAGTCTACTTTTATATGTGCATACATGACACCTTTAAAAAGCAATGGTAGACTTCATCTCGACATAAGTAGATTGACTTCTACCTATCACAATGAAAACCTGGGAAAAGGGGAAATAGTAATGGGATGAGCAACCACACGCTCAATGAGTATTTCACGACTCCCTAAAACCAAAACCATTTGCAGGCAATAATCATAATAATAAGTAGCATTCACACAACATTTGTATATTACTATTACATTACACAATCATAGTCCCCAAGGAAAATCATCACCTCTAAACTTCAAGCCAACCACTCAAGCTCGTTTCTAGGCCCTTAATAACCAAACTTCCTTAATAAACAAGCATTTAGGAACATAAGCAAGTAAACAACAAGAATAGGCCAAATTGCTTCCGAATACGCATTTTGAAAAAGTAGTGACTCATGTTGTTATCAAAGAATAATTTACAAATCACACTAGCCTCTTCAAACAATAGTTTACCAATCAAACTAGCCTCTTTAAAGAATAGTTTGCAAATCAAGTTAGCCTCGTTAAAGAATTGTTTACAAATCATACCTACCTCCTCGAGGCTCATATACTTTTTAAAAAGAAATCTCTTTCGTATTGGTCCTCTAATAACCCTTATAAGCTTTTTGAGTCTCATTCTAACTGGCCTCTTAATGGCCCAAGTTAGAGACTCGTTTGAAGGGCTTTAGGCTCGACTTTAGGTGCTTAAAAACTCCAATCTTTGACTCCTTGCTCACTTTTCCACACAAACAGAGCCAAACCGTGCCTAATCCACGCCAAAACAGAACCTAATTTGACCCAAACATCACTCACTGGCTTGAGGCTGTGATGGGTGTTTGGTGCTACGAATTTACACCCTATTTATAGGACAATGGAAGCAGCTATGATGTATCCTTGAAGGGTTTAAAGAAAACAAAGGCAAGAGTAAGCTAGTTCACGGTTTAAGCAAACTAAACTCAAGCTAGCTTCTTGAACCCGTATAGAATATCAATGAAAGTGATAGAGCTAAAACTCAATGTTTGGATACAGAATCACCACCAAACATAAGCTTAGGGCCCCTAAACTTGATTAAGATACAGAAATCACCACTTAATCAAGGTTAGGACTTAGCTTGATCACCACCTTAACCGGCCTAGCTAAGGATAAGCAAGCTGAGAGTTTGAAGAGAGAAAGCTAGTTCACTCTCAAACTGGCGTTTTCATTTAAAGCCAGTTATGAACCAGCAAAGGTCGTGCTCCCCTTTTGTTTACATGCCTAGCAAGCATGCAACCAAGCTAGCACACACTTAGAGCTTTCCTTACTAGGAAGGAAAGGTCTTAATTAGACTAATACATACGGTTAACCGTGTAGAAAACAAGCTTTAAAGCTAATCTAAATACATCCAAAGCATTAAGAAAAGCAAGAGAAATGTTTATTACATTGTAATTGACTCATACTTAAGCTTAATCAAGCTAAAATCTAGCTAGAATGCATGTGACCAGCCAAAATGCAAATGCCACTTTACGGCTGCCCAATGAGATGCAGAGACATGTTTGTCTGCAGCTTGGCTCCCATTGGTTGCTCTTCTCTAGAAATCTTCTTTTGCAGGTGATCATTGGCCTGTAGGAAGCCTTGGGACGTGTGCCAATCAAGGTGATGTGAAGAAAACCCATGGTTGAAGGCAAAATAAACCGGGTACACCAAACCGGGTTCACAGCAGTTTTCAGCCTAGTTTTTCTAACTTGATTTAAGCTTAGCAAAAGTGAGTATGATTTGATTTTTAGGCCATACGGGGAAACCTTGGGATGTGTACAAACCCCCTTGTAAAGAAATCAAGGTTATAACATGTTTAAGGTAATTTAACTCAAACATTTAATAGTGCAGTTTGGAGTGAAATCTGGTCGGTTAGACAAAAGGCCTTGATCGCCCATCTTCTTGTCAGTATGACTGAAAACTAATGCTTGGACCTGAAAGTACACATCATAAGAATTCCAAAAACGCAAAATTCAATACTTAAGCCACATTGTAGCTTAAGTAACGAGGTGAACAAAATCGGGTAAAATCTGGTCTTCAAACCCGGTTGTAGGGTTTAGGCTCTTTTCAATGTGAACCATTGGTGCAACTTTGGAGCTTGCAATAGACCTTGTTGGACTTGTTGGACCTTCTTCTTTGCTATTGGTGGTGGGGACTCCATCATCCTCCCCTTGTTGAGAAGATTTGGTCCTCAAATCAGCAAGGTAATCATCTTCTTGGTAAGCTTTCAAGTCAGCTACATTGAATGTGGCTGAAACTCCATAGTCACCTGGTAAGTCAACCCTGTAAGCATTATCATTAATATGTATGTTCAAGTACCTCAAAGGGACCTTCAGCTCGTGGCATGAGCTTGTTCTTCCTTTTGGATGAAAATCTCTCCTTCCTAAGGTGAATCCACACGAGGTCTCCAGGTTGAAAAACCACTTTCTTCTTGTGTTTGTTGGGCTAAGCTTGATAAGCGTCATTAGTCTTCTCAATCTTGCTCCTTACCAACTCATGAATCTTCTTGATTTCTTCTACCCTTGTTGCTGCATCCGCATTTGGCTTTTCGTCTAATGATCGTGGTGTAAAATCAAGTGGACTGAGGGTATTAATTCCATAGACCACTTTGAAAGGGGAAAGGCCAATAGCCTTGCTTGGTGCCCTGTTGTAAGCAAACTCTGCATGGGGTAAAAGCAAATCCCAAGCCTTGGTATGAGGTTTAATCAAAGCTCTTAGGAGTGTTCCTAAGGTTCGATTAGTAACCTCAGTTTGCCCATCAGTTTGTGGATGACAAGTAGTACTATACTTCAGTTTAGTACCTAACTTCTTCCACAATGTAATCCAAAAGTGACTTAAAAACTTGGTATCCCTATCAGAAACAACAGACCTATGAATACCATGTAACCTTGCCACCTCTTTGAAATACAACTTAGCAATATGTGTAGCATCATTAGTCTTGTTGCATGGAATGAAATGGGACATCTTAGAGGACCTATCAACCACAACAAAGATAGAATCCTTGTTGCTTTGGGTTTTAGGCAGTCTAAGAATGAAGTCCATACTTACATCAACCTATGGTGATGTGGGAATAGGTAATGGTGTGTGTAAGTCGTGGGGTAGTAAATGGCTTTTAGCCACATGACAAGTTCCACACCTTTTAAGTATGCCCTGCACGTCTCTCTCCATGGCTGGTCAATAATAGTCCTCCCTTAGCATGATGACAGTCTTGTTCTCTGCATAATGTGCAGCTAAAGATCCTCCATGAACTTCCCTTATTAGAAGCTCCCTTGTGCTACACCTTGGTACACACAGCCGTGTACCCTTGAATAGAAATCCTTCCTGGATAAGAAAATCTCCTTTGGGGTGTTTAGAACAACTCCCCAAAGTCTTCATCCTTGTCATATAAAGCCTTTAGATGCTCAAAACCAAGTACACAAGCATCTAATTGAAATAATAAAAGATACCTCTGAGATAGAGCATTTGCACCTTGATTGAGTTTACCAGATTTATGTTTGATGGTGAAGTGATATGATTGCATAAACGCAACCCATTTGGCATGCCGTGAGTTCAACTTATGCTGCCCTTGTATATACTTCAATGCTTCGTGGTCAGAATGTAAGATAAACTCACTTGCAATAAGATAATGGCTCCAATGCTCTAAACATCTCACAATGGCATAGAATTCTTTATCATAAGTGGAGTACTTTCTTCTTGAATCACATAATTTCTCACTAAAGAAGTCTAAAGGTTTACCTTCCTGAGTAAGAACTCCAACAATACCAACACCAGAGGCATCACATTCTAATTCAAATACCTTACTAAAGCACGACAAGGATAGGACTGGTGCTTGAGTAAGTCTTGCTTTGATCTCTTCAAAGGCAGATTGTGCTTTTGGTGTCCATAAAAATGATGTACCTTTGATAAATTCAGTCATAGGAGCCACTATAGTGCTAAAACGACGAATAAATCTCTTGTAGAAAGAAGCCAAACCATGGAAAGCTCGAACATCATGTATACTCTTAGGTATAGGCCAAGACCGAATGGCTTCTACCTTGCCCTCATCTGCCTTAATAACATCACCAATAACAATATAACCAAGAAATGTAACTTTAGGAGTAAAGAAAGCACATTTCTTAAGGTTACCAAACAACTTTTCACGTTCTAAGACAAGCATAACTTGAGTTAGGTGATCTTGATGCTCATGCTCATTCTTAGAATACACCAGAATATCATCAAAGTATACTACCACAAACTTTCCAATGTAAGGTCTAAACGCTTGGTTCATTAACCTCATGAAAGTACTAGGTGCATTAGAAGAGCAAAAGGCATTACCAACCATTCATAGAGCCCTCCTTTAGTCTTGAAAGCTATCTTCCATTCATCACCTTCTCTAATTCTGATTTGGTAGTAACCACTTCGAAGATCAATCTTAGAGAACACCTTAGAGCCATACAACTCATCTACCATGTCTTCAAGCCTTGGTATGGGATACCTGTACTTGATAGCGATCTTGTTAATGGCCTTGCTATCAACACACATCCTCATTCCTCCATCTTTCTTAGGCACCAAAAGAGCTGGAATCGCACATGGACTCAAAGACTCACATATCAAGCCCTTTTCCTTCAACTCTTCGACTTGTCTTTGAATCTCCATGGTGTCTTTTAGATTCATCCTATATGCTGGCTTGTTTGGTAGGATGGAACCAGGAACAAGATCAATGTGATGTTGAATGTCCCTTTTTGGAGGCAAACCCTTAGGGATCTCCTCATAAAACAGGTGATAGAAGTTTTCAATGAGTGTTCTTGCAATGGGATGAGTGGGCATCAAGCATTCTGGTTCATCTTGTATGCTTAGGATCCACTCTTTAAAGGCTCTAAACTCATGTTGAGATGCCTTTAAAACTGACTAACTCACGAATAGTAGGCATTCATTGTGTTTAGGCTTATTTTGTGGTTGCATTTTGTGGAGTTTGGATGGGGTAAAGGGGCTAGGGTGATCTTCTTGCCATCCTTAGTAAATGAATAAGTGTTTAGGTAGCCATTATGCATAACTCTATGGTCATACAACCATGGCCTCCCTAAAAGCATATGACATGCATCCATAGGAATAACATCACACCATAACTCATCTTGATAGTGCTTTCCAATGGAGAAAGAGATTAAACACCGAGAGTTCACCTGGATTCCTTTGCTTTGGTTCAGCCATTGGATGTTGTAAGGGTGTGGATGAGTCACTGTTTACAACCCTAGTTTCTCAATCATGCTTAGAGAAACTACATTAGCACAGCTTCCTCCATCAATGATCAAAGAGCATATCTTCCCTTGGGTAGTACATCGAGTGTGGAATATATTTCTCTCTTTGTTCATCTTTAACTCCTCTTTGATTACTTAGAAATCTTGTAAAAACTAAGAGTTCTCCTTCATCAGCCTCTTCAATAACTTCATCTTGAGTTTCCTCAAGTTCTGGTTCACTTTCAACCTCATTTTGCTCCTCTTGAAACTCCTCCTTCACTGTTGTCCATTCGGCCAAGGTAATGACTTTTCGGTTTGGGCAGTCCGAGGCTATGTGGCCTAATCCTTGGCACTTGAAAAATCTTCCAGTGCTCATAGGATTGTGGTTAGGTCGAATTGGGGGTGCTAAAGCCTTTTGTGGACCTGGGGTTCTTTGTGGATTTGAGGTAATGACTATGGTTTGTTCTTCTGGCTCTTGAATATCACACTTAATAAGCAACTTCTCAAACTCTCGTGTATATTCTTCAACACTCATATTTCCTTGAGTAAGGTTATGGAGTTGAGAATAACAATCTTGGACATAGGTTGGTGGTAGAAAATGTGCCTTGAGTTTGGTTTTCATCTTATCCCAAGTATGAATTCTGGACTTCCTTTCTCTTAGCCGTTTAGCATTTAGGTTTGTCCACCATAAAGATGCATATTTTCTGAGTCTTAAGGCTACTAACTTGACCTTCTTATCTTCAAGGATATCTTTATACTTAATGACTCTTTCAACAGTATGTAACCAATAAATGAATTCCTCAGGATCAAGCTTACCTTCAAATTCAGGAACTTCTACTTTGAAGTCATTGGTATTAGCTTTAAACCGTGGCTCTCCTCTAGCCACTCTAGGCATTTCTTCTTCACTTGAGGTATCAATATCATCGCTATAAACTTGCTCACGTCCTCTAGGTCCAGATTGAAGAGTTTCTTCATTCAGTTTTTGCTTTTGCGTCAAAACCAAACCCAATTGCCTTCTCAAGTACTCATTTTGTGCGTGAGTTTCTTGATTCTTCTGTGAGTCTTCTCGAATTTTGCTGGCTAAGAACTCATTCTGCTTCATCAAAGCTTCAAACTTCTCTTCCAAGGTCATGATTGTTGAAGTCATGCTTGAACAAGGTCGCTTAAGCAAGTGAAACAACTCAGATCAAAGGTGGCACGGGCGTGCTTAAGGACACGGGGTGACTGTCCTGCTTTTCTGCCTCGCACGACTAAAATTAGCCGGGTTTGGGGTTTGTGTTTGGGTGGCTTTTGGAAGGGTGAGGGACGTACCAGGCTTAGGAGAAGCCAAGCTCTGATACCAAATATGATGTATCCTTGAAGGGTTTAAAGAAAACTAAGGCAAGAGTAAGCTAGTTCACGATTCACAGCAGTTTTCAGCCTGGTTTTTCTGAGTTGATTCAAGCCTAGCAAAAGTGAGTATGATTTGATTTTCAGGACATGGGGGAAAACCTTGGGATGTGTACAAACCCCCCTGCAAAGAAATCAAGGTTATAACATGTTTAAGTAAGGTAATTTAACTCAAACTTTTATCCGTGCAGTTTGGAGTCAAATCTGGCCGGTTAGACAAAAGGCCTTGATATCCCATCTTCTGGTCAATATGATTGAAAACTAATGCTTGGACCTGAAAGTAGACATCATAAGGATTCTAAAAATGCAAAAATTCAAGACTTAAGCCACAATGTAGCTTAAGTAGGGAGGTGAACAAAATCGGGTAAAATTTGGTCTTTAAACCCGATTGTAGGGTTTAGGCTCTTTTCAACAATGTGAGCCATTGCTGCAACTTTGGAGCTTGCAATAGACCTTGTTGGACTTGTTGGACCTTCTTCTTTACTATTGGTGGTGGGGACTCCATCAAGCTAAAAACAAGGCTGCATGGCCATGCTTTGACTCGCGTTTGGGGCTTCAAATTGTCGCCCAAACCCACCAAAAAAGTGGCGGAGTTCTTCGAATTTTTGCCCAAATTTCACAACTAAGGGCTTGTTTGATGTTAAGGAGGTGAAATCTGGGGAACTTGGTGTTGGGCGAGGCATAAACTTTGTAATGACCCGATCCTAACCCATACATATTTATTTAAATCATATTTATTTATTTAATTAATCATGTTTATTCATTTAATTAATCATGTTTGTTGATTTAATCACTCATGGTTATTTGTTTAACCAAAACATGTTTATTAATTCAATTACACTCAATTTATATATTTACCGAATTACCTTATATCATTTAAATTTTTCACTTTCAATTATCGTATTTAATCATCCTGGTTGGGGGATATTTCATTTAGGTCCCACTTTGAAATTCAAGTTTCATTGATTGTTAATTCAAGTTTCGTTGATTGATTAAATATCGAGTGAATCAATATTAGGCGTCGGCAAGTATAATTTAATGACTAATTATTTTCTTACCTTCGGTAAACTTTAATACTAAGTAATACAAAATTTTTCCAACACTTCGAATAATTTTTCAAGCCCGAACTTAGCTTGTTGGGCCTAAAACAAAAGCCTAAAACCTTGCTAACTTTGTTATTTTACTAATTGCTCATTTTAGCACTTAATTTTAATTAGCAAAAAGCTACTTTTTGGGTTGAAAATTTGTAGCTATATGTGGCTATTAATTGACAATTTTTACACCCAAAAATTTAGCAAAAATAACAAGACCCAACGCTCCATTTTCTCTCTCTACCTCACCCCTTTTTCTGCAGAAAACAGGGGCAGTAGCTGCTGCCCCTTGTGCCGCCATTTTTGGTGGCTTCCAGCTACTTTTCCTACCACCCCCCGGCTGCCCCGACTTCCCCTTGCTAATAGCTATCATGTCCAACCACCAACATCACTTAAAACAGCCCCCTCCTCCCTCTAATTCAAGCCTAAAGTAAGGTATACCCAAACCCTAGCTTGTTCTATTTTGAGTTTTTAGAATTATTTTAGCTATGATTATTATTTATTTGATCAAATTAATAGTTATTATGCAGTTTTTATTGAGTTCGGAGATGTTTGGGGTTATGGGTATTTGATCAAGAACATGATCAAGTGACTTAAAATTAAGCAAGTATGAGTTTGAGCTTGTTTATGTATCTTGTTGTGATTTGTGTTATAAATCATGAAAAATATGATGTTAGATGATCATTTTGAAGCCAATTATTGTTATTTGGATGTTCACTTGAATGAGCAAGAATTAGGGTTTTCATGATCATGCTTGATTTAAGTGATTTTTTGTATTAAATCTGTTCATTTGGATCACATGAGGTGATTCATGGTGTTGGATATGTTATTGGATTGAAAATAAATCTTAGATGATTATGATGTAAAAATTGTGGATTTAGCTGTCTAATGTGACGTTGAGGGTCATCCCATGGTTTGGTAATTTCAACAAGTGATTTTAGAGGGTAATTAGGCGAAAAAAGAGGATAATAAAGTAGGTAGCAAGCTGTGAAGGCCCAGAAACAGGGGTCTGTTTCGGGAAAAAATGGTAATGCATGGCTTGTCCAAAAATTATGAATTTTGGTGGAGAGCTAGATCACTGAGTTGTATTTCAAATTCCTTTTGAATTACCTTAATCTGAGTTTTGTGGACAAAGTTATAGCTGTTTTGCTAGGACTGCGCAGGTTCATTCAAAACTGACACACTTATGTTTTAGCCCCATTTTGGGAACCCTATTGTAGGAATCATGTCTTGTGTCGCAAATGAAAGTTTTTTAGAACTTATGAATCTTTTCATATTGGGATTTTAGGTCTCCATGTTAGGTCAAGGGTGAAAGTTATGAATTTTTGAAGTGACCTACCCTGCTTTGGTGCAAATTGGGCTATTATTGCAATTTCTGTGCAGTGTATACTTTGAGGGCAATTATAAAAATTTCACTGTAGATTGTCCACATTATTTTCCAATTTCCTATAATATTTCATGAATTTTGGTTGAGTATTTTGAATTTGATGATTTTTGGAAGCATTTTGAATAATTGTGTAAAGAGCAGTAATAAAGCTTGAGTGAGATTGATCATTCACTCATTCTGTCTATTTTGGGCCAAGTAAGGTCATTTAAGGGGAAATGAATATTCATGGAGCTTTTAGCTAGATCAAGAAGAAAGAAGAAGACAAGTATAGCAATTTGGGAGCTTGTTTATGAGTTTTGAATTATTTACGGATTTTACAAAGAAAATACCAAGCTTAGTGAGCTTAATAGCTTCTTTCGAGTTCAATGATTCATTTGAGGTTGAATTCTATATCTAATGGATTTATGAATGAAATATGAGAAGTGGGGAGAGTTGTGACTCAGAAACCCTATTTATCAGACTAAGTTATTGCAGTTTATGCAATTTTGAACCAAGATATATCTCTTTTGGCCTCAAACCTTTATTACTTACTCAATTCAAAATGTATCAAATGTACTTATCAAGTCAATCTAGTGTACTAGCTGTTATCTTAAATCAATCTATACATCAACAAGCCTTAAATCCGCATCAACAACCTATCTCAGAAAAGGCCGCAACCACTCTCTCATTTGTCACCATCAAGGTCTTTTCCTTTGCAATCTCATTTATCTCATTGTGGTCTATTTTACTTTCATTTACTTTATATCGGATTTAATTACTTTTATTAATTCAGTTTGAAGTTATATTGAAATACCCAAGTTACGTATACCATTTAATTACTCAATTTCTAATACACATACTTACTCAATTATGTGAATAAGGATCATTTACTGACTACACATGCCTGCAATGACATTTATGAAACATAATCGAGGCCTAGTTATTGTTTTCCGTTATGCAAAAGTGTTATCAAGTCAGAACATATTTATCAAGTTAGCTGACATTTTTTTTAAAGACTCAAGGTATGTCCATTGCCTATATCTTCAAAAAGCAGAACATGTTTATCAAGTTAAAACTCTTAATGAGTTTATCAATGAATCAGTTTATACAGCGATTTGCCATTTAACTTGTGACCCCGTCAGTTATCATGTATAGGGCGTTAGCCCACCATTTACCCGCGCAGCTTTATGCCAACTCTTGATCGGATTGGCAGGTGTACACCTATGTAAAGATCATATCATTACAAGGGGTTCACATCCAGATAATAATGAGCAATTCAGTTTCATATTACTTTCATTTTCACTGTTATTGAGAACTAAATGAATTGCAAAGGCGGGTATCCATCAACAGTGTTTCTACACTCATTTTACAATACAGGAATGCAGTACTGAGTTTTAGCTCATATTTTCAAATTGTTTTCATGTTTTCCATTTTAGACGACGAAGTATCACATGTTTCTCCATTTAGCAAGCCCTTTTGGAAGTCAACAGATGCTCATAGTGGATTCAGCATAGCATGAATGTTGGGATCGACCTTAGGGTCAAGTTGGGTCTATATTCAATATACTTGTGTAGTGTGGAGTGCAAGTTAGCACATGGTATGATTAAGTCAAATTGTAGAAAAGATGAACTATTATGGACTTTGGTCTTAAAGTGTTTCAATTTAATAGATATTATGATTGTGAACATGAATTGCAAGATTAAATGATTTCCGCGAGCCTTGTCCTTATCAGGATGGAAGTAGCGCCTTCTATTATTAAGTCTTCCGCTGCAGTTTTTCACAAATCATGTCATTAGTATTCTGGGGGCGTTACAAACTTGGTGGAATTCTAAAGCTTAAGCCCTGTGTATGGAGGAGGAGATGAGGAACAAGATGAAGAGCAGAGAGAGAGAGGTGAGGCTTGGGGGGGTTCGCATCTGGAGGAGGAAAAAAAAGGTTAGGCGTAAGTTACAAAAATGCCCCTCGTTTCCCTCTTTTTTTTTGTTTCAAGTTTGCCTGATACTTAACACCGCTATTCTAATCTTGAACTTCATATTCTAAACCCGAATCGATAACACAATCTTTCGTTGATTAATCGCTCCCAAATATATCAATGTTCGATTTGATAATGAAATCAATTCTAAAGTTGGCAATCTAATTGTATTCAGGTTCCTACTCGATTCAGTACCCGTTAATAATCCTTATTGATGCTTATTAAAAATCATCGAAAAACTTTCAAACTAATAATAATACTAATATTAATAGTGACAATAATATTCTTTTTAATAAAATTATCATTCACGTAGGCACATCAATAATAATTTAACTCATATCATTACTAAAATACGATTTTATAACGTCAAAAGGCAAGATAGTCAGCTTAACATAAAAATAAAGAACGCCGGTGTTACATTCTTCCCCCCTTAAGAGAATTTCGTCCTCGAAATTCCAAAGCTCAGTTTAGTCGTATCTACGATGTGCACACACTTGGCACAATCTACACAAGGCGAACTACAATCCAAATTCTTGTTTTACAATTAATTGAAACGGAAAAGGAGGCTTATGTTATCCAGTCTCCTCCTCGCTAGTCCTCTTCGAGTGCCTACTCACTCTATTTAGGTGCTGAGGGCAAACGCATAGAAGAAGGGCAATGAGTTGGAGTGGAAAACCATTTTAAGCTTGTTTTAAAAAGGAACATAGACGTTCAATTATCTAGACTCAATCCGCATAGTAAACAACACTTCTATGTATATGCATCATTATTAATCGGCATCTAAAGGTATGACAATTGGGCCATGACATCTCAAGGTCATATACAGGTAGTTTCTTTCTAAAGCATGGATTCAAATCATCGTCAAGATCAAAATGGTTAATCTGGAGGCTCCTATAACACATTAGAGTAGTAAGGGCATCACATAGGCAGCATGTAGCATCACTTTAGTACAGTGGCATCGCATAGAATCAATAACTCAGCATTCTCAAGTCTACGAATCATAAGCAACATGAATTTGTCTAACACGTATATAGAAGCAGTTTACAAGAGGAAAACATATGCAACTGACATTCCCATGTTTATACGTCAATCACAACTAACTTTTAGGCCTTCATTCACGGCAACTTAAATAGGACATGTCAAAGTCGTATGAAGGGGGTTAACTTAATCAGGTTCATTCGAAAGCATGAAGATATTAAATCACTCTAAGGTTAAACCAATTAACCAGGAAGCCACCACATCACATTAAAATAGCAGAGACATCATATTACGCCACATTGACAATGATGGACTTGAAGTAGCACTCAAGATCACATTGACATCACGTAGAGTTAACAACAGAGCATACATATCGTTAAAAATCACAAGTAACATGACTCAGCATTACATGTCAATAGGAGCAATTCGAAAGGAAAATGCTATGGCAAGGATGTAAGTCAATGGGTAGTAAAAGTGTAGCATAGGTCTAAACATAAGTCATTTAAGATTTAAGGGAGGTAGATACTTGGTTTCTTAGTTATGCTAAATTTAATGCCAAGTTCATGCTTCAGTTAGCACACTTATGCCCTAGCTATCATAATGTTCTACCTTCAGGTCTCATTTAGAACTGGTCACTTCTAGATCATGGAAATATGCAACATGATGTCAGACTCATGTATTTCTACTAATCACATTGGCACATATATCTTATAACTCAATTGTAAGCATACATTTTGATATGATTATGAGTACACCAGCACCTTATTGTTTCCCTTACGAGTTTCATAACAAACACTTTGATATACAATTGTGATTTCTAATGTCAAAGGGTGACAACATGATAATACATCAATCAGAAGGTCCATAATAACACTTAGGCAACAATCAACAAGGCTTTATCATAATCACCCATATTGACATACATGTATACGAAGTTCTCACTTAGTTCCTTTAGTAATTGAGAATTCACACAAAAAGGGGTATCGTCTAAAAGAACTTTTAGTCAAGAAAAGTAATATGTTAGTCACTCACTATCAACTTGTCATCAACACATCAAACAACGAATGCATCTTGGCATGTAGGTACTTGAAACATCCACTCACGCATAAAAACGTATGTTCATAGAACGAAGCTCGAACATCATTGTAAAGCAAGTACAAGTCTTCACATGCATCATTAAGGCCTAGCTAAATAATTAGAAAGGTCTTTTAATTTGAAAGAAAAATCACTGTTTAGGAAGGATCTTGACTTTCAAAGTCTCTAAGTTTCAAAAGGAGAATAGTTAACTGCTTCTAGCTCTTTCCTTACCAACCATTGAATGCGTCTGCTCACTCCATTATGGGGCTCGAGGAGCAAATCGTACTTAAGGGGCAAGAATGAGCTTCGAGTTAAAACGTTCTCAATTGTTTGAGTTCAAACCAAGTGCACTTGAAACTTTTGATTTAAATCGCCAAGGTGTATATGCAAAACAACTTTCGATTGAGCTAACACTTAGCTTGTCCATGAGAACACAACTCACTCAGCCTACACCCTAGGAAATGCTTCATTCATTCAATCAATGAGCTTACTCAAGCCGCACATAGCTAGCTAAACGCACCAAAGTTCACACAAAAACCACATTTGTACACAAAAGCAGGCATATGTCACATCATCATGAACGCGTTCCTAGATAACTATATGAAATGCAAGACTCTGGTCACGGCCTATGGTCGCAAGACCTTGCTCTGATACAATCACTAACAGCCCCAACCCCTAGAGTCAGGAGCATTAATGATTTCTGAAATCCTACGTAAATTCTAGGGCGAAACAGATAGGGTTTTGCCTAAAAACTGACCATTTCCAGGCTTAAAGTCTTACATTAAATCCCTGCAATCAATAGAAGCATAAAGAACTCTGAAATAAGCTCAACGGCTACATGCCGAAGTCCACAACTCTGCGGGCCACTCACCCAGAGTACACCAAAACAATAGAGTTCAACAATAAAGAAGGAAATAAAATATACAACTCAACGGATCACACATCTAGAGTACTGGGGTTTTACATCCTAAAAATAAACAACTTAAACAATGACGACTGACTAATTAGACGGCTGGCTCTCATGGCCATACAAAGCAACTTTTAAACAATATGCATTACATGAACTAGAGTGCTTTGTTTACATACATTTACAACTCTAGAGATATATCATATTGCATCGTTTAACTCTTGAATCTAGTTCTATATGTGCATACATGACACATTTTCAAAGCAAGGGTAGACTCCATATCGACATAAGTAGATTGACTTCTACCTATCATAATGAAAACTAGGGAAAAAGGAAAATAGTAATGTGATAAGCAACCACACACTCAGTGAGTATTTTCCGACTCCTTAAAACCAAAACCATTTGCAGGCAATAATCATAATAATAAGTAGCATTCACACAACATTTATATATTACTATCATATTAGGTAATCATAGTCCCCAAGGAAAATCATCACCTTTAAACTTCATGCTAGCCACTCAAGCTCGTTTCTAGGCCCTTAATAACCAAACTTCCTTAATAAACAAGCATTTAGGCACATAAGCAAGTAAACAACAAGAATAGGGCAAAATTCTTTCGAATACGCATTTTGAAAACGTAGTAACTCGTGTTGTTTTCAAAGAATAATTTACAAATCACACGAGTCTCTTCAAAGGATAGTTTACCAATCAAACTAGCTTCTTTAAAGAATAGTTTACAAATCAAGTTAACCTCGTTAAACAATTGTTTACAAATCATACTCGCCTCCTCGAGGCTCATATACCCTTTAAAAAGAAATCTCTTTCGTATTGGTCCTCTAATGACCCTTATAAGCTTTTCGAATCTCATTTGAACTGGCCTCTTAATGGCCCTTAAAATCTTTCTTTTTCCTGAAATAAATAAAATGGCAAAATGCCAAATGCATTTCACACTTATTAGGAAAATACTCTTAGCATAAAATCATCATAATGTGCTGGTTGGGTGAGATCTATTCTCAACCCCTAGTGAGACTATCGCTCACGCATAAACATAATGTAATTGGACATACACCCTCGTCAGAGGGTTTCCCACTACTCAGACTACTCCCTAGGCTAGGGATTCCCCATTCTAGCAGGTTCACTCCCATCTTACATATATTCGTAAGCACATTATCTTAGCCATTTAAAGCGTGTGGCCATAGCGGCTAATAGGTTTGCTGTCTCTTACAGCGAAATCATTTATGATACAATTCACTCCTTTTTAAAGTTCTTTATGCCTTAAAAACTGCATTCGTATAGTTAAAAACAGGTCATCATTCGCTAATAGGTATAGCTACTTTTACTTTCATCCACGAAACCCTTCTTTTTAAAAATTTCACCCTCATACACTTGATAAAGCTTGATGACATGAAGGGGGAGGGGCTCACATGTAACACATTCAAACACTTTGTAATTCAACTTGAAAACCTCTTAAAATCGTAATGGAGTTACTAACTCGCAATTCGAAAGACATTCGAAACTCAAAGTACTTAGCTAGCATATATTTCGAACTTAGTTTCGTAATAGACATCTTCAGTTGCCATTTTTCAATTCGCTTCAATCCTTTTAAACACAAGTAGGGGATATGAACAAACATAAGCTTTAAAACGTTTTAGAACTCGCTACTAGTTTGCTTTTTAACTTCCTAAACCTATCGACTATTCAGTCGAGTCACTCATTGAGTAGATCGATGATTTAGAATCTTTTATACTACAAACATCTTAACAAATCAACAGGCAATTGATAAATATTTAGAAATGTACGCAATTATGAAAACAAGCTTTTTAACGACCCTTTTTATATATGTCTAATTACAAAAATCAAACACATAGCAACACTTAACAACATCAAGAGGGAAGGGGTTTACAAGCAACACATTCGTAACACTTCGCATGAATAGTTTCAGCAAAATCCACTTTAGTATTTCATAAACATCGCAATCCACACGATTGCGGTTAATATCAAACCCAGGCTCTCTCCTCACATAAACCGACCACAAGAACCTCAAACTACTCAACAGTTTCACCTCAAACCATCTAACTACCAAGGTCAGTTTAGTTATCACAATAATTCAATCAATGAATTCACAAAACCAATATCCACAGGCATAGTATTCATATGTAATCATTCAAACAACTTTAAACATATTTAAACTGATTTTGGCGACAACTTTAGACCACAATCTGCCTACTCTACAATTCCCCAAATTGACAATTTAGCAAAACTATGCGTCAATTCAACATACATGACCCTAAATCAGTATCATCACCACTTTTACCAGATTGCAACCTCAAATCCTCCAATTACTAATAACAGTTTCAGAATTTAACTTAAACTACCCATAATCATTGAAATTTGTTTGAAATTACTAATAATTTAGGAGGAGAGGAACACCCACCTCGATCCCAAGTTAGAGACTCATTTGAAGGGCTTTGGGCTCGACTTTAGGTGCTTGAAAACTCCAATATTTGACTCCTTGCTCACTGACCACATAAACAGACCCAAACTGGTTCTAACCCATGCCAAAACGGACCCCAATTCAACCCAAACTTCACTCACTGGTTTGACGTTGTGATGGTGCTGTGAATTTATACCCTATTTATAGGACAATGGAAGCAACTAAAAACAAGGTTGCATGGCCATGCTTCGACTCGCGTTTGGGGCTTTGAATTGTCGGCCAAACCCACCAAAAACGTGGTGGCATTCTTCGAATTTTTGCCCAAATTTCACAGCTAAGGGCTTGTTTGATGTTAGGGAGGTGAAATCTGGAGAACTTGGTGCTGGGTGAGGCAAAAACTTGGTGGAATTCCGAAGCTTGAGCCATGTGTATGGAGGAGGAGATGAGGAAGAAGATGAAGAGGAGAGAGAGAGAGGTGAGGCTCGAGGGGGTCTGCGTCTGGAGGAGGAAGAAAAGGGCCAGGCACAATTTACAAAAATGCCCCTCAGTTCCCTTTTTTTATGTTTCAAGTTTGCCCAATACTTAACACTGCTATTCTAATCTCAAACTTCATATTCTAAACCCGAATCAATAACACAATCTTTCGTTGATTAATCGCTCCCAAATATATCAAGGTTCGATTTAATAATGAAACCAATTCTAAAGTTGACAATCTAATCGTATTCGGATTCCTACTTGATTTAGTACCCATTAATAATCCTTATTGACGCTTATTAAAAATCATCGAAAAACTTTTAAACTAATAATAATAATATTATTAATAACGACAATAATATTCTTTTTTATAAAATTACCATTCACGCAGGCATATCAATAATAATTTAACTCATATTGTTACTAAAATACGATTTGATAACGTCAAAAGGCAAGACAGCCAATTTAACATAAAAATAAAGAACGTAGGGTATTACAACTTGTGTGCCACTAAACGAAAATTATGGCACAATCTCCTCACAAAGAAAACAACTGTTTCCCTTCATCCCTCGTTTTCCATTCCAAGACAAGAAATTCAAAATACTTGTAAAAATTCTCCTTCAAAAATACCCTGCACGAACAAACCATTCTGCAAAATTCAACCTGAAAGCCTAAATTCTAAATCCAACTTATCAGATAATTCAAATCTTTCCCAAAACACTAAAGATAATTTTAATAAAATCTAGTTAAGAGAAAATTCTAACAATTGTTTATTAGAATCCATTAAAGTCGAGGAAATTCCTCAAACCGATTCTCCACCTTTATTCAATTCATTCAGTGTACCCATTAAAGAAACTCCTTCACTTCCTCCAGAAAATTTAGGAGACAACATTAAAGAAGAAAATGAATTATTTCCAAAAATTTTCCATGTTTCTGATAACCTTATAAGGCCGACCTCACCAAAACAAGCGTCTTGTATTCATGAATCATTTTATGGCAATCAACCTAAAAATTCAGATCCAAAATCTAACTCTTTAGACGGATCAAATCTTACCTGAAATAATAAAAATAATTCCAAAAAATTTCCAAAAGTAAAAGCTCCGGTTATCATAAAAAGAAATTCAAAAACAACTGTTTTGGAAACTGAAAAGACAAATTCAAAACGGAAAACATCCAAAAAAATGATGTGCCTCAAATATAACAAAATAGGGTATATGGCCAATTAAAAGAAAATATCCAAAGTTACCCTTGTTCAATTAAAACACTTATATTTTCTTCAAAGTATAAATCAAAGAAAATAAAATTCTAACTACAAATCCTTGTCAATCATCAATCAAATTAATTGATGTATTCATATTGCTCTAAAAATTCAAGATACGTTTAAGCTGAAATTACTAACACTCCTTGATAGTGGTGCAGATCAAAACTGCAGACCAAAACTGCATCAAGGAGATACTAATTCCATCCTAATATTATGAAAAGACATCAGCACAACTTCTTAGCACTAATGGAACTCCACTACAAATTAAATACAAATTATCTAATTCTAACATTTGTAATAAAGAATATTGTTTTCAAAATTCATTCAAACATATAAAGAAAAAGGATATTCTTGGCATCCCTTTCATTACTCAAATCTATTTTTCAAACGTAAATCAAAAAGATAGTCAAATCAGTAATATGAAGCTTGAAGATAAAAAACTTCAAGTAAATTGTAAGACCCGCTTTCGTTATTTTTATATTAAGTTGCTTGTATTAC
>JACYFF010031955.1:77328337-77366501 GCA_017589665.1 Selenicereus undatus
ATATATTTGCACAAAAGAATGATCTTCATTAACTGAAACAAATCTTTATACACCCCCACTCTTAAACCCTTTCTTTCAGTATATGATCATCTTTGGAGTAAAAGGTGTATACATGCTTTATATTTCCCCTTATGCTGATGAAGTTGTAGTATCCGGTGTGTGGCTTGCCTTCTAATCTCCTTAACCTCCTCTTGAGCTGAGAAAGTAGTATTATGAAAACATTGTCTATTTCACCAAACCAAATTTAGTAAATGACTGCAGAAACCAGAGCTTGAATTAGGCTCCTCATTTTCCTTGGCTTCTTCATTTGATACATGGATTTAATGAGTGCATCCCTCCCCTCAAGCTGTAGTTGCATGCCCCATTCAGTGCAGAACATACTCCATATCTCCTTTGCATATGTACATTTGAAGAAGAGATGCTCATGTGTTTCAGGGCATTGTTTGCACATGAGACAATTAGTTGAAGGTAAGGCAGTAAATCTGCCTATTCTCTACAGTACTGGGAGCCGATTCTGCATGAAAAGCCACATTGTAAATGTGTACCTTGGTATGTAGGTTCTTGTCCACACCAGGTTGGCCCATTTGGGATTCACATTATCCTTCATCAGCCACTTATACTCTTCTGTAACTCTGTAGTCCTCCTTATTGTAACCTTCAAATCTAGTTTTAACCTGTTGAAGTTTCTTCCAGTACCAGCTAGAGTCACTTTTAGGGGTATATTCCCACCAATTCTTCCCTTTAAGGTATCTCCCATGTACCCATTTAACCCACAAGTTGTCTTTTTTCTAAGTTATGGCCCATACCAATTTATCAATACATGCCATGTTCTATTTCTTCATGTTTTTGACCCCCAAACCTCCCTGTTTCTTGGGAGTACACAGTCTGTCCCATGCAACATATAGAGCTCTTTGATAGTTCTCTTGTCCTCCCCAAAGAAATTTCCTGCTCAACTTCATGACCTGGTGAATCACTTCTTGTGGTAAGATAAAGATTTGTGCCCAAAAGCTGAACATACCCAACAGAACAAAGTTAACCAAGACCAGCCTTCCAGCATATGAGATGCGTCTAGTATCCCACACTTGGATTTTAGTTGTAATTTTCTTTGCTAATGTGATGTATTCCCCTTTTGTGAGCCTACTAGCTGTTATAGGCATTCCTAGGTACCTGAAAGGGAGTTGCCCTTCAGTGAAGCCTGTTATGTTCAGGCAGTCTCGCTGTGACTGAGTGCAGTCCCCTCCGAAAAGAATATTGGACTTATCCAAATTTGCACTAAGCCCAGAGCTGAGTGTGAAAGCTTGGAAGGCTTCCATAAGAAGCTTCAATGTTGCAGGCTTGGCTTTGCAGAAGATTATCAAGTCATCAACAAACATAAGGTGAATCAAGCCTAATTTTTTACAGTGTGGGTGAAATTCAAACCCAGGCTGTAAGCTGGCCCTCTTTAACAGTCTAGAGAGATATTCCGTACTGATCACAAACAACATTGGGGAAAGGGGATCTCCCTGTTAGAGTCCTCTCCTCCCCTTGAAGAAGTCTCCTTGCTGTCCATTAATATGTATAGCAAATTGGACAAGAGTAATACACTGCATTATCCATTGGATGAAAAGAGGGGGAAACTTAAGTGCGTTAAGCAGTTCAGATAGGAATTCCCAATGAACTAAATCGAAAGCCTTATGCAGGTCTACCTTAAGCATACAACTTGGGGGTGTGTGCTTCCTTTGGTAACCTCTTGCTAAGTCTTGGCAAAGCAGCACGTTGAAAAGCAACTCCCTTCCCTTGACAAAAGCCCCTTGTCCAGCATCTATAATGTGAGGCAAGACTTCTTTCAATCTACTACATAATAGTTTTGTTATGCATTTGTAGATGACAGTGCAGCAAGAAATTGGTCTAAAGTCTTTAGCTTTTTCTGGATTGGCAGTCTTAGGTAGAAGCACCAATTTTGTTTGTCCATAGAAGCTAGGAAGGTGTCCACCAGAGAAAAACCCCTTCATTGCAGCACAAATTAGGGGTCGAATGTCATCCCAACAAGCCTTATAAAACCCACTATTATATCCATCAGGGCCAAGAGATTTGTGAGATGGGATAGAGAAAAGCACTTTCTTAATGTCTGAATAGGAGAAAGGTAAACATAGTTACATTTGTTGTTCTAAACTCAGGCACCCTCCTAAGTTAACCACATGAGTGTCCTCTTGTGACCTGAAAAGATGCTTTTCCCCTAATAATTTTTTGTAAAAACTGGTCATGACTTTTGAGACTGCCTCAAATCCTTCCGCCCTCTGGTCATTTTGATCTCTGATTTGGTAAATGCATGTCCATGCTTTCCTTTGTTTCATCTTTTCCATGAACACTCTTGAACATTCATCCCCAAAGCTGATCCATTCTACTTTGCATTGTTGCTTGATTAGCATCAAAGCAAAGTGATTGATAAAGATGTACTTTTCTCTGCAACTGGCCTCTTTTTGGATAAGGTTTGGGTTGATAGGGTCTTGATGCAATTGGTCTTGAATTTGCAGAAGCTCAGTTCCGGCAGCATTTTGCTGTTGGTCGATGTCAGCAATTTTGTTTCTATTAAGCCTTCTGAGAGGAGGCTTCAATGCATTCAAGACATGTTGCAATTCTTTCAGATAAGATCCCCTTGTCCTCCTTTTCAATCCTTGTTTAACAATGTCCTTGAAACTCCGATCTTTAGTCCACATCTCACAAAATTGAAATGAGCTAATGGGTTTTGGACAATGTGGAAAACTCAGAATTATGGGGGTGTGGTTAGACAGTCCTTGAGACATGTACAAGACATGAGTGTAATCATTACAATTAAACCAAAAATCATTGTGAAAAGCCCTGTCTATTCTGGACCAAACTGTCTTATTTGTCCAGGTAAAGAATGGTCCTTCATATTGAAACTCTATCAGTCCACTTTGATTGATACATGATGCATAATCCCTTGTTTCTCTTTCTGTAACTTCCACACCTCCAATTCTTTCCCCGATTCTAAGCACTGTGTTAAAATCTTCCAAAACACACCATGGATCCTCCATAGACAAAGCTATTGATTCAATAGTTTTCCATAGAGGTATTCTCCGATCATCCAAATTCCTTGCATAAACCAATGTAAAAACGAAATGCTTGGTGGTGGGTAGGTGCATGACCTTCCCATGAATCAACTGGTCATATTTAAGAATTAAATTGAAATGATACTTCCTTGGGTGCCAACTGAGGATAATTATGCCTCTCTCTGTCCTGGTGGCATTGTGCTCCCATTTCCAGTTCGGACACACCTTGCTCATCACATGTTGGATATTGGACTCTTTGACTTTGGTTTCCAAAAAGCCTACTATCCCTGCATTTTCCTGCTGCAAGAAGACTTTGATGTCCTCTTGCTTATTTGGGGCATTCATGCCCCTAATATTCCAACTTATAATCTTATCCATCTGGGGATGAGGCACCCTCCCCCCTTTTTCCTTCCATTTCCTGAGGTTCATCTCCCTTTATTAAGACATTATATGTATTGGTGAGTTTCATTGGGTCTAGAAGTTCCTCCCTTCTTTGCATATTTTTTCTATGTCTTGTTACAGGTTGAAAGCCATCCTCATCTCTGGGTTCTGCTTCATTTGTTGTCCCTTCTTCCTGCAATGTTGCACTTGAAGTGCTATTGGTTGCCTTCACCCTCCATTCTTTCTTTTGCTTCTCCTGCTTCTTACATTGCCCTTGTATATGTCCAAACATTTTACAATTATCACATTTGATACGCAGCCATTCATAAATGACCTTCTGTCTGAGTTAAATTCCTTTTTCGTTTGCAAACTCTATATACTCTGGGAACTGACCCTCAAGAGACATCTCTACCATAAGCCTTGCATACTTTAACATAGACTTATCCTTTATGTATTTATCTGTTTTTGAAGGATATCCCAGAATGCTGCCTATCTTGCTCAAACTCTGCATCCCCCAGTATTTAATATCTAAATCTGGTAGTTAAATCCAGATGGGAAGAGAGGTAATTGCATCCGTGTTAATATCCATTTCAGGGGTCCAAGCCTTTACAATAAAGGGTTTTTTATCAAAGTAGTACACCCCCTTTTGGGCAACTGTCACTGCAACTTGGTAGTCCTCAAACCTCATAAGGAACAACCCTCTCCTGATCATCAGTACCTTATCAATTGCAAATTCACCCCAGATTCTATTCACAAAACCTACTATGACCTCATATGGTGGATTTGCCCCAACCACACAGCATAAGATTGCGTTTTGCCAATAGGCCACCTCATCCTCAATATCTTCTACATTCAATTGAGCACATTTGGAACCATTAATCTCAATAGTAGGGATAAATTCCAAAGTTGTACCTTCATTAGGGTCAACCAAAGAAGCAAAAGTTGGTAAAACCCTAGTCGAGGTTTGTACTTTGTCGATTACTATTGGATTGGATGATTGCCTTTGTTGTGGTCCAGGCCCCTCGATAGCTTGTTCAAGTACATCAAAAGCCTCAGGTTCATTCATGGATTTCTCCTTGTCTCCCTGATTTCCTTGATTCAAACATGGTCTGCCTCTTTTGCCTCCTCTGGCCATGGCGCCCAGAGCTCTGGGATATCAAAGAAGAAATCAGAGGATTATATATATATATATATATATATATATATATATATATACACGCGTGCGCACACATACATATCAAAATCTAAAAATGGACTATTATTTAATTGATCATTTTTAATTATTGTTTTACCATATAATCAAGTGGACCCACTAGTTTTCAATTATCAAGCTTACGCCCTTCAGTTCACCCGCGCTTTTAAATGTAATCAATGATTGCATTGTAAATGCGAGCTCATCAGTTTGGGTTCCACTTTCAGATAATAACTTATAATGGTTTTGATATATATTCTCTCTCCCTAATTTCGAACTAAAATGAACTGAACTGCAGCCGCTCATTGAAAAATTAATTTCAATCTTTACAGTATAGGAGTAAACATATTAAGCTTCATCTCACTATTCGAATATCTTGTGTTTTTCGGTTTTAGATGGACAATTTTTCTACAGGGAGGTAATCAAAGGAATTAGACAAGCTTAGAGTGACATTACCTAAATCCATGTCTCATCAAAGTGTATGTTGTGTGAGTTGCTGGAATGACATTTGAGTTGGGTGTTAACTGCATGCCTTTTGGGTTGCACGTAAGCTAGATTATGCTACCATGCTTATGCCAGTGAATTAGTTAAGCCTTGTCCTCTATAGGACGCCAGTAACGTCCTAACCATATCACTTTCACTGTAATTACCATTAAGGATTGATCAATTAGGACTACTGACATGATTAGGAGTTAGGGCATTATACAAACCAATGTCCGCAATGACCCAATTTATTTTAATTGTTGTTCAGATTATTCTGTTGATCTTACCAATCCATGGATATTAGAACTTTAATTTTAGATGTTCACCTAAGTATTTATCAATTTAAAGAGCTTTCAAAGAATTTTGTCATCACTCGTAGAGTTTATTTCAAATTATTATCTTCCCAATTAAATCCAAGCCTTAATATTATTCCTTCTAGAAAAGGAAGAAACATTACTTCTTCAAGTGTGTGCAGAAGAATCTGCCACTGATGTCCGTAAGAGACTAAAGTGGAATGAAATTAATATTTCT
The DNA here is from genome assembly GCA_017589665.1 of Selenicereus undatus. Taxonomy (NCBI): domain Eukaryota; kingdom Viridiplantae; phylum Streptophyta; class Magnoliopsida; order Caryophyllales; family Cactaceae; genus Selenicereus; species Selenicereus undatus. The sequence continues at coordinate 77,333,974 of JACYFF010031955.1, forward strand.
CAATAATTCATTATTCCAAATCCTAGACCTCCGAGGAATATTGTTGTAAGGAAAATTTCTCAATTTTAGAAACTCCTAATAGAAGCACTAATACGGCCGTAAGTGCACAGGTAGTTCATAGTATAGATAAAAGATATCATTCCTCAGAGACTAATGTAATCTATCGAGTCTTGTCTATTGGATTGTGCTAAGTAAAACTCTAATTAAAAGGGTTCGATTTAACAACTTCTAATACTCTAATTTTTAAATTAATAAAGGAAGGTATTCATGTAGATGTGATAAGTGATCGGATCAAAATGACCAACATGTGCTTTTTTTTCTCTAATTGGTTAACCTCGAGGAATTGCAATCTATCCAAAAAAATTTAGTCTATTCTTTCGAACTCAACCAAATTTACCTAAGCTAAGCAAAAGTCGTTCTTTCGAACTAATTTGTCATAATCCAAGTTAATTATCTTCGATTAATTTCTAATCCTCCTAACATTCAAATCTCTCTTTCGAGACGATGTTATGTTAGGTCTAATCAAGCAGTCCAAGAACCAAATGTCACCTTTCAGTTTTTCACTCGATTGTTTCAATTGTGCAAGCAAATTTTGACCAAAAATCCACTAGCAACATGAATAACACTTGACAAAACGAAACCAAACCAATCATGAAGATAAGCACAATCCTTTAAATTAAAACATGATCCAACAACACTTTCATATACTACTAAATCCCTAGACAAAAATTGAACTACTCACACATGATTAAGAGTTAATCAACTAACCAACGTTTGCGAAATCAGAGCGAAAGGGCTTGACTGAGAATAGCCTTCAACCAAGGGCTTCAAACCGCCTCAAGATCAATCACTCACACTCAAGATTTCTCACTAATACAATAACCAAACTAAGAATCTAACTAAAAGAACAAAAAATTGAGAAAGATAAACTAATGCTAAACTTGCATCCTATGCATCTCCCCTCTTCTGCTGCTACCTGAACGAGGCCTTTTATAGGAAAACTAGGATGATTTCAGCCACACAACCGAACAAAAATGAAGAGGCAACGGTTTCAGCTCTCACCACAGTCTGTGGCAGGCACCATGGTCCGATCGTGGTATGGGCTAGAATCGGTTTTCTACTTTATTCTTGCTCCAGGGGCATAGCAACACATAGGTGTCCGTGGGGGATGTCGAAATACCTCTACTAAGGGTCAAATGTTGGGCAAAAAGGCTTAAAATCTTGCAAAACACATTAAACAAGTATACCCAAGCATAAATCGAGAATAGGAGTATAAATAATAACATTAAGCACATAATTCTCCCAAAAATAAAGCAAAACAGCCCTAAAATGATGTATACATTAAGCACTTATCAAACTCTCCCATGCTTAAACTGGTGCTTGTCCTCAAGCAATGCTAAAAATAAAACTATACATAACCTCCTCAGTATAGACATAGGTAACTTCAAATGGCAAAGCTGATCCAAAGGTAGCCCCAAAAGATGCAAAAATCATTAACAACCAGATTAGGGAATGGAATTTACGAAACCCTTTTGATAGACCACAATGTCAAACTTGAATCAATCTCCTCCCATCGTCAAATACAGACATTCCAGCATAAGAAACAAGTAGGGCTAGCAAGGCCAGTAGAACCTCACTTTAGTTATGTGGCTCTCATCACTCATGTGTTTAATAATAATAAAAGTTTTCTCAATTCTCATTCCTTGGACTCAATTCTACCATACGCTTGACCAGACTCTCAAATTCGCCATCACTAATATACAAACACACTGGACAATTATGAGGACCTTCATAGAGCTGTAATGGAGCCATGAGTAAAGGTAAGAGGGGAACAAATGTTTTGGAAATGAGGAGCTAGAAGCCAAAGACTAAGAGCTAAACAATTCCAATGCATCATACGACATCCTTCTTAGACCATTACATTTTATCAAAAAAATACATCCCCTATTGAAGAGAGAAAAAAGAGTCGAAAATAACGTACAATCTCAACAAGGCTAACACTTTCTTTCGTGTTTTTTTTCTCTTTTTTAGTTTTCTTTTTTTTTTCTTCTTTTCATGATCCTTTCTTTTTTTTTCAAAAAGGATAGCTAAGAGGAGATCCGTAACGAACTTTAAATTCCAACTCTTCTCCAAACTTTGTACAGTGAAACAAGGAATTTTCTTTTTATCAATCAAGAACACACATCCCCTCACCAAACAGTCAAAGTTCACTGAAAGATAAGAATCCACCTTACTAGTGCCCTATAATGCAAAAGAATGAAATGCTCCTCTAGTCTTGGCTTAAAGATAAGACAAGTATTTGGCCCTGAGCTATATAATAGGAGGTTCAAATCAAGAAAATCGGATATAAGCTCAAAGGGGCTAGCAAGGGATACAATATACAACAAAGGTGGCTATTTGGTCGTGGCGTTCAACAAATCAAAGAGAAAAAAAAAATTGCCTCAATCATATTGTCTAAATGCTATGCGAAATGTGATCTTGAATGAGAATCAAAGCAAGTTCTAGAGAAATGATATCAAGGAAGAGTAGACCTAGCAAAACTGACCCGAGACCCGAAACCCGAACCGAATGATCCGGACCCATACCCGACCCGACACCCGAAGTATGCTCACTCGAAAGTGGACCCGAAACCAGAATTGACCCGAACCGAACCATATCCGACCCGAAATTTTCAACAAAGTTGCTTGTTTTAGCATGACGAGCGTATTTCACCAAAAATTGGTTGACCCGAAATCGACCCGACCCGAACCATGCTCGACCCAAACCGAAATGACCCGAAATGTCACTTAACCCGAACATGACCCGACCCGAACTTAAACCGACCCGTACCCGAACCGAATGACCCATTTGCCAGGTCTAAGGAAGAGTCACATATGAAAGAAAATATGAGACTAAATTGATAAATACCCTCCAAAAGCTCAAAATCTCACAGGACATCCACCAGGGTCAAAACTAGCTCACTAGTAAACATACGCCAAAAATTATGTAAAGACTCATGGGGTAAATCAATTCGCATTCAAAATGTGTTCAAAACACGGAGATCATTTCGAAAAACTCATTTACAAGCATTTTATGCATAATTTGGGCAAATCAAAGGATCAAACTAAACCAAAGAAGCCTCCCAAATCTAGAAAGATCATCATCGGAGGATTTTTTTGTTTATCTTTCTTTTTTTTATTTTTTTATTTTTTCTTTTTTTTTTTACCTACATCTAATAACAATGAACACTAAAATGCAAAGGAGCAAAAAAAAAAAAACTAGAATGCAGCCTAGAATGAAAAGAAAACTAAATGCACTACTAAACAAAACTAAAACCTAAATCAAAAACTCCAAAAATTACTACTAACTACATATACAAAGCACAAACACACCAAACAAAAAACAGGCATCAGATGCCAAATACAATGACTAACTAACTCCCCTATGCTTGAATCACACATTTCCCTCAATGTAGGCACAGAATAGAAAAAGGGAAAGGGAGTAGCACAGAGCAATTAGAAAGGAGGTGGTGGTGGAGGATGGGGTGGCTGGCCATAAGAGATATGCCAATCCTGCCAGGTCTCTAGACATGCCCTATAGCCCTGGAAATATTGAGTTTGGGTAGCAAGCATACCACGAAGCTCATCGTGGCGCTCTTGGACAAAGTCCCAAAGAGTGGCGTTCTCAGAAGCAACAAATGCTCAAAGGGAAACTCGCTCCTCTTGAATGGATCTAAGGGTGTCTTGGATGTCAGTACAGTCAGGAGGACTGGTTGAGAGGATGAACTAGGTCCAACTTGACTGCAATGAGGGGCTGGATAATGGGTACGGGTCGAACAACCTCCTCATCACCAGGTACCCAATAAAGGTTACCGCGGTGAAGTAGGGTGGTTCGATCAACATTGGGAAGCGGTAAAAGCCGATCCCTAGGGTAAATCCAACATAAACGTCCAACCTCAACTTTACAAAAGCTCATAATTTCAAAAGCAACTTGATCAAGCCGCTCGGACCCAGAGCCTCGATCCTCAGGGTTTGGCTCAACACCTAAAAATCTAGCAACAGTAGTCACAATCCCACCTATGACTATCCTACCCCTAGTGCTAACAGCAACACTATGCAATTGCCTGGATAAAAAGGAACCTGGGTCAAGTTGGACTCCATCAAGTACACATGACAAAAAGTACAACTCAGATAGTCTTGGGACATTCAGACTATCGTCCCGAGCAAAAAGGGAACAAGCCAAAATACGTTGAGCTACTTTAATGCAAGGGTTTCTAATATGTGTGCATTTTGACGAACTAGTACTATAACTAACACTCCCCGAAAGTTCACTTGAAAATGCATTCGGGTTGAATTCGCGGGGGACTTCGTAGTTCGATAATTCCAGGATAGGTGGAAAACCGAAAATATTGTTGAAGGTACCTAAGTTCATCTCGTAAAGTTGACCCTGTAAATAAAACGATATATATCCGGCTTGACATTGAGGTTCTCTAGTGACCTCGACATTGAGTGTACTTAAGAATTCTAGGGTTAAGTCGCAACATGTATGCTCTTTAATTTCCAAAAAGTGTCCTATACCACCTCTTGCAAACAACCATCTAATACCATCCAATATTCCTAACCAAGCTAATAGTTCTTCATCATAATATCTAGTTGCTACAACCATACGTTCATTCAAGAAATTGTATCTAGCAATATGATTAGGATGTGTCAAACCAAGAGGGTGATGAATGTCACCTCTCGCACGCACGGTTCGAGATGTCCTTTGACGTTGAGGTGGTGCTTGACTTGAAGATCCAACATCTTTGGTTGTCCTTTGTCTCTTGATTGGTGCCGTTGTTGAAAAAACCCAAAACAAAAATTAAAACTAAAAACTAAATAAGAAAATTTGAAGAAGAAAATGAAGAAATTGAGTAAAAAGAAGAAGATGAGTATGGTGGATGAGTGAAGTGAGATGAATTTGAAGAAAAAGAAGAAGAAATATATAAAATTTATGGGGAAAGAGAAAAGATTGAGTGAAAGAGAATTATTTTGGGTGAAAATGAGTGAAAATGGAGAAGAAATGAAGGAAGATTGAAGGTATTAGTTATGGAGGGTTTAGAGAGAGAAAATGGAGGTAGAGAAAGAGTGTTGTGAGGTTGAAGATGAAATGGGAGGAAGTTGAGTGGGGACCGCGGTCAAAAACCTAGACCGCGGGCCATAGCAGTAAACCACGGACCGTGGGACTCACCACGGTCTAACCATGGTGTCTACTGGTCTATTTTTTCAATTTTCGTGGGAGGCACCCCATGGTCGTGGTTTTGGGGGATCTGGCCGTGGTGGCTAACATGTTATTCATATTTTTTTCGTTTTTGTTTTCTCTTCTTTTTTTTCTCTATTTTTTTCTTTCAACATATTACAAAAATAGTTAAAATAAAAGCTAAGGAAAGAAAAAGGAAAAAAACCTTGGGTTGCCTCCCAAGTAGCGCTCTTTTAAGGTCACGAGCTTGACCCTTCTTCTATTCTTGGTCCGGATCAAATAGTGTATGGACATTGACTTTATCAATAGATTATCCCACAAGAAACGGTTTTAATCACTGTCCATTAACTGTGAATGCACCGATGGACTTACTCCCTATTTCAACTGCTTCATTTGGTTGAACCTTGATGGCCTTAAATGGTCCTGACTAAACCTGTCAATTCGGCGGGCGGGTAAAATACAGGTCGGGTGTATTCAGATTCGGGTAAAATACGGGTCGGGTGTATTTCGGTTTCGGGTAAAATACGGATCGGGTGTATTTCAGTTTTACGAGTTTCGGATCAACCCAACGGATTTCAAGCACCTTTTTATTGAATTATTTCTTTTTTTTTGTCAAAATAAAAAAATCGAAATATTTATTGCTTAAAGTTGTTTGTATTTAATGAACAAGCATTGTAATTGTAATTTCTTCAAAGAATACCAAAAATATCCAAACTTTTCAACATGATATATGAAATTCATATGCGAGTGGGCAATGAGTCACGTTGGATGGGTTGGCCCATATATTAAAGTATTAATAATTGGTAAGGTCATTCATGGTCGGCCCATCTAAAGCATGTTAACAAATTAGAGTGGTTCGACCCATTAATAGCTCGTTTATAATTTGAGGTTTCATTAATTAACCTAACATTACCTAATCAGGCATTCTTAATTAGTACGTTTACCCTAACACGAACATAAGTTGGTCCATTACCCAACATTGCATCAGATTCAAGACCAATTAGAAGGAATCCAAACGAAAGAATATTATATACGTGCAAGATATTATAATTATCTATTAAGTATAAAATTAAAATTTTAGATTATTATAGAATAATCTTATTTAAAATGTAATGAAACATATTCATTTTACCAATAATATAGTGGCATGACTCGCACATTTTCAATACTTATCTAATTCTAAATTATTTTTTTAATATTAGAGGTATTTCATGGCCATTTTCTAAAATTGTATCATTTATAAGTTACATAAGACGTTGTCTTATGGGAAAAAAACGGGAACCATTGTCTAATTTGCGAAGGGATATGATAATTGTACAATTTCTCTCTAAACGATTCATTATAATGAAAAACAATTATTGCTAAGAGGAAAAAAATAAAGAAAATAAAAAATAATTATATAATGTTCGGGTCAAGCGGGCGGGTTCGGGTTCAGGTCGGGTTTGACCCAAAAATTTGCGGGTTTTTCGGGTTCTGTTTATTCCGAGTTTGAGTCTAGAAAATCATGTTCAAAATCCAAAACTTTTGGGCGGGTTCGGGTCGGGTTTTCGGGTCGGATCAATTTTTGACAGGTCTAGTCCTGACTATCGGGGATTTCAGTTTGCCAGGAAACAATCTCAATCTGGAGTTAAATAATAGGACGACATCTCCTTTTTCGAACCTCTTCTTCATGATATGTTTATCGTGCCACTTCTTAGTTCATTCTTTGTAAATACGCGAACTCTTAAGGCTTCCAACCTTAGCTCATCCAGCTCATTTAGTTGCAAAGATCTCCGTTCTCCCACTACCTTTAGATCAAAGTTAAGTATCTTTATAACCCAGTATGCCTTATGTTCCATCTCTACTGGCAAGTGACAAGACTTCCTAAACACCAACCGATATGGAGTGGTGCTGAGAGGGATCTTATAAGTGGTGCGGTATGCCCAAAGAGCATCATCAAGCTTGAAGGCTCAATCTTTACGGGACCGATCCACTGTTTTCTCCAGGATGCTCTTCAATTTTCTATTTGAGAGTTCCCCCTGCCCACTCATTTAGGGATGGTAAGGCGTAGCAATCTTAACAAAATCCCATATTCTTTTAAAAGTAACTCAAGAGGCTTGTTACAAAAACGTGTGCGTCACTTAGAAGAGCTCTTGGCGTGCCAAACCTTGTGAAAATATTCTTCTTGAGAAACTTAAGGACAACTTTTGAATCTTTAGTTGGGGAGGCGATGGCTTCCACTCGCTTAGAAACATAGTCAATCGCTACAAGGATGTAAAGGTTGCTATGAGAAAGAGGAAAATGACCCATAAAGTCAATCCCCCATACATCAAATAATTCTACCTCAGGTGTGCCACTTTAAGGCATCTCATGCCTTTTGGAAATGTTCCCTGTTCACTGACATCTATCACAAGTCATACAAATTTCCTTGCGTCTTTAAAGAGTGTGGGCCAATAGAAGCCTGCTTGGAGTACCTTCTATAAATCCCATCTCCACATAGCTTGAAGCATAGAAATGGTGCAAGACACTATGAACCTCATCTTCAGGCAAGCATCTTCTATAAATCCCATCTCTACATAGCTTGTAAAGGAAAGGTTCTTCCCACACATAGTCTTTGGCATCTGTAAAGAACTTGTTTCTTTGTTGGTAGGACAATCCTGGAGGTAACACTCCACACACCTTGAAGTTCACCATATCAGCATACCATGGGGCAGCTTGTTGGGATATGGCGAATAACAGCTCATCGGGGAAGGTGTCATCAATGGGAAGCTCTTCACTAGGAGTGGCCTCTGGGCCTAAACAAGATAGATGATCGGCAACCACATTTGCCAATCTTACCTTATCCTTGATTTCCAAATCAAACTCTTGAAGAAAGAGGACCCATCAGATGAGTCGGGGTTTGGAATCAGATTTCTTCATTAAATGTTTCAAAGGGGCATGATCTCTGAAAACAATGACCTTAGAATTAATCAAATAGGATCTAAATTTTTCCAAGGCAAAAACAACTGCTAAGAACTCCTTCTCAGTTGTGGCATAATTCGCGTGAGCCCCATTGAGAGTACGACTTGCATAGTATGTAGCATAAGGCTTATTATCCTTTCGTTGGCCTAAAACAGCCCCCTACTGCATAGTCACTTGCATCACACATTACTTCAAAAGGTAGCTCCCAATCTAGTGCTTGCATTACTGAGGCGGTGACCAATGCCTCCTTTAACCTGTGAAAAGCACTCAAGCATTCTTTATTAAACTCAAAATGCACATCCTTGACAAGTAATTGGGTGAGAGATTTTGCAATTTTTGAAAAATCTTCAATGAACCGCCGGTAAAAATCGACGTGTCTGAGAAAACTCCTCACATCTTTTAAAGAAGTTGGAGGTGGCAATTTCTCAGTCACCTCCACCTTTCCTTTGTCAACCTCAATGCCTTTATTAGAGACAACATGACCAAGAACAACCCCCTCTTACACCATAAAATGGCATTTCTCCCAATTCAAGACCAAATTCACATCTTCGCATCTTTGCAAAACCTTAGATAAGTTATTCAAGCACTGGTTATAGGCTACACCATACAAAGAAAAGTCATCTATAAAGACTTCTATTATGTCTTCAATAAAATCAGAAAAAATGGCCATCATGCAACGTTGAAATGTGGCAGGTGCATTGCATAGCCCAAATGGCATTCTTCTATAAGCATACGTACTATAAGGACATGCAAAAGTATTCTTTTCTTGGTCACTAGGATGGATAGGGATTTGAAAGAATCCTGAATATCCATCAAAGTAGCAAAAATATGAAATTTTTAGCCAATTGTTCAAGCATTTGGTCAATGAAGGGAAGGGGAAGATCTTTAAGGGTGGCTTTATTCAGTTTCCAATAATCAATGCACATATGCCAGCCTATGACAGTCCTAATAGGGATTAGCTCATTATTCTCATTTTTTATAACAGTCGTCCCTCTTTTCTTAGGAACAACGTGGACCAGGCTTACCCACGCACTATCAAAGATAGGGTAAATAATGTCGGCCGCAAGCAACTTCAAAATTTCCTTTTTAACTACTTGCATGCTAGGGTTCAATCTTCTTTGGTGTTCAATTGAAGGCTTATGGTCATCTTCCATTAAGAGTTGATGCATACATAAAGAATGATGAGTTCCTTTTAAGTCATCAAGGGTGTATCCTATGGATTTATGATGTTTCCTAAGTACTCTAAGCAAAGAATCTATTTGGGTCGCATTCAAATTTGCGTTCACAATCACTGGGTATGTAGATTTTGGTCCAAGAAATTAATACCTTAGGGATGAAGGGAGAGGTTTTAGTTCAACATCATGAGCTTTTACCTCATCAGAAGAGGGCTTACTTTCTTCTTATAATGATTCTACCTTAGCAGTAGAAAACGGAATTGGTGGAGAGGCTTCTAGAAGTTGAGCACAATCGGCTACTTCAGGATTTTCATCCTTAGGCCCTGTTCTTTTCAGTGGGAAATGAGGAGTGTGGGATGGGTGATTGTGGGAAAGGGAGGGAAGGAGTGGGTGAGTGTGGGTGAGAGTGGTTTTTTTTTAAGTGTGAGAAAGGGGGGGAAGAAGTGGGTGAGAGTGGGTAGAAGTTGAATGAAGTTGGGGAGTTGGTTTAAGTTATATATTTTTGTACGTAATTGTGTGTACAAATAATCTGATAGCAATTGTGAGCAGTTTTAATTTTTCGGATGTTATGTAACAGTTTTGTTTTTTTTCTTTTTCATTAATTTTTCATTTTTTTAAATTTTTTTAAATTTTGAATTCTTTATTGTAGTTTTTAAATTTTTTATTTTTTTATTTTTTAATTGTTTTTTTTATTTTTTATTTGTTTTATCTTTTTGGGTTTTTAATTTTGTCGTTTTTGTTTTTATTTTTATTTTATAGTTTTGAATTTTTTTAATTTTTTTATTTTAATTTTTTTATTTTTTATTTTTTATTTTTTATTTTTTGATGTTTGATTTTTTGTGTATTTATTTTTATTTTTTTAAAAAAAATTTAAAATTTTAATTTTTTTGTTGTTTTTTTTATGTTGTTGTATTTTTTTATTTTTTTATTCCAGACAAACAACCAACAAAAAATTCCCAAAAAAAAATTTAAAATTGAACATTACGGTTCGTAAATTCTTATTTATGTTAATGATACCAATGAAATTAGTTTGAAATTCGAAATCAGTAGTCACCGAAAAAATTATCTGAAGACAATCTTATTATATCCAACTGCAATCTACGAATCCAATAAAAATGTGACATCTGTAAAGGTGTGCTATGTTGTATCCTATCAGCTAGCCTCTAACATCTACTAGACACTCAGCTCTCCCCTCTCTTTCTCTCTAAACTCCCAGCTCTCACCATTCCTCTTTGTTAGTGCCCGTGGTGTCCAACGTTGGTCAGCCGCTGTAGCAACGCCGGCCATCCCATCGCCGGCCGTAGCAGCAGGTCGGTCGTCTGGCCACATCACCGACCATCTCCCACGGCACCGAGCACCGATCTCGCACACCGCCAGCGCCAGCTGTAACAATCCCGGGCAGGGCGCCTACCTCACCGGCCATCTCCGACATCACTGGTCCTCTCCCTCCTGACCGACCATCTCCCCCACCATGCGCGCGAGGTCCCCACCCCCTGCAGCTCCCACCGTGCGGTGTCCGACGCTGCTTCGAACACCCCGGGCAGCCCTCCGTCCTCTCGGCCAAATTTGGGCGTCGCCGTTGACATCCTGACGCCTGCCCGGCGACCTCCCCGATTCTGAGTTATAAGTATGAGGAGTTCATTCTGCTTGTATTCTTGAGTCCAGTTTCCAGGAACAGCTCACACCAAGATAGCTCATATCTTGAGTCCAGTTCCTAACTTACTTATCTCAGGGGGGAAACAGCTCACGCCCTTTTGCGTCCAGTTTCCGCCCTTTGGCCAACTTTCCAGCACATTCTTAGACTTTAAAGACATATCATTTCTCTGTTTCAAATGCTTACTTGGCTGAAAACTCGCTTTTTAAAGTAAACAACTATAACCTTTTGAATTGCTTATAATTCACTTCCTTTTCAACTTAAAACCTTCTTACAATGTCAATACGTTTGGTAAATCATAAATCGTCTTCGTAAATAGCTTAAAAGCTTCTTATAGACGTTATAAGTTTATTAACACATAAATCGACTTTCTTTGAAACTTGAAAACTTCTTAAAAACGCAATGAGCTTGTTAAATCGTAAAACGATTTCGTTTTGAACTTAAAAGCTTCGTATAAGAGTAATATGGCTACTAACTTGCAAAAGGACTTCGTTTTTTAACTTAAGAAGCTCTTATAGACGCAAAACGTTTGCTAATTTATAAAACGACTTCATTTCTAACTTAAAAGCTTAATATAAACGTAATACGTTTATTAACTCGTAAAACGACTTCCTTTTAGACTTAAAGGCTTCTTTTAAACGTAAAACGTTTACTAATTCAAGGAACAACTTCGATTTTAGCTAAAAGCTTATTATAAACGTAATAGGTTTGCTAATTCATGAACGAACAAACTCAAAACGCTTTAGTTAGCGTTTAACTCAAATTAAATTCGTAATTGAAACTTCAGTTGCTATTCTATAACTCCTTTCAACTCTTTTTTTAAAACTCAAGAAGGGTGTATAAATGAACTAAAGACTTAAAACGCTCCAAATTTGCTATTATTTAAAAACTGTAAGTATTTGACTCGTTTATAAGATAACAAGGTTTCTTTGTAGGACTACGCAGACAAACTTCCGGAAACGTAGAAGTGAGGGTGGAAGTTCAGGTGACAGAAGGCGGCTGAGGGAGGAATTGGATTCCGAAGTTCATAATGCTCTTGCACTGATGCGCGTGTGAGCGAAGGCCAGACTTCACCTCCCGCCATCTATTTACGAGAAGGTCCTTACGAAGTTGAGGGAGCACCCTGGGGTTGCTGCCAAAGGAGAGGATTTCATATTCACTGTCATGGAATATATTAGACGCGAGCAGGATTTTGAGTACTTTGCAGTTTTCAATAATAACGATATTACCAGATATTTACGAGTTAGAGGGTTGGGGGATGTTTGATTGTAGGGATTTGCTGCTTTATGAGTTGGGTTCTCAGTTTCCATGTTTTAGGAATGACTTGACATTTAAATTTGTTGTATGAATGTAGTGAGCACGAGTAGTTGTCGTGTTGGTTTGTGTAACTGCATTGTTATTTTATGGCAAGTACTTTGCGATTGTTAGTTGTTGCCCAACGAGGAATTTATTTGCTTCCATTTGTCTCTAACGATTTTATGCTTGTACATGATGTAGAATGGACGAGGAAGAAGATTGTGTTGTGGACACTCTTGTCTTGCACACACTCGTACGAAGTTGTTCACCGCGACGTAGAGCTTCACCCCCGAGACTACCAAGGATTATTGGTGGGGAAAGTGGCGGGCCATTCATACATCGAGTGCTGAATAGTACTAGGGAAGATTTTTGTCGGCAATTGCTGCGGCTAGATCGAGATGCTTTTATACATCTAGTTAACGTCATCGTAGAGAGGCACGCTATAAATGAGGGACGCTTTATTAAAGTGGCTGAAATCGTTGCTCAAAGCTTATATATTTTTGCACGAGGAGCAAGCTACCGTGATGTGCAGATTCGATTTCAACATTCACCGTCGACTACAAGCACCTATCATAACCAACTCTTGGAAGCTTTAGTTACGTTATCTGCAGATATCGTAAGGCCGTACCGCAGTCAGGACGAAGTGCCCCCAGAAATTGCGCAAAAGCCGGGGTTCTACTGGCCGTATTTGAAGGTACGTTCGCAACCTAAAAAAAACGTATGTAATGTGTATGATGATCCAATGTTTGCAACTCACAACATTTGTGCGTTGATATGTAGGACTGTATTGGAGCATTAGATGGAACCCATATTCAATGCAGAATTGCAGATGACATAGGCCAACGTTATCGAAATCGTAAAGGGGATAAGACTTGGAATGTTTTGATGGTCGTCTCATTCGACGGCATGATTACGTATGTCAATGCTGGTTGGGAGGGCAGTTCCCATGATCTATCAGTACTACAACATAGCATAGTTGAACCAAAGTTTGACTTCCCTCATCCATCGCCAGGTACCCCTGTTTGTTGGTGTAATATGTGTTTAGTATTGTCTCCGATAATGTGGTCATCATTGAATGATATGTTGTCCATATGTGGTCAGGGAAGTACTATTTGGTGGATTCCGCATATCCAAATACGATTGGGTACTTAGCACCTTATAAAGAGAGCGGTGTTCGGTACCACATTCCCGAATTCAGCAGAGGTCGTCAATGCGACGGTGCCAGACGAGGGATGAAAGAGGAGTTCAACTATCGTCATTCTTCTTTGCGGGGCACGGTTGAGCGAACTTTTGGGGAGATGAAGGCTACATGGAAGATATTAGATGACAGGATGCCCCAAGTGACATTACAAAAATAGATTCAAATAATAGTCGCAGTTTGCACCCTCCATAACTTTATTCGTCTCCATCGATATGGCATCCAAATATCACCAAGACCCCCTTCTACTACAGCAGAACATGATGATATGTTCCTTGATTCGAATGCCAAACAATTCATGAATCAATTTAGGGATCAACTAGCTACTGATATGTGCGAGTCTGCTGCGACCTGATATATGCAATGTGTATGGCCTTACAGTGCCAATGTCGTTAATGTTGCAATATGTGTTCGTTTCTAAGGGTACAACTTTATTACTGTGGAATGAATATTCGGTTTCATATGAAATTAGTGAAATTATTGCACGAACACTTCTACCGCCAACAACAATGATAACATTTTACAATGTAAATCATTACGAGTACTCTCACAACCGTTACCGTTTATAACATCCCCTACTTCTATCGCGAACACCGAATTAAAACATCTGTAGTTTCTGTCAACATGTATGATGACCGGAAAATAAAGTGTTACATATACGACAACAACAATCCACATGTTTTTGAGCTATAACAACAAATGGGAATTCAACGGAAAACTATTTCTAACCATATGTTCCATTTCAAATTTGAACTTCAAACATCTAGCAGTCACGAATAACTACAATTTGCATATCAACGTACAAATGTAATGCATATAAAAATTACTATTTTTGGGGTATTTATTTTTATCGTTCTTTTTATGTTGTTGTAATTTTTTTGGGTTTTCAATTTTTTATTAGAGAAAAACAACCATCGGAAAGTTGCAACAAAAAATTACAACAAAAATACATGCAAAACATTATAACATAAGAACATAGATAATAAATACAAAAAAATAAAACATTTAAAACTAACAAAATTAAACAAATTTAAGACAAATAAAAAAATACAACACAAAAGAATGTAAACATTGAAAGATTTTACCAAAATAAAAATGACCAATTTAAAAACAAAAAAAAACCTTCCAAAAATACCCAAAAATAAAACTGAAAAGTAAAAAATAACACATACAAAATAAAAACGTGACACAATGAAAAACAAAAAATATACATAAAAAAATTAAAAGATAACAAATAAATTAAAAAAAATACAAACACACAAACAATACAGAAATAAAGAAAATAAAAACCAACGACATCTTCAAATTAAATACAACTCTTCATAATTGATATCAGATTACTCAGACATTCAATTACATCAATTATAAGTGTTTTTAAACTATACAAACTAGTAATTATAGGTACATGTGGGTGAAAGTGGGTGAAAGTGATATTTTTGTTTAAGTGTGGGAAAGAGTGGGAAAGAGGGGGAAGAAGTTGGTGAGTGTGGGAAGCAGTGGATTGGGTGCATTTCCCACCCAAAAGAACAGGGCCTTAGTAGTGTTATTGTTCAACATCAGGTGCTCAAGTGGATCTTTAGGTTCAAGGCTAAATGTAGTTGCTCGAATTAAACTATCAACCACATCAATCTTATTACACTCATCAGAAATGGATGGGAACTTACAGCTTTTAGTAAATTAAACTCCACATGATCATTTCCCACATCAAAAGATAATGTACCATTTTTCACATTGATACGACATCCAACGGTGGCGAGGAATGGTCTCCCAAGAATGATGGGGGTTCGTGTATCCTCCTCCATTTCTAGGATCACAAAGTCTGCTGGTACATATAAATCCCTTACTTTTATTAGAACATCCTCACCTAGTTCCAATTTTTTACACATAGAAAGGGGCATTAAGCTCACGCTGGATCCTAAATTACATAAGGCACGGTCGATAGGCATACTCCCTATCAAGCAGGGAATTGAAAAACTACCAGGATCCTTTAGCTTAGTAGGAAGCTTGTTTTGGATCATTGTACTACATTCTTTAATCAAACCTACAGTTTCATGTTCTTTAAACTTTCTTTTGTTGGACAGAAGTCATTTCAAAAATTTAGCATATGAGGGCATTTGAGTTAGGGCTTCCATAAACGGAATGTTTATGTAGAGTTTCTTAAGGACTTTTAAAAACTTCCCAAATTGCGAATCAAGTTTAGCTTTGGCCATCCTTTGAGGAAATGGTAAAGGTGTGGTGTAGGGCTTTGGGGAAATGGTCTTAGGGTCTTTAGTAACCTCATCCACTTATGGACGACATCATCGATCACTTCCTTAGAGGGTGGAGACATCTCTTTCTCGATATTCTCAACATGCTCATTCTTATCATGCAAAGATTCATCATTGGTAATCTCCTTAGGTCCCTCTAGTTGTTTTCCTCCTCTCAAAATCATTGCATTACATTTCTCCCTAAGATTAAGCTCAAACTTACTAGGTCCATCTGAGGGTGTAGATGAAAAACTAGCTTTTTGGACAATTTGGGCTTCCAACATCCTATTATGAGTCATAAGCACATCAACCTTTGAGGCTAATTGCTTAATATACTCATCATGTTTTTGTTATGCCATAAGCATACTTTCCATCATTGCTTCTAAATTGGACTTTTGTGGCATTTGAGATGGGAACGGGGGTCTTTGAAAACCAATGGGTGGTCTAGAATTCATAGAGGGCACATTTGATGGATTTGGCTTATACCTATAGGAGAAATTTAGATGATTCTTCCAACCGAATTATATGTACTATAATAAGGGTTATTGGTCGGTCTCAAATTGAAGTTTTGAACATAATTAACTTCACTAGGGTCTTAGGAAAAAGGTCTCCCAACTTGACAATTCAAAGTTACATGCTCAATAGAACCACAAATTTCACAAGGGGAAGGGGCACTAGAATTCACAGCATTAACATTCATTCGATCCAGCCTTTGGGTCATAGCATCTACTTTAGCAGAAAGTAAAGTAAGCGCATCAACTTCAAGCTTACCTCCAACCCGTTTAGGTTGGCCTCGTTCGGTGGACCATTGAAAATTATTGAGTGGCATTTCCTCAATCAGATTGTAGGCTTCATCCTCTGTTTTGCTCATCAAAGTTCCTCCTGCTGCCACATGAATAGTGGACCTCACAGACTGGGTTACACCATTATAAAAGACATGGACAATCATCCAACATTGACGACCATGATAGGGCCATAGGCGTAGCAAATCTTTAAACCGCTCCCAGGCTTTGTAGATCGTCTCTTCATCTTTTTTCATGAAATTGGTGATCTGATTTCTCAAGTTTGGTGTTTTGTTCGAAGGGAAGAACTTGGCGAGGAAAGGTCTTGTCAGCTCATCCCAAGTGCTAATGCATCCAGATGGAAAGGGATGTAACCAAGCCCTTGCTTTATCCCTCAAGGAGAAAGGAATTAGGCGCAAGTGAATCCCGTCAGTGGAGACTCTATTAAGCTTTAATGTATCGCACACCTCTAAAAAGACCAAGAGGTGTAAATTCGGGTCTTTCAAAGGCGTTCCTCCAAACTGGGATTGCTGCACCATCGAAATAAGAGCCGGTTTGACCTTGAAATTATTGCTATCAACAGTAGGGCGAGCGATGGTTGAGGCAATCCCTTGGACTCCAGGAGTAACCAAATCTCGAAGCGTTCTCCTTTGGTCACCTCCTCCACCTGCCACACTTGTTGGATTCCTTCTAGCCTTGCATCTTTGTTCTTTAATCCTTTGCTTTTTCCTCCTTAAGTGAAAATTCCTTTCAATCTCAGGATCGGGTTCGTACAAGATCGGACTTCGCATAAACAGAAAAAATTCCTACAAACACTATCACCAACACTACCAGCGCAATTAAACAAGAAAAGAAAATAACAATAAAAGATAATAAAATACTTAATCACTTTCGCAAGACTAACTCAATAGTTAACAGTTTAGTCCCTGGCAACGGCACCAAAAAATTGATACGGCCACAAGCGCACGGGTATTTCGTACTATGGATAAAAGATATCGTTCCTTAGGGACTAATGTAATCTATCGAGTCTTGTCTATCGGATTGTGCTAAGTAAAATTCTAATTCAAAGGGTTCGATTTAACAACTTCTAATTCGCTAATTTTTAAATCAATCAAGGAAAAATATGTGTAGGAATTCATGTATTAGATATGATAAGTGATTGGATCAAAACCACTAACATGTACTTTTTTTTCTCTAATTAGTTAATCTCTAGGAATTGCTATACATCCAAAAAAATTTAGTCTATTCTTTTGAACTCAACCAAATTTGCCTAAACTAAGCAAAAGTCGTTCTTGTAAACTAATTTGTCTTAATCCAAGTTAATTATCTTCGATTACTTTCTAGTCCTCCTAACATGCAAATCTCTCTTTCGAGACGACATCATGTCAGGTCTAATCAAGCAGTCTAACAACCAAATGTCACCTTTCAGTTTTTCAACCGATTGTTTCAATTGTGCAAGCAAATTTTGGCCAAAAATCCACTAACAACATGAATAACACTGACAGAACGAAATCAACCCAATCATGAAGATGAGAACAATCCTTTAAATTAAAACATGATCCAACAACACTTCCGTATACTACTAAATCCCTAGATAAAAATTAAACTACTCACACATGATTAAGAGTTAATTAACTAACCAATGTTTTGCGAAATCAGAGCGGAAGGGCTTGACTGAGAATAGCCTTCAACCAAGGGCTTCAGAGCTCCTAAAGGTCAATCACTCACACTCAAGATTTGCCACTAATACAATAACCAAACTAAGAATCTAATTAAAAGAACAAAAATTTGAGAAAGATAAACTAATGCTAAACTTGCTTGCTATGCATCTCCCCTCTTCTGCTGCTGCCTGAACGAGGCCTTTTATAGGAAAACTAGGATGATTTCAGCCACACAGCTAAAGGAAAACGAAGAGGCAAAGGTTTCACCTCTCACCACGGTCCGACCATGGTCTGGGCTGGAACTAGTTTCCTACTTTATTTTTGCTCCACGGGCGTAGCAACACATAGGTGTCCATGGGAGAGGTCAAAATACATCTACTAAGGGTCAAATGTTGGCCGAAAAGGCTTAAAATCCTACAAAACACATCAAACAACTATACCCAAGCAGAAATTGAGAATAGGAGTATAAACAATAACACTAAGCACATAATTCTCCTAAAAATGAAGCCAAATAGCCCTAAAATGATGTATACATTAAGCACTTATCAAGCACTTTACTTCAATTTAGTTCATTTTGTGAAGCCTTTTAGATCAAGTACTATTAAGGTTTTCCAGCCAGCTAGACAATCTATTTCGTTAATGCCATCCATAAGTGGAGATCGCCACATTAGTAGAATAATTAATAGAATGCCTCTTCCTGAAGTCCTCTACAATGACATTCAATTCGAAGACCAATCCATGTCTCCCACCTTTTGTTAATCAAACCTCCTTCTGCGTCAAATGTTATGATTAGAATCAAATTTCAAGTTAATAGAGCTTACCTCAATAAAGAATTCTACCAAAAGTACAACCAACTGTATCGAAAATGATTTTTTTCAACCTTTCCAAAACCCTCTCAATTATTACTAAAAAATCATTTACTATAATCATCTGGATAAAATCCATGAACTATACCTTTTTTCGATTGACTAATGAACTATTTTCTATAACATGATATTTTTTATCTAAATTACAATCCATAAATTTGTGTCATAGAAAGATAAGTAAATTTATTGCATAATCCCATTACAAGAGTCAATGGTCTCCCTCAACCTCCCATTACAGCTTGTATCCATTCTTGTCTCTCACGATGAGTCCATCATAGGGAAGTCCTTTTAAAAAAACCTTAGGGAGGGAGATAAGGAGAAAGAAGATCTGTAAGAAATCCCAAACACTTTTAAAGAATTCGCTATTATTCCTATAGAAAACATAAAAAAAAATATGGATAATGAATAAACCAAATTAATTTTTCAAGCTCTTGAAAAATAAAAAAAAAATCTTCATTGTCAAAACAAATATTTTGTACTAGTGAGAATCAATTCAAAATTTAGATTCAGAGTCTAATATCTCAAACAAGCTAAATTTAATTCAAGATAATTTCAACAACCTTCAAATTGACAAATTAGATATAAAACCCAGAGAGAAGATGAAAAGTTAAACTCAACCATATTATTCTACGTCTCTGTATTTTCAATACGAAACCAACAAACCACTAGCCCAATCTAAATATAGTGAAACTACCATACCTTCAAACAAAATTACTTTTGGACAATTATTTGATTCATTAAAAAAAAATTAGGATCCTTTTGCAGAACATTTAGCCTCCCAAAATTAAGAGTTAAAAAGCTAAAAAAAAAATTAAATATAGCTATTTCAAACCCTAAAAATTTAGTTTTAAAAATGAAGATACCCAAGAAAATTATATACAAAACAAGCCACATGGCAGACAAGATTGAAAAGAAAAGCAAACTATATGTACATTATTTAAGATCTCTTTTACTTAAAAACGCTACCATCCAACTAGGACATCCGTGCCCTTTGGGAAAACAAGAAAATACTCAAATATCTCAAAAGGAATGTATAACTTAACAACCTATATCAATTATTGATCAAATTAACTACAAAAAATGGTATGTTTACATTACCTTAAAAATTAAAGATAACTTTAAAATAACAACAATAGCACTTCTCAACAATGACGTAAAACATAATTATGTTAATGAAGAATTAATTCCATCGCAATATTCTGAAAGACTAGAAGAATAGCTTCATAATACAAATGGAGCCATACTACAAACAAAATTATCAAATGTTTATATTTATAATAAAAGCTATTATTTTAAAAACTCACTCATCATAATTAAAATCTAAGTCAAGGAAATATTGGTGTATGATATGGAAAGAAAATGATTCTACAACAGGACAATCAAGATATGCTTTTGAAATTATGAAAACACCATCAGTTCAAAAAATTTAGATGAAATAAACAGTCTACTATATTGATGTATGCTAAATTCAGAAGCTTGGTAAGAACCAAATCTAGCAACTCAACATGGAAGATATGCCCTGGAATAAAGGAGAACAACTCCAGTGACCAAGACTGAAGATCCACCGCCAACCTTCCTAAAGCCTGAGCACCAAAAGATCAGATAAAGGACTACTCCGAAACACCACCAATGTAGGATAAAGTTTAAAGAGACTTATAGGGGATTTGCTTAAACCAGCAACTGAGGATTTCATACCTCATAATCTGCAACTTACAATGAAAATCAAGGCTCATATACTCAACCTTACTTACATAGGCAACGGGTAAAATAGAATATGCTGAAGGATTAACAAAGCAAAAACAGTTTTGAATCAAATAACCTAAAAACAGCAGCAAAGCTTTGATCCCTGACACCTAATCACATTGCTAATCTCAATTACTGAGGTGTCAAGCCTTTATAGCATCTAGGTACTGCTAATGATGACCTTGGGGAGCCAAATGCAGCCATTAATCAAGTGATGAGCCCGGCAATCAGCAAAGTACAGCACTCTGAAATCCATTGGGTCAAAGGGTATTTCCAAGGTACTTAAGCTGGTTAAAGGTAGATGCTTAATGACCTAATGCTGCAACTTTAGAACCTTCAATGATAAATATTTACACATATTTTCAAGTTCTTAAGCATGCCAAAACGAGCTGCTAAGTTGGAGCCAAATTAGCCCTTTGAAAATGCTGTTAATGCTGGACAAAAATGCTAGCTGTTTCAGCAAAGGTCAATCAACCTCTGTCATTTAATAGCTGAATTAGGTGCTAGAAAATGAGGTAGGTTACCATCCAAAAAGACCCGAAACTCCTTAACTCATATTGATTCACCAATGACTTGTTGGGGTACTCAGAAATGCACTGAACTGCAGATGACCTTTATTGAAACTAAACTAAAATAAGGCTATTGGCTGGCCTCAAAATGACCTGAATAAGCTTGTAGGGGTGCTAGGGTATCCAACATAGCAAGGATCTCCCTAAACAAGCATCAAAACTACACTGCTTTCCTTCATATAATAGATCATCGGGGTGATCAGCAAGCAAAGTCTTTGATCTCCTGGCTAAGGGTCTTGAACTGAGGCCTGATCTGCATCATCCTCCCCCGCTTTAAAAGGATTTGCCCTTGAATCCCCATAATCAATATCATCCTCTATATAGGGACTAAGGTCTCCCACATTAAAGGTGGCAGAGACAGCCATATCTCTAGGTAGCTCCAATTTGTATGCATTAGTCCCTACCTTAGCTAGGACCTTGAAAGGTCTATCTCCTCTAGCCATCACCTTGTTTTTCCTCCTGGTAGGAAACCTTTCTTTCCTAAGGTGCAACCAGACAGGATCTCCAGGCTGGTACTCTGCACTCTTTCTATTCTTGTTGGCCTTAACCTCATATGCTTCATTGACTCTCTATGTGAGCTCTAATCTGCTCATGTTGTTTCTTCATTTCCTTGGCCCTGTTTTTAGCTTCAAAACTAACTTTGCAATCAGTCGGCAGTGGATAAGATCAATGGGAGTAAGGGGTTGATCCCATAGAATGCCTCAAATGGAGAGCACCCAGTAGCCCTGACAGGTGTTCTATTGTATGCAAACTCAGCATGTGGGAGCTTGAGATCCCACTCTTTTAGGTTCTTTTGGACCAAAGTCCTAAGGATGGTAGACAAGTTCTTGATTATAACTTTAGTTTGGCCATCAGTCTGGGGATGGCAGGTGGTGTTATAAAGCAACTTGGTTCCCAGTAGATACCAAAGACTCCTCCAAAAGTGAGACAAAAATTTGGTGTCTCTATCATTCACAAAGGTCCTTGGTACCCCGTGAAGCCTGATTATCTCCTTAAAGCCCAAGTCGGCAACATGGGATGCATCATCAGCGTTGAGACAAGCTGCAAAGTGAGCCATTTTGGAAAACCTACCAACAACCACTGTCACTGACTCTTCACCCCTCCGACTTCTTGGCAAGGCTACTATGAAATCCATGCTGACATCCTCCCATGGCCTTAAAGGGACTGGAAGTGGGGTGTAAAGGCCTTGATGGAACTCACTTTTGGCCCTGTGGTAGATAAAGCATCTTAACACATTCCTATGAACATCTTCTCCCATTCTAGGCTAAAAGAAATGCTCCTTTAGGATATCCAAGGTCTTATTCAAGCCAACATGGCCAACAAGAGATCCTCCATGGGTTTCCCTAACCAATAACTCCCTCATAGGACAAGCTGGAACAAACAATTTTTTCCCTTTAAACAGAAATCCCTCTTGTATCATGTAGGGACCTTGAGTTGAAGTGTTCTTCACCAAGTCTTGAAATGTTGGATCTTCATGATAATAGGCTTGCAAGGCTTGTAATCGCAAGAACTTTGCTCCCAGAACTGAGATTAAAGCATACCTCCTAGAAAGGGCATCAACTACTTCATTTTCAGTGCCCTTCTTGTACTTGGTAGAGAAAGTGAAAGCTTGTAGAAACTCAACCCACTTAGCATGTCTGGCATTGAGTTTTGGTTGACCATTGAGGAACCTTAAGGCCTGATGATCAGAATGAAGTACAAAAGCCTTAGGTTTGAGATAATGACTCCAGTGACTCAATGCCCTCGCTATTGGATAGAATTACTTGTCATGTGTTGAATAATTGAGCTTGGGACCACTACGTTTCTCACTGAAATAGGCCAAGGGTTTCCTGAGTTGAGTCAGAACAGGCCCAATGCCAACTCCACTAGCATAAAACTCCACCTCAAACAATTACTCAAAGTTAGGCAAGGCTCGGACAGGTGCCTCAAAAAGCTTTTGCTTGATTGTCTCAAAGGCCTTCTGAGCTGCTGGAGGCCATGAGAACCTACCTCTTTCATGCACTCTGTGATTGGAGCCATGATTGAGCTGAAATCCTTGATAAACCTTCTGTAGAAAGAAGCTAGGCCATGAAAAGTTCTTACTGTTGTAACTGAGTTGGGGACCGGCCATGATCTGATTGCCTCTACCTTGGTCTCATCTACCTGAATGCCATCACAGAAGACCACATATCTAAGCAAAACAACCCTTGGAACAAAGAACTCACACTTTTAAAGCTTCCCATAGAGCTTTTGTGCTCTAAGTTTAGAAAAGCATTGCTTTAAATGTTGAACATGGTCTTGCTCAATCTTATTGTACACAAGGATACCATCAATGTATATGTAAGACCCACGTTTTTGTGTTTTCTGTTAAGCTAACTGTATTACCTTTTTACGTTAGAAAATCGTATTTTTAGTAACTGTATGAGTTAAATTATTATCGATCTCCTTTTGGGAGCAATAATTTTATTAAAAAGGATTATTATTGCTAATATTGATTTCAAAGTTAATTCGTATTATTTGCACTTAAATTATATCGATAGTTTAATGTAGTCGTTATTCGATTTATTTAGTCGTTTCCCGAGTACGATTAGGTTTTCAACCTTAGAATTAGTTTCGAGGTTTATTAAATCGAACCTAAACGTATTTGGGAACGAATAGTCGATAGAAGGTCGTACTAACGATTCAGGTGTAGAGTTCGAGATATGAATTAGATTAGCGACACCAATTATAGATTAGCTTAACACCCACAAAAAAAAGGGAAAGGGGGTCACCCCCTTTCTTCAGCCACTCATCGCGACCGGGGGTTCTCTGCCCCTGCCTCGACGACCACCAACGAGAGAGAGAGAGGAAGAGACGGCGGACTGCAGTGGCTCACCGACAGATGGTGGCCGGGCACTGTTGTGACCCTCTGCGCAATTTTTCGGAGACCAGTGTGAAAACAGAGAAGAATCGAGCAATATGAGAGAGAGGAAACAGAGGTCGAGGCCACGCCTAGTCAACGCCGGCAAGGTGCTACCGATGGGTTCGAGTATTGATGACCACCAAGAGCCGTGTGAGTCAAGGGTTCAAAAGCTAGGGTTTTGGGTTTGGCAAGACATTTGGACTAGGGTTTGGTCAGCGACTTGGATGTGTAATCGGTACTCAATTGGTGCTTACTGAGTTGGGGCTTAGGCTGAACTCGAAGATATGCGCGGTTTGGGGGCCTAGTTGAGCAGTCAGCCAGTAAGGGTCGAGGACTGGGGCCTTCCAAAATCCGAAGTCGAGCCTAAAGCCCTTTGAACGGTCCTTAGCTTGGAGTCCAGGTGGGTGTTTCTCACCTCCTAAGTATTAGTAGTTTCGAAATCGTTTTAAGCTTTAAGTTGCGATGCATGCTAAGTTAGTTAGTTTATGCCTAAAAACGACTTTGAATAGTTAAAAGTCAGTTTAGTTGATTAATACTCGAAAGTGGCTTGAATCGATACATGTTAGTTTAGTTAGTTCACGCCTGAAAACATAGTTCGAAATGAGTTATGCATGCTTAGATTCGATTCAAGTAAATCCAGTTAGTGCATGCCTGAAAAGTTGAGTTGATTAGTAACTTCGATGTAATAAGTGAATGCCTAAAGTTATGTTATGTTTAAATGACTTAAATAGGCTTGAAATGCAATGTCGAGACAAAAAATGACGCCTCGAATCGATGCATGTTATTTCAGTTAGCTCATGCTTGAAAAATGGCTTCGAAATGAATTATGCTTGTTTATAATCGATTCAAACATGTTTAGTTAGCTCATGCCTAATTAATAGTTTAAAATGAAATATGAATGCTTAGAATCGATTTTAGTACATTCAGTTAACACGTGCCTGGAAGTTTGGTTCGAAGTAAGTTGTGCATATTTAGAATCAAGTTTAGTATATTTAGTTAACGCATGTTTGAAAGGTCGACTCAAATAGTAAAACGAAAGCGTAGAATCGTATTATGCCTAAATGACCAAGTAAGCCTAAATAAGTGAATTGTTTTGCGCTTAAATAGTGATTCGATTCATGTTAAGCTTAAATGGCATAAATAAGCATGCTTAGTAAAACGCTTGAATCGTATTATGTCTAAATGACCATATTAGCCTAAGTAATGAACCGTTTCATGCTTAAATGGAGATCTAGATCATACTAAGTTGATTGACATAAGTAGGCCGGCTTGGTAACCATAATGTGGTAGACGAATGCCGCGAGAATGTAAATGACGTAAGAGGCTAAATGTAACGTGAAGCCAACGCGTGTCCATTTAGCGTGCTTGGCTTTAGAAAGGCATGTTTAACTAACCTACATGAATGCAAATCACATCCCATGCTTCTTATTAAGTTTAGTTCGTATGAATGCTTACATGTATACATATATATGTGCTTGGATATGATCGTTGGTTGCAGCGCTCGACTAACTGTTAGTTAATTGATCGGTAAAGTTCAGCATTGGTAAGTTTATGTATTCCCTTTCAGTATATCATCATGATTAGGATGCTAGATTGTGAAATTGAAATCGAGATGGTAGTTGGATGGTTTGAGGAAGAACTACGAGTGGTTCGAGGTTTTTGTGGTACGGTGCTTATGAGGAAGGAGTTCGAGTTGTGAATTGACCGCAATCGTGTGGATTGCGAGGCCATGTGTGGCTCAGTGTGTTGAATTGATTATGAAGTGCTTAAATGTGATGCATGTGAACCCCCTTACCAATGTGATATATGTGATATATGTGCTTAAATGCTCAAATTGCATCACGTGCATAAGGGTGAGTTTTTGAAAGAAAAATTTCATGTTTTGAAATGATAGTAGCCATAATTATTAGTGCATGATGGCCTATTTTAATTAAATGAAAACAGTTTTGGGAGTGAACTCGCTTGAACGGGGGAATCCCTAAAGAGTTTTACAAAAGCGTGAGTTGCATGATAAAGGATTTCGCTGTGAGAGGCAGCAAACTTATTAGTCGTTAAGACCAGTTTAAAGGGCTAAGATAAGTGCTTAGGGACAATAGATAGGGAGTGAACATGCTTGAACGGGGGAATCCCTATAGCCTAGGGAGTAGTCCCTAGAGACCCTGACGAGGGTTAAGATCCAAAAGTTAGTTGCCATCCCTAGAGTAAGAGCTTAGGGGATTGAGTGTAGATCTCTCCCAACTAGCACTTTATGATGATCTTATGCCCAGAAGTAGTTTCTTATTAAATAAGAAAAGCAGTTGGCATTTTGCCTTTTTAAGTATTTCAGAAAGAAAGTTTTGAAGGGTCATTATGAGACCAGATGAAAGAGATTCTTTCAAAAGATATATGAGCCTCAAGAGGCTAAGAAAAGAGTTTTTATGAGCCTCAAGAGGCTAAATGAAGTGTTTTCAAAGAAAAGAAAGAAAGCTTACTATGCATGACTTGTGCATATCATATAAATGAGATCTAAGTAAAGTATCAAAAGCGTTATGTGCATGTTCTAGGTATAACTTGTGAATGAGATGCTAAGTAAGATACGTTTACGAAAAAGAAAGTCTTATGAGCATATTTCATGCATACTCTATGAATGAGATTTGGTTGAGACTTGAAATGTCTATGTCTTATGCACCTCATATGAATGAAATACCAAGAAAAGTATGATTATAAAAAGAGATGACCTTATGTGCACATCATGTGAATAGGGTTTCATGCATAGTTCGAATAAAACGCTAAGAAATTATGTTTATAAGAAAGAAAGTTCTGTGTTTAGTCTCGTCACTTATTTAAGTGTTTGACTACCTGCTAGTAAAGAATTTTGGCCATTTAGAGACCTAGAAATGTGTTTGATTACTTAAAGTCAAGTTTATGATTCGTAATGTTTCCATAGGAATTTTATGAATGTCTAATATGATATTAAAGTACGAATACGTGATATGTGACTAGTAAAGATATTATTGTCTGCAACGGTTTTGGTTTTAAGGGGGTTGAGGGACACTCACTGAGCGTGTGGTTGCTCATCACACTACTCTTTCCGCTTTTCCTAGGTTTTCTTTATAACAGGAAGATGTTGAGTCAGCTATGTCAAGATAGAACCTGTTCTTGCTTGCCAGGTGTCGTTTAGATCCATTTGAAGGGATCTTACGTGCTTAAGGAAGTCATGTCATGTGTTCTTAGTTTGAAATGACTGTAAACAAGTATTCTAACTTCATGTAATGCATATTGTTTATGAGTCGCTCTGTATGGTCATATGAGCCAACCATCCATTTACCTAGATGTCTTTTTGGCCAAAGTTATTTGTGTGTTATGGGATGTAAACCCCATACTCCGATTGTGTGCATCGTTGAGTTGTATCTTTTACTTTTTCTGTATTAATGAACTATTCTGTTTGGTGTACTCCGAGCGGGTGGCTCGTTGAGTTATGAACTCCAGCATGTGGCCGTTGAGCTATGTTTTATATGTTTACGCTTCCGTTGATTTACAGGGACTTATTGTAAGGCATTTATCCTGGAAACGGTCAGTTTTCAGGGAAAACTCTGTCCATTTCGTCCCAGAATTTAAGTAAGAAGTTAGGAAAACGTAACGTTTCCAGCCCTAGGGGCTGAGGATGTTACAGTATACCACTACAAACAGACCATTGTAGGGCCTGAGCACCTTATTCATCAGCCTCATGAAGGTGCTAGGGGTATTAGACAGGCCAAATGGCATAACAAGCCATTCATAAAGCCCTTCCTTGGTTTTGAAAGCAGTCTTCCACTGATCTCCCTCCCTCATTCTGATATAATGATAACCACTCCTTAAATCAATCTTAGAGAAGATTTTGGAACCATGAAGCTCATCCAACATGTCAACAAGTCTAGGAATAGGGTACCCATACTTGACTATAATGTTGTTGATGCCCCTCATGTACACACATATTCTCCAACTGTCGTCTTTCTTGAGCACTAAAAGAGATAGAACTGAGCATGGACTCATGCTCTCCTTCACATAACCTTTGTCAATCAATTCTTGAATCTGCCTTTATAACTCTTTGGTTTCAATGGGGTTGCATCTGTAAGAAGGTTTGTTGGGTAGAGGGGCTCTAGGAATCAGGTCTATCTGGTGTTCAATTCCCCTCTTGGGAGGAAGGCCAAAGGGCAGGTCTTGAGGAAATACATCCTCAAATTCTTGTAGTAAAGGGCTAGACTGAGGGGTGAAAGATTGTGGGATTTGAATCAAGGGTAGACTCCACCATAAGAATTGCAAATATTGGTTTCCCTTTAGAAATGGCTCTTTCCACTCTCCCGCCATTGACAAGCAAGGCACTTTCCTTGTATTTTTCCCTCCCTATTTCAATTTGGTGTGTTTGGATAGAAGCTAAAGGGGTTAAGGTCATTTTCTTGCCTTTCATTTTGAAAGAATAGGTGTTGGACTGACCATGGTGGGTTACATCTCTATCATACTGCCAAGGCTTGCCTAAGAGTAGATGACAAGCATCCATTGGTAAGACATCATATACAACCTCATCCTTATAACTTTCCATTGAAAAAGCTACTAAAACTTCCTTAGTAACTGTTACCTCATTGCCCTTTTTGAGTCACTACAAAGGTGTATGGCCTGGGATGTGCAATAGTAGCTAGGCTGAGGTTGTCAACTAACTCAATGGAAGCTATATTGGTATTGCCTCCCTCATCAATAATCAGATTGTAGGTCTTGTTAGCCACCTCACATTTAGAATGAAAGATCTACTCCCTCTAGTTGGTTTCAGGTAATGCTTCACTGGTATGAAGCACTCTCTTAATCATCAGCGTTTTTCCTTCTTTAGGGGGCAGGTAAGAAGTCTCTCCTTCTTCATCAGACTCTTCTCTATCCTCTTCTACCTCCATCTAGTCCAGGTCTTCAATTTCTCTGATTATAAGGACTCTCGTGTTAGGACAGTCGGCTTAAACATGCCCATAGCCATGGCATTTAAAACACTTCTTTTGGGTTTCAGAAGCATCTTTAGCTAACTCCTTACCCTTCCCTTTGTCTTAGTCTTCCTTAGGATTAGGGTCTGGCCTGAAGGAGTTAAAAGTTTTGGCTGGAATAACTGGCTTGGTAGGTGTAGAAGGATAAGTTCTTCTTATCTTGAGCTGTTTCTCAACCTCAACAGCTAACTTGCAAGCATCTTCAAAGGTCCAGAAAGGTTGTAGCTCAACCTTATCCAGAATAGCAGGGTTAAGACCCTTGAGAAACCTAGCAATGGTCTCTCAAGCTCCTCTCTCAAGGCACATCTAATCTAGAGTTGTTAAATTCCCTGATGTATTCTTCAACCCCCATACTGCCTTGCTGAAAAGAAGTGACTTTCAAATAGAGTTCTTGCTTGTAGGTAGCAAGCATAAACCTCTTATCCATGTGTTTCTTCATCTTAACCTAAGTTTTTATCTTGGATTTTCCTTCCAATGCTTTAGTTCTTTTTAGATTTTCATACTGGAGAGAAACATACTGTTTTGCTTTCAAAACAGCAAGCTTCCGAAAGCCTTTTCTCTAAAGTATCCCTTATCTCTATAATCTTCTCCATAGCTTACACCCATTCAAGGTAATCTTCAGGTTTTAGGCTCCCATCAAACTTAGGTGCTTCCATTCTAAGACCCTTGAGTTAATCCCTATGTACTCTCCTTCTCCTGGGCCTAACATCCCCATTAGAAGAGCTACTGCCATAGTGTGTATCCAAGGAAGGTTCAGAACTATCAGGAGGGTCCTAAGGGGGCTCTCTATCTCTGTCCATAGGCTAAGTTATGAATTGTTGTATTTGAGCAATAAAGGTGTAACACCCCTAGCCCCTAGGGTCAGGAGCGTTACGTTTTCCTATTTCTTACTTAATTTCTGGGGTGAAACGGACAGAGTTTCCCGTAAAAACTAACCATTTCCAGGCTAAAAGCCTTACAAAAATTCCCTGCAAATCAACGGAAACGCATAACATTTAAAATAAGCTCAACGGCCACACACCGGAGTCCATAACTCAACGAGCCACCCGCTCGGAGTACACCAAACAGAATAGTTCTTTAACGCATGAAAAGTAAAAGATACAACTCCACGGTCTACACCACCGGAGTACTGGGGTTTACATCCCAAAATACAGCCAACTTTAACCAAGAAGACATCTAACTATTCAGATGGTTGGCTCACACGGCCATACAGAGCGACTCATGAACAATATGTGTTATCTGAACTAGAAAACTTAATTTACAACACTTACAAACTAGGAATACATTATACTAAATCGTTATCACATGAATCTACTTCTATATGGCACACGTAACACCTTTTCATGTAGGGGGTAGACTCCAGCTCGCGTAAGTAGCTCGATTTTCACCTGCCATAACAAAAGACTGGGGGAAAAGGGGAAAGAGTATTGGGGTGAGCAACCACACGCTCAGTGAGAATTCCCCTACTCCTTAAAACCCAAAACAGTTGCAGACAATAATACTAATAATAGCCACATATCACGCATTCATATTTTACTTCTTATATTAGGCAATCAAAATCCCCAAGGAAAGATCACCACCCTTAAAACTTCATTCTAACCCCTCAACTCGTTCCTAGGTCCTTAACGACCAATCTTTGTTTCTAACAGGCATTCATACACTTAATCAAATAGCACAAGGATGAATATGATGCTTTCAAATACACCTGTGAAAACATAGTGACTCATTATATTCAAAGAACAGTTTTTAAACCATGCTAACTCCTTTAATGCTTATAACTTTTCTAAAAGCTCTTGAAACACCCAATTTGGTAAGAAAGGCTTTGGAAGAACATTCTTTCATAAGATAAGCACCTTGAAAAGCTTAAATGTATGATGCGTTACTAGGATTTAGCTATACTTCACTTCAAAATTCATTCAAGAACATATTCATAAAAGATATGAAGGTTCCGTACATTTAAAAGCTTCCTTCTTTTCTTTTAAACAAAAATCGCTTTACTTGGCCTCTGGAGGCTCGTGTTACTTTAAAGGAACTTCTTTTCTTTTCTGAACTGCTGAGAATGGCAATTTGCCAAATCTCCTCTTTAACAACTTACTTATAACATAAAACATCTTATTGTGCTGGCTAGGGGGGTCAACACCGCCCTTCAGTGAGATCATCACTCTTATTCTACGTTATCCCTGGGGTGTACGTACTTAACTTTTGGCCAAAACACGTCTCAGTAGATAAATTCAAACTTCGATATTGTCCTCTGTGGGGCAACAGCTCACACCAGGATAATCATATCCTGAGTCCAGTCCCCCTCAAGGTTTTCTTATGCGTCACACATCGTAACTTATCTGGGGAACAGCTCACACCAAGATATTTCATATCTTGAGTCCAGTTCCCAGGAACAGCTCACACCAAGATAATTTATATCTTGAGTCCAGTTCCTAACTTATCTTAAGGGAAACAGCTCACGCCATCTTTGCGTCCAGTTTCCAGGAACAGCTCACACCAAGATAGCTCGTATCTTGAGTCCAGTTCCTAACTTACTTATCTCAGGGGGGAAACAGCTCACGCCCTTTTGCGTCCAGTTTCCGCCCTCTGGCCAACTTTCCAGCACATTCTTAGACTTTAAAGACATATTTCATTTCTCTGTTTCAAATGCTTACTTGGCTGAAAACTCGCTTTTTAAAGTAAACGACTATAACCTTTTGAATTGCTTATAATTCACTTCCTTTTCAACTTAAAACCTTCTTACAATGTCAATACGTTTGGTAAATCGCAAATCGTCTTCATAAATAGCTTAAAAGCTTCTTATAGACGTTATAAGTTTATTAACACATAAATCGACTTTCTTTGAAACTTGAAAACTTCTTAAAAACGCAATGAGCTTGTTAAATCGTAAAACGATTTCGTTTTGAACTTAAAAGCTTCGTATAAGAGTAATATGGCTACTAACTTGCAAAAGGACTTCGTTTTTTAACTTAAGAAGCTCTTATAGATGCAAAACGTTTGCTAATTTATAAAACGACATCATTTCTCACTTAAAAGCTTAATATAAACGTAATACGTTTATTAACTCGTAAAACGACTTCCTTTTAGACTTAAAGGCTTCTTTTAAACGTAAAACGTTTACTAATTCAAGGAACAACTTCGATTTTAGCTAAAAGCTTATTATAAACGTAATAGGTTTGCTAATTCATGAACGAACAAACTCAAAACGCTTTAGTTAGCGTTTAACTCAAATTAAATTCGTAATTGAAACTTCAGTTGCTATTCTATAACTCCTTTCAACTCTTTTTTTAAAACTCAAGAAGGGTGTATAAATGAACT
>JACYFF010031955.1:77416926-77438639 GCA_017589665.1 Selenicereus undatus
ATATATATATATATGCATATAAAATGGTACTACTTGGGGAAATTACCTCATATATATACGAATTCTGTGTATACAAAATGATACTACTTATGCAAATTACCACTAAATGGTTCAAAACTTTTAATTTCGAAAGGAGAAGAGGTGGCCGTCATCCCTTTTTTTTAGCAACATTTACAGACATTTATATTTTATAAAGAAAACTATTTTCCATTATTACATCTGTATATGGTATTTTTTAAAAGAAAATAGTTTGTATGTTTTAATTAATTTAAAAACTCACTGAATTATGCTTAAAAAGTCATTGAATATTTTAATTTAACAACATTCTACATTTTAGCTAGAATTGCTAGAATATTAATTTTCACTCGTACATATTGTTGTCATAATGTTAATAACTAAAAATATTTCATGTACATTGTATGAAATCAGGAGTGTTAGTGCACATTATAAATGTGATACTCTCGGGTGGGTGTTAGCACTGCGATTTTGCCAGCATTATAGATGTAATGCATGTTGTTTTCAACTTATGAGAATCACTTAGGGCCTGTTCTATTTTGCGATAAGATACAACTGTAAGGTGTAAGAAAATGTAAAGAGTTGTAAGAAAATTGTATGAAATCAGGAGTGTTAGTGCACATTATAAATGTGATACTCTCGGGTGGGTGTTAGCACTGCGATTTTGCCAGCATTATAGATGTAATGCATGTTGTTTTCAACTTAGGAGAATCACTTAGGACTTGTTCTATTTCGCGATAATATACAACTGTAAGGTGTAAGAAAATGTAAAAAGCTGCAAGAAGTTATAAGGAGTTATAAGGAGCTATAAGCAATTATAAGAAGATGTAAGGAGCTGTAAGGAGATATAAGGAGTTGTAAGGATAGATGTAATGAACTGTTGAATTATTGAAGAGTTGTATAGTATAATTTGTGACCATTATGATATATTAGTCATATTTACGACTAAAATTTGATACCATCAGTAAACAAAACACTTCTTTTAAAATGAAATATGTTTGTTTTAGAGCTGTCAAATGCTGAGCCGACACGATTACCAACCCGAATTGAACACGAAATTAAGTAGGTTTGGACAAAGATTTTCAACCCGTGTAATTAAATGGGTTGACACATTTAACCCGTTTAATTAATTGAATTAGGTTCAGGTTGGCAATTTTAACACAAAAAAAACCTATTTAAGACATTTAATTAAACAGGTTAAATAGGTCGACTTGTTTACCAAATTACTGTTTATTTTTTGGGAAAAAATTGTGAAAAAATAGGGTTTAATCAGTCAGTTAGTCAGTGTTTTGGGATCGTGATTCTTGTAGATCATGGACAATGGTTCCACTGTGTTGGTATGTTGAACTTAAAAGAATGGCTTATAATGTTCCATAATCATACTTTAATAAAAAATGTTAAGTGGGTAAATGGGTAATCGGATAACTTGAACCTGACCTATTTACATTGAATGGGTTAGTGGGTAAATTTCAAGTCAATCTGTTTAAAAAATAAATGGGTACAGGTCAAGGTTTTCAACCCGTTTAATAAACGAGTTAGGTTCAGGTTGAGGATTTCTCGCCCCGTTTAAGTTTGACACGAACATGAACTCAATCTAACCTAACCTATTTGACATCTCTAGTTTGTTTTACAATGAACGTTTTGGATGAGAAATAATAATATTAAAATAATAAACTTATTGAAAATAAACCATTAACTAAGTTAAATAAACAACAAAAAAATATATTAAACCCCATAAATTTTGTCAAGAAAATTTCGTACATTTTTTATATTTACATTAGTTTGATCCAATAAGCAAAGTATAACAAAAAAGATAATTTTTTTTGACAAAATTGAATACAACTCTTAAAATAAAATTCTATTTTAAGTAAACAATTTTAAATATAAATGTATGGTCACTTATTGAATCTACAATAACATATATTGTTCATGTCGAAATTCAAATATAATTTAAGTCAGTATATTACGTTTTTATATTAATGTAAATGTTGTGTTTATAAGATATTTACAAATTTCGTATATTGGTAACATAATTTAAAAAAATATATATATTTCTGTAATTAAAAGAAATGAATGTCATAGAGAATCTATATGGGATGTAAGAAGATGCAAGAAGATATAAGAAGATGTAGGGATTATGTTAAATATGTAAGGAACTGTAAGGAGATGTAAGAAGATGTAAGCTCTTAGCTAAATCCTCAAAAACGCGAAATAGAACAAGGCCTTATTGGTGTTTATTCCTGAAACGTGTTTGATTCATATTGAAACATGTTGAATTATACTAAACATGTTAAATTATGCTGAAATATGATGAATCATTGAAACAATATAACTAGGTATTTTCAATAAGTATTTACTAATATTAATTATACCAGATTATACTGAATTATACTATATTATACTAAATTATGTTGAAATGTGTTGAATGCTTATAATTAATACTTACTAATCAAAGTTATAAATATTGTACTGGTCATTGTATTATTTTTTCACTAGAACGAGATGTGCTGAACTTATGTACCATTATATCGAGCTTGAATCGTTTTGAATTTCAAGAAATTTAAAAAATTAAAGTATAAAAAATTTGAAATTTTGGTTTACCGAGCAGTATCTAACTGAAAATACTGATATTGCTCGGTAGTTAATAATATAGAGTGGTATTCATCGGTATTTGACTAGTACTATACTGAATAATAATTTGTACTGTTTTTTAATCGATACAGTACTCTTCAGCTGATACTGGACTGTACAATATGATGTTTATAATAAGTCGAAAAGATAATAGTATTAAAAAAATGATTGCCTGGAGAAATAAAGGATATAAATTGTCAAAATTCCCATTCACGTTCGCCAGACTCCAACGCGACCCTTTCCAGAGACGTTTTCGTTGTCTCGCTCCCTTCTCTCTGGCCGACAAGGGAGAAGGGAGATTCCGATTCCCAGGGCTTCTTCCTTTCACACTGTAATTCCTCTCTGACTCCGCCTTTGCTTCGGTTTCCGTTGGCAGCGTTAATTTCCGCTGGTTTTGATAGAGAAAAAGGGAGAGGCGGGGGGGGGGGGGGTCGGTGGTTGATCATGGAGGGCAAGTTGCTGGGAAAGTTCACCATGGGGAGGGAGTCGTCGATGGCGCCGGAACGCCACCAAAGATCTTCGCCCGAGCAGGAATTCGATTCTTCCGAGATCGAATCAGGTGTGAGGCTCATGTACTTGGCTAATGAGGGTGACTTGGAAGGCATAAATGAGGCTTTAGACTCCCGAATTGATGTCAATTTCAAGGACATTGATTCTAGAACTGCTCTACATGTTGCCGCTTGTCAAGGCCATCGTGAAGTTGTCGAATTGCTCCTCAAGCGAGGCGCAAAGGTTGATGCCAAGGATCGTTGGGGCAGCACTGTGAGTAAGCATTTCTCAGTTCTATTTTCTTGTATGTATTTTCAGTGCGAATTCTCTGTCTTTTATTCATCGTTTGTAATGTCTATTGTCGCTACCGGTGCAGAATTTGGTAGGGAGATGGTAGCAATGTGGTTGGTATTTGTCCTCCTTACTTATAAGGGGCACTAACAAGAGCATATCTAATCTACTTAACTGTACAACATTATCACTCCTGGATGCCTTATTTTTGGGTCTCTTGACATCAGCCATTGTGATTATATGATTAGGTCACCTATATTGAGATATCCTTGCACCCTACTGCAGTGGAATCCACACTCTTTGTTGTTGTTGTTATTGTTGTTAACTGTATAAAACTAGGCTCAAGAACTTAGATGGCATATGGTCCTCTTGAACTGATGAGAGGATGAGGAATTAAGGTTGAATGTCTCTGAAGTCTGATCATATTACACAACCATGATATTACTGGGAGAGAACTAATGAAAGGGGAGTCAAGCCATTGGATGAGACCCAAAGTGTTCCATTGCAAATCGGTACAAGCTGCAGTAGCCCTTATTGTTATGTGGTGATATTTCCTCATATGTGGAAATATGACTAGACTGATGCATGCAAGAAACAAATATTACAAGACAAATTTCAAATGAGGATCCTTTCTATGGTAAATTGGCATTTGGTGGACTAACGCACATGTGTCATTGATGGAAAATGGAAAAGGCTTATTGTTTGGTATTAATTTATTTTAAGATTTTTTTTTTGGGGCCACTAAAGAGAGGGTGTTAAACTAGATTTGAATCAATATAAGAGCACGTATCTTCTAAGAGCACGTATCTTCCAAGGCCTAGCTCAACACATCCTTCCGGATACCCTCATCTATATTTCCCTCCCATAAGTGAGGGCTTCCAATGAACAAGCGTATGGGCAACCTTAGTATGCTGACTCTTCAAGCCAGCCTCACTGGCACAACGTAATTGCAACAAGGAAGCTTTGGCCCCTTCGATGTCTAGGCTAATGTAACCATTTCGTTGTTCAATCCTTACTATGGCAACATTCGTGTCTTGATTTCTTACAACAACACGACGACCCCAACCTCGATTCCCCAAAACGACCCCTATCAAAGTTGAGCTTTAGCAATACAAGGGGGATTCCGGATAGTTTGTACAGTATTAGCTTGTTCTACCTCACATGCACGAGCTTTGCGGCAACTTTTGATGAAAGAAATACCTCGCTAACTTAGCATTCCCAAATACTTCGGGGTTGTGGAAAACAAACTAATTTATAGCATTCCATCATGCGCACAAATTGCCAAAAATTTTCCCGTCTCCTCACTCACATTCTCCATAGCATACCTTTATCAGTCCACCATTACGGTAAATTTCCCATCCGAGAGCTAAGAGCCCATATCATTGCTAGTCTGCTATGGCAAATTTGTTCAGCAAGAGGCCACTTCAGAAGGGCATGAACATCCGAGTCGACATTATAGACATTACAGCCACAAATGGAGGCAACACATATCAAAATCAGGTATTGTATTTGGTACATTTAGCTTAATTTAGTTCGGAGTACATTGTTGTAAAGTCTCCACTCTCCACCCAAAGAGCTTAATTCTAGTTGGGATTTCAGGAGAACCCAGTTTCCTCTGAAAAATTTTATTGGTGTAAGATGATCCACACTTCTCAAATTTTTTCAAAGTGGGGGTTAAATGATAGGCCGATCGAGCAAAGAAATCACCATTTTCCCAAAAATGCCATACTGGTTTACCATCACGCAGAATCACATGGGGGGATATCAAGAATCAATTTAGCATAACAAGGGTCTCTTGGATTTCAGTTTCTTTCCATTCCCTATGAGAAGTATCAATGAATTCACAAACAAAGCATTCGTCAGATTAGGGCGCATTGGAGTAACTACCATAAAAGAATGGGGTCTTGGGAGCCATTGTCTTGTCCAAATGTTAAAATGAGTAACACTCGGTCAAAAGGTCATCAAACTTTGCAAAATTCATCAAACGCATATACCTAAGCGTAAAAACGAAAATAAGGGCAAAAATCAATAACCAACACACATAATCCCCTCAAAACCACTTACAAACTACCCCAAAACAATGGACTCTTTAAGCACATGTCAATCGGTTGATTTCGTGGGTTTTTCCTGTCGTCGCAGGTGAGGAGCAAGTTGAAGTTGCCGCTCTGGAAAAATCACTGGAATTTATCAGGTCGCCAATTTTAGCCTCAAAAAGGGCCATTTAGCTCAGCTCTTGTGTTTGAGTGGCCTTGTTCTTTGTCTCTGTTTCTTCTTTGTGGTTTTTGAGGTTTGTCTTCCTTCCTCCATTTTGCATTTGCTCCTTTCCTGGTTTACCTTGGCGAGAGTTGAAGGGAAGTTTCTGGAGGTTGTTGGGGGTGAAGGAGATCTTCTACCCTTTAAAGTTGCTGAATCTAGCAGAAGGAAAAAGGCCTTTTATCCAGCTGAGTTTGCCAATGGTTTGGTTTTGTTTCTTAAGGGTGAACCTCTGTGTGTGACATCTTTTACAGGGTGGATAGATGTCTTCTGCTTAAATTGGGAAAGAATAGCAAAGCTAGATTCATTGTCTTCTCTCGGTTTGTTAATGCCTTAATGGTGGGCGTTTGAGGACTATTATCTTCCATGGGGGCACTAATGCTGAAGGTTGGTTTGGGTGACTAAGATGCTGAGGGAGACTTTGATTAAGGGACATAAAAGGACATCTCCACCACCAAAGGCGTTCCCAATGCTCTCAGGTCTTTAGTGCTAGGTAGAGGCACAAGTACGCCAATGTCGTTAGAGGTAAAGTGGGACTCACACAACACTAAATTAAATTAAACTAGTGGAAATGCAGGAGATGTGGCTTTTGGAATGTTTTTGTAGCTATATAGCCTATACTTGGTGAAGAGTAGGAGGGATTTATGATGTGCCAAAGCAGAAGGTATGGTCACAGTGCCCACCTTAACAGAGTGGTTTGCTCTAAGGAGAAGGCTAAGGATGATGCATGGTACCCTCAAAAGTAGAGTGGCTCAAAAGGACTTTTGGGAGTGTTTTCTTCTTTAGTCAATCAGTTCCAAGTGTTGAGAGACCTCTTGGATAATTACTCCACTTTTGATTGTCAACGTAATTCCTCCTTTCCCCTTGCTTTTCTTTATTTGCCTCTAGGATCCTAGATTCATACCTAAATGTTGTAGAGGAGTATACTTCATCTTCTTCATCTGTAATAGATTTATTAGTTTACTCTCAGAGGAAGAAGAATGGCATTGATAAGCTTATTAATGACATTGGGGAGTTGTCTTTCATT
Source organism: Selenicereus undatus (assembly GCA_017589665.1). Lineage (NCBI taxonomy): Eukaryota > Viridiplantae > Streptophyta > Magnoliopsida > Caryophyllales > Cactaceae > Selenicereus > Selenicereus undatus. The sequence goes on from JACYFF010031955.1 coordinate 77,423,633, forward strand.
TTGAAAGAGATTGGAGGGCCTTCTTCATTTGAGGAAGCTTTGCAACAAGATCACGCTTAGGGTTATGATGGTGTCTCTTCATTGTGTTTTAATAAGACAAGAAATTGTGTTGAAGGTTCTGTGTGGGTTTTGGACAGAGTCATCTTTTTTTACTAGAGGATGGGTATGGTTGAGAGATGGAGTTGCTATCTTTCGTTGCCTCATTAGAAGCAAACAGGATTAAAGGTTATCATTTTGTGGAAGAGAGTTGGAGGGGGGGGGGGTTGAAGTTGCAGGGGAAAGGATGTTCTTCGATGGTGGCAAGCATTAAACTTCTTTCATGGAACATAAGGGGGCTTAATTGTCTAATTAAGAGAGGGAGTTTGAAGTGGGTTTTTGAGTAGGTTTCCTTGTGACGTTGCTATCCTCCCACAGTCAAACATGGAGGTTGTTAATCGTTCTATTGCTATTAGTTTTTGGAGGAGTCGTTCCCTTTAGTGGCTTTTCTTGCCTTCGGTGGGTCTTTTAAGAGGCATTGTTGTCATATGGGATTCTCATGTTTTGGAGCTTGTGGGCTCTCAAGTGTGGTTGTTTGTTGTGTTTTGTAAGCTGAAGTCTTTGGAGGACAATTTTGTGTAGGGTCTAGCTAGGGAGTATGGTCCTAATGATGATAATTTGTAGATTGCATTTTTTGAGTTGTCGACTTTTATGTCTTTGTGGGACATGTGATGTATGTCTTTGGGCATCAAACACATCCAAAGGAGGGTGAATGGGCCACAAACAGTTTTGGATTTCAAGGGGTGAACTTGGATAGATTGTTTTGTGTTTTTTTGGGGTTTATAAGACATGAAAAGAGAAGGGAATGAATGCTACAAATCAATGAAGGAAAGATATGAACTTAGCTCACCCAAATGAATCCACACTTGGAGAGATAAATACTTGACTTAAGGTGCTTGATGGATACAGAACATCACCACGACCAAACTCCTTATGTTTTTCATTAACTCATAATCTATGTGTAATACAACCTAGAGGCATCCCTTGCATATTGGAGTCTTAATCTATCTGATACAATTGAGAAAAACAAGGAAACCGGCCCTAAAGCAAGAGGAGAGAGAATAAAGCAAATGTAGTACAAAAGGTAATAGTGATTGCTGGCTGTCGCTTTTAGTTCATGAGCCTCAAATTCAAATAATTGTGTCTCCCAAGGCGCTTGCTAAAAATGGCTTCAACACTAGTCATTGGAAAGCTTCGGATGTCTTCTTTCATATGACTAGTCTTGGAGCTCTAAAACCCTAGCTGTTAGGGAGATGTGGCCAAATTAAGTAGAGTGGTCCTTGCTGCGCATCTACTGCAGAGTGCACCTTTTGAGCTTTGCTCTTTTTTGGCGCCTTTACATCCAGTTTGGCCTTGATTTATTTGCTGTCCTCAATGTGATTTATTTGCTGTCCTCAATGTCAACTCAAGGGGGAATTCTTTAACCAAAATTGCAGGCTTGTAAATGGGGGTTTGGTGGGAGTAATTTAACTGTCCAAACCGGGTTGGGTTGAAAGATTGCCCTATCTGGCCTAATGAGGTCCTAATGACTTGGAATTTGCTTCATTGGAAAGAAGACTTCTTGAACTAAAGGGTAGGTGCCTTAAGCTGAACCTAAGTTGCCTAAAGGTTTAGGCAACCAAGGTCAGGGAGTGGGCCATTTGCTAGATGGATCTGGCTGGAAAAATTCTTGACTTTCTTGGCATTCTCTCGCAACATTGAGCATTTCTTGGACCTCTTTGGACTTGGGAATCTTTTGGACCTGAACCCCATTATCCATTTTGAAGACCCCTTTTGAAAAAGTGTTTTGAAGTTCAAATAAAACTCCAATGAAGTGCCTTTTATGTTGAAACTCAAACAATGGAGCTAAAAAAGGTTGTTGCCATACATGAATTTGTATGGAGCTTACTTCCTATGATATGGAGTTGAAGGGTTGAGAATGAAACCCTTGAAAGTATACATCACCTTGGTGTTTGGTTGGGGATTTGAATGTTGTTAGGTTCCGATAAGAGAGGTCTGTTGGTGGCAGATTGTCTTTGGGAATGAGGGAATTCTTCATTTTTATTGATTCTTGCAGTGTCATTGATCATCCGTTAGAAGGTGGTCACTTTACTTGGTCTAGCCATGAGAAGGTCATGTCTTTTCTTGCATTGATCGGTTTCTTTTCTCTGTTGAATAGGAAGACACTTCTAGGGGGTTCATCAAGTGATCCTTCCTAAGATCACTTCAGATCATTTTCCCATTCTTCTCTGAATTGGGGAAGTCTACACAGGTAGATAGTCTTTAAATTTGAAAATATGTGGCTTGAGGAAGAAGGTTTTTGTGATCTGGTCAAATCTTTTTGGAAAGACAATGCCTCACCTGGGATGGTAGACTTGAAAGGTTGGAAGTTAAGAAAGATCTTAGTTTGGTGTGTAATTGGACTGATATCTATGTTTGACTGAGATCAAAACAACATTGGACTGAAGATGGTGGCCATAGCACTGAAGTTCAGTGCCATACACAACATTAAAGTGAACATTGAAGTGACTAGTGAACTACACGCTGATGTTTCTTCAGTTAAAAGGGCAATTGTTAACTTTTATGAGAATCGTTATCATGAAGATCATCCATCAAGGTCTTTTCTTAATGGACTTTCTTTTTCTCTATTAGTCTTAACAATGCGAGGGATCTTGAATAAGATTTCATGGAGGAGGAAGTCTGGATAATAACTTTTTTTTTTGGGTAAGTAAACATAGAAGTCTGGATAATAACTTAAGCAAAGAGAAAGCTCTAGGGCCTGATGGTTTTAATATAGTCTTTTTGCAGCATTGTTGGAGTGTTGTTAAGGGCGAGGTTATGGGATGTTTTTTATGTTTTCACAAGAAAAGAGTTTTTGAGAAAAATTTGAATGCTACTTCCATTAGCTTGATTCCCAAGGTGTTTGGTGCAGATGATATTAAGAAATTTAGATCTAGTAGCTTGGTGGAGAGTGTGATGATGTTGGTAAAGTTGTTAGGCCCAAACCAGAAGTGGTCGGATGTGGTTTTGATTGCTTAGTGTATTGATTCTTATATGAAACCTCGACAACTGAGTATTCTTTGCAAGCTCGATATTGATAAGGTTAATGATCATGTCAACTAGAGTTTCCTCTTGGCTACTCTTAAAAATGGGTTTTCCTGGTAAGTGGTAAGTGGAGGGACTGGAGGTCAATTTGTATTCCATTATTTGGTTCTCTATTTTGATTAATGGTGAAGCTTGAATTTGTTTTGTTGTTATTAATTAATTTGTTTAAAGATTTATTTTCATTAATTATGTTATTTCAATATTATTTCTTGTCCAAAACTTACCCCAAAAAAAAATTATTTCTTGTCCAAAACAATAATTTTAGAAAAGGAAATTAATACAAATTTTGTTGTATAATGTTAAAAAAATAATTTGTTTTTCTATGGTATAAAATTCATTTCATAAATATCACTGACATGTTACATGTAATTTACTTTCATAGAATAATTTCGCAAATCATACATTATAGACCAATAGTTATGCATAAAGATATATTTATACAACTTTTTAATAATTGGAACTTGACTTTTGTGAGGAATCTTAATGATTGGCAAGAGAACAGTGTTTGTAATTTGTTAGCCCTACTTGCTGGCAAAGAGGTTCTCTCCTAAGGTAAGGATGAGATTGTGTGGCCACTAAATTCTAAGGGATCCTTTAGTGTCAAGAGTTTTTGTTCCACACATTTGGATGCCTTGGATGGTCGTGATTTTGCTGCTAAGTTGATTTGGAAGTCTAAAGCTTCCACAAAAGTGGGTTTCTTTGCTTGGGCAGCCACCATAGGCAAGATCCCTACGGATGACATGCTTAAAAGAAGAAATTTTAGTCGTCCAAGTAGATGCTCCATGTGTTTGGAGGAGGAAGAAACTGTGGATCATCTCCTCGTACATTGTCGGTGGGTTTCTTCGTTTTGGGATTTAGCTCTCTCTTAATGGGGATTAGTTGGGTTTAACCTTCTAATGTGAGAGATGTGGTAGTGGCTTGGAAGAGAAAGATGAAGAAGAGTTGGGTCCTTGGAGTTTGGAACATGGTTCCTTTGGCTATTTGGTGGGTTGCTTGGAAGGAGAGAAATCGTCGTATTTTTGAGGACAAAGTCTTATCGTTTCAAGATTTTAAGCTCTATTTTTTTGACGTTGTTGTATAGTTGGAGTGTCGGGCTTAGTGGTAACAAAAATTTAAATTTTGTGGTTTTTGTTGATTGCATTATGGATGAGAGCTTAAGGGCATAATGTTTTTGTATTTGCCCCCTTTTGTAAACAGGTGACATCCCCTTGGTGTCCATTTAATTTACCTCTTGATTACTTACCAAAAAAAAAAAAGAATACAACTTTTTAATAATTCAACAACGGCTTGCATTTGTCCTTACAGTTTCTTGTAGCTCCTAGCTTCTTAAATCTTCTTGCATCTTGTTTATAGCTCTTGAAGCTCCTTACAGAGTTGCAGCTTCTTACAACTTCTTACAATTTCTTATAGTTTCTCGTAACTCATAATGTATAAAATTTGGATACATTAGTTGGGGGGTTTGTGCTCTTAGGATTGGTTCTTCATTTTTCTTTTGTAATTTTAAAATTTTTGTGCTTAGCTCTTGATGTAAAGCAAAATGATTATATTATGTTCATTACTCTATGCAAAGTAGTGAGTCCTAGCACTATTTTCATCAATGCATTGTATAGAACTTTACTAACTTTTGTCATGCATATATCAAATAAACTATCAATACCTCTAGATATCTCTTGCATAAATTATTCGAGACTCATCATGGCTATTTTACGTTAGTGAAGATAAACATTAGATGACATTGCAACTGTTTATACTTCAAGAGGGAGGAGAAAAATTACATCCGACAAATAGATATGTAAATCATTCTTTGCATCAAGTATTAATAAGAGATTGTTTGTTTCATTTTGTTCTTTTCGTCTTGTCTATTCACGCTTGTGCAACTTACAAATAGATATATGAACACTTTTGAATTAACGTAATTATAGTATGAGTAAATTTGACATTTATAAACAAATTGAAGAACAAAAAATTTTATGCTCTTCGTGCGAAGCATGTTTTGCAACTAGCTGACTTGGAATTGAAGTTTATGGGGCTGTCCTCTAAACTCTGTCTTTTGGATGCTGTACAAAGCCATTAACTTATAGTAGTATCTCTATTACTAGTTGCTTTTGCTGTTCTGCTATGTCTAAGTCAAAGTGTCACTATCTTTTATTTATTTATTTATTCTTTGTTTTATTTATGAAGCCACTATGGAATAGTAAATTTACTTAGTAACGACCATCTATAGTTAGTTACTGACTTTTTGAAGGCGCAGAATGCCATCTATGATTGTCGCTGTAGACAGGTCTCGCATCTTGCTTTTGTTCCTGGCCGTCAAATTTTGGATGTTGCTTTGATTGCTAATGAGTGCATTGATTCCTATATTAGATTTGGGATTTCTAGTATCCTATGTAAGCTTGGCATTGAGAAAGCTTATGATCATGTCTCTTGGAGTTTCCTCTTGGCTGTTCTTGAGAAAATGGGCTTTCCTAACAAGTGGAGGAAATAGATCTCTTTTTGTATTTTCACTGTGCGCTTCTCTATTTTAATTAATGGTGAAGCATCTGGTTTTTTCTCAAGCTCCAGAGGTCTAAGGCAAGGTGACCCATTGTCGCCTTTATTGTTCATTTTGGTTATGGAGACTCTCAGTAGGTTGGTGATTAAAGTAGGTGGGGAAGGTTTCTTGAATGGCTTCCATATTAGTAACCCTCATTCCGAGGTTTTGTTGATATCCCATTTGCTCTTTGCCGACGTTACCCTTGTTTTTTGCAAGCCGGATGAGAGTAATTTGGGTTACTTAAGATGTATCCTTCTCCTGTTTGAAGCTATGTTTGGACTAAGGCTCAACCTTTCCAAAAGTGCACTCATTTCGGTTGGCGACATGCCTAATGTTCATGTGTTGGCCCGTTTCTTTGGGTGTGGAGTTGATCATCTGCCTTCTTTATACCCTGGTCTTCCTCTTGGTGCTCCTTATAAGAGCATAGCGATTTGGGACCCAGTTGTTGAGAGGTTTCATAAGAGATTGGTAGGCTGGAAGTCTAAGCTTTTGTCCAGAGGGGCTAGATTGACCATTTTGAGAAGCACTTTGTATAGTCTGCCCATCTACTTTATGTCTTTATTCACCATCCCAGCTAGCATTGTTAGTCGGTTAGAGAAAATCATGAGAGATTTTCTTTGGAATTCCAATGATAATGGTAATGGCCTCCACTGGGTCAATTGGAATGAGGTATGTCGTCCTAAACACCAGGGAGGACTTGGCATAAGACCTCTTCGTGTTATGAATGAAGCGTTGAAGACCAAATGGTTGTGGAGGTTTGCAAAGGAGGATGATGCTATGTGGAAAAATGTGATCAAGGCAAAATATGGGATAGATGAGTAGGGTTGGTGGAGTAAAAAGAGTCCTTATCCTCACGGTGTTGGTTGTTGGAGATCTATCTTAGCAGGTCTTGAACGTTTCAAATCTTTAGTGCATTTTGAGGTGAAGGATGGCTCAAGGGTGTTATTTTGGCACGATGTTTGGTGTGGGGATCGACCTTTAAAGAATCTTTTTCCCGATCTTTTTAGGATGGCTCGTTTGAAGTATGCCACGGTAAAAGAAGTAGTTTCTTGGAATGGTGACGTTAGCCATTGGAATTTGATTTTTGTAAGGAGTCTTAATAATTGGGAAGAGGATAGTATTTGTAATTTGTTAGGCGTACTTGTTGGCAAAAAGGTTCTGTCCCAAGGTAATGATGAGATTGTGTGGCCACTAAACTCTAAGGGTTCCTTTAGTCTCAAGAGTTTTTGTTCCACACAATTTGTAGCCTTGGATGGTTGTGATTTTGCTGCAAAGTCCATTTGGAAATCTAAAGCTCCAACAAAAATGTGTTTCTTTGCTTGGGCAGCCACCTTAGACAAGATTCCCATAGATGACATGCTTAAGAGAAGAAATTTTAGAGGTCCAAGTAGATGCTCCATGTGTTTGGAGGAGGAAGAAACTGTGGATCATCTCCTTGTACATTGTTGGTGGGTTTCTTCATTTTGGGCTTTATCTCTCTCTTTAATGGGGATCAGTTGAGTTCAACCTTCTAATGTGAGAGATGTGGTAGTGGCTTGGAGGAGAAGGATGAAGAAGAGCTGGGTCCTTGGAGTTTGGAACATGGTTCCTTTGGCTATTTGGTGGGCTACTTGGAAGGAGAGAAATCGTCGTATTTTTGAGGACGAAGTCTTGTCATTTCAAGATTTCAAGCTTTATTTTTTGAGGTTGTTCTATAGTTGGATTGTGGGGCTTAGTGGTAACAAAGAGTTAAATTTTTTGGCTTTTATCGATTGCATTATGGGTGAGAGCTTAAGGGCACAATGTTTTTGTATTGCCCCTTTTGTGCATGGATGACATCCCCTTGGTGTCCTTTTATATACATCTTTGATTACTTACCAAATTTTTTTTTGTTTTTCCTTTTCTCTTTGCTAAACATTGTTCATTTTCTCTTGCAATTTTAATTTCAAAACCGAAGTAATGAGATAACTGTGCAATTAATAGAATTGTGCAATTAATACTCTAACATACTTGTTGAGTGAAACTATTTTTAGATCCGCTCATTTTCCAGAACTTGCACTTTGATTCTCAACGTTTTCGTGATCTAATTTTGAGGTCCCTCTTGCTATACAAACCTAGATGAAATTACAGCATTTCTAGTATATCCAATGTATAAATAAACAATGAGTGCCCTGATTTAAAAAAAAATGAATAAATAAATAAACAATGAGTGCCATCTCATGCCCAACTAACTAATTTTTTATTTTTAAGGTTGAGTTCATGGTTTGTTTTTCAGTTTTCTAATACTTTTCTAATGTTAAATATTCTCTGAAAGTTGGTTTTGTTTATTTTGTCATGTTCCTTGTTGCATTTTAATACTGAAGTGCCTCTCCATTATCCTTTTAATTATTTTTCTTATATAGTAAGGTTGTTAAAAACTGCAAATTATTGGATGAGACTATCCAAGAATAAGTTATAATGAAACGGTTGATGTGGCGTGTAGTTCAAGGACAGCACTATGGGTTGATGTCTCATTGCCATCCCATAATAAGCTTTTATGAGACCGTCTTACACACGACAAACGACTTAACAATTTCATGCTCATCAAAATTCTAAGTTTTTGCTATTAATGTTTTTAATCGTTCTTTTTTGTTTTAACTTTTTATTACTTTTATGATTTTGGAGTTGTTTTACTTTTACTCTGATTTCATTCTTGTTTGATAATCTGAATATTATTTAACTTTTGTACTTCATTTCTTGTGATAAAGTTTTCAAATCTATGCTCTTGGCAAGGCTGGTATTTTTGACCCCTCTTCATGCTGCATAGGCTGGATTTGGTGTATGGATTTGGATTTGATGTTCTTCTATATTTTTTTCCTTTAAGTTTTTTTCCCCTAATTTTTAGTAAGTATTGTAGAAACTTTCAAATTGTTAAAAGGTTCAATAAATTTTTTTAGAAATACTCTCTTTTTCTTTTTAGATTTAGATTACTTGGGGTATTTTGGGATTTTCACAATGCAATGATGTAAGCTTGCTGGATTGCTGACATTGCTGACCAATATAGGGATTTCAAAATTCCAGGATTTGAAAGTTAGGAGCCAAAGTCTTAGGTTTAAAAAAGTAACGAGTCTTCAAAATAATTTCAAGGCATTATCATTTATCCTTGTCGAGGTTTCGGTAAATCATTCTTATAGCCTTGACCTATTTGAATTATTATTTAGCCCTTCTGTATGCGGTAAATTGTTTTTCTCCACCTAATTGCTATCATGGCATAACCACACGGACGAATAATTGACTACCACGTCAATTTGGGTAGCCAAAATTGTTTGACTTGAATGTTAAGGGTGTTAAAATCAAAACTTGAATAGGTTGGAGTATAATAACAATTTATAACAACGGAATAGGGTATATGTGGGGTATATGATGATATCTCAAATAATTGCACTAAAACAGAGGTTACCTGTTAATTAAACAGATCAACATGTGTTGTAAAACTTCTATTTGGGTGACGTTGATTATAGTTTGATGCTGAATATTCAGCCAGATTTCCTTAAATATATTTCCCTTTGATCAGATTTGGAGAACTGGGGGATGCATTTGTCTGTCTGCCTTAGATGCATGGTGTATTTGGGTTTGTGGGATGGGAGGGTGGGACGCGATGCACCTTTTAAACGTGTCATCATTTGAGAGGATGTTGTAGGATTGACCGATTGACAGTATTTGCTATCATTTTAAGTTGACCTTGATCACATGTTGCATTGCATATTACTATCACGTTTGAAATGCAAGCTTTTGCACTGCAGCCAGTTGCTGATGCAATATACTACAAAAACCGGGATGTGATCAAGCTTCTGGAGGAGTATGGTGCAAAACCTCCGGTATGTACTGGTATTCTGCTTTTTCCTTTGCTTATGATGGTTGCATGCTACATTTTATTAATTTTGGATAAGTTATCTTGAATGTGGGTCGAGTCTCTGTGGCAACTAACAATTTCTTGAACACATAACAGATCGCTCCTATGCATGTTCAAACTGTCCGTGAGATCCCTGAATATGAGATTGATCCAAGTGAACTTGATTTCTCAAATAGTGTTGGCATTACCAAGGTTTCTCCTTTCTAACTTTGCTCCCTCTTTTCGCAAGTGTCTTCAGATCTTTCTCCATTCGGATGTCTTTTCCATTCAATGGCTACAGAGGGAGGCACATGTAAATCATCTCTCTGGTGGCTTGTATTTGAAAATTTTCTTAAATGTTTAGCGCTATTACAATTCATTTGATACAATATAGCTAGGGCATTGTTATCTTGTTTGAAGGGCAGATGTGATTCTGGCTGTGACATACTGAGTCACTATAGATTTATGGGAAGTTAGATTATAACCATCGGGGACCCTATTTATATTACTTATGGATCGGAAACTATTGCTAAAGGACGAGGGAAGGAATTCAGACGTTAAGTCACAGGATTATTTTTTAGCTGATAAGTGTGCATGATTCTGTCCTTTTGTCGTTACTCCAGTGCTTCAAGCGATACTGGTATCTAACTAGGATGGTTAGAGGAGGGGGTCTGGTATAATATATGTATCATTAGCCTTACAATTGTAGTGAGAGTGTTCTTGTGAAGCCTTGATATGCACACTCGCTGTGTTACTTCATACGCATAAGAAGCATGTAACACATTAATAAGCCTTTTTACTTTGACCTATTAGACTTCAAAGCTGAAAAATAACCAACAATGTTTTCTAGCTACACTGAAATGCTCTATTAGCATATTTAATATCTACTTTGTAACAAATAAGAATTGTGTAATTATATGAGCGCATATGAAAACACAAGCGGGCTTTTTTTTAGTTAGGTTTGTGACTTATATTCATGGAGTGTATACTCTGAGATAGTTATGCTCAAAATTGTGGATGTCAACGGCATTTTCTCCCAATATAAAAACACTATTGTGTTTTTGAAAAGGATCTTTGAAATGCTAAAGATTTTGCCAATGAAGGATTTTTTGAATTAAATTCTTTTCAGAAAGGATTTTTGCACGATAATATTTTTGTACTTTGGGCGGAGAGGTCGGATGATAATAATCCATACTTTAAACTTGGGCGCATAACAGATTGCTCCTATGCATGTTCAAACTGTCCGTGAAAGACTCGGCGGAGAGATGATGTCGTAGCCGGAATAACCTCATTCTCCCTTGAATGCAATTCAGTTAAAGTTATTTGTCCACTTTACAATTCAAATTTATTATCAAATTTGCAGTTAAATAAAAAACAATTTTTGTCATTGCTCCGCTTGCCATGTCATCTCTCTACTGCTTAAAAAAGGCGAGAGGGGCACTGAGGCCCAAAGGGTTCCAAGGCGAGAGGCTTGAGCCTCGAGGTGTAGGCACACACATCATGGATGCGAGGCGCACCTTTATGTAGAAATGCTTAAAATGTACTCAGTAGATAGATTTTGCTGAAATGAGTTATATGATTGCTTCACTATGGAATTAGATATCAATATAAACCGTTACAATGTTAAAAACGTTCGTCAAATAGTTTAAATACAAAATAGTAAATTATATTATTTAAATACAAATCAAAATGCTAATAAGTAACGAACGTTCTTGCTATAAGTCTTAAAGGGGGAAAAAAAAAAGAACTGAGAGAAAGGACAGAAAAATGGCTTCTTTAACTCAGAAAAAGATAATAAAATAAAAAAATATGGCTGATTCTTTCCTAAATGAAAGATGAAAGGAAAAGGAAAGAATTTAACACAATATAACAAATTAAGACTATAGAAAATCTTTACTAAATAAAACTATGAATGAAAAAGGAAATAATATGCTCAAATTCTAACCTATCGCCTCCCCATCTACACTTCTAACTACCCCCCACTCACCATGAAAAAAGAAAGCTGGTAATCGAAGCCCAATACACTAATTCCAGTGAAGATCGACCACCGGAATAATATGAAGATGGACATTCGACCCCCTTAGGCACCATTAGGTCTCCATTCTTGACAGTTCGAAAATTGGGGTTTTTTAATCTTAGGGTTTGTCAATTTTATGGATGACTTCGCAGCCATTATTTGCAATTATATGAAGGGTTATGCTCGAAATCTTGATATAAGACTAAGGTAAGTGCTAATTTTAACAAAGTTGGTGATTTTAATGGTCAAAACTTCTCCACTTCTCAATTGAGATCAATAAAGCCCTCTTTTTGGTTGCCTCACGCCTAAGATTGGGGCGCGATGAGGCGCATGCCTTGCCGCACCCACTGTAAGGCGCCACAGTGGTCGCCTCACGAGTCTACTGTGTATGCCCCCATGTGACCCGTTGTTGGCATAAAAACATTAAATATGCTAAAAATACACATTGCTAGTGTTGAAGTTTAAAGTACGCATTATTATCATCTAACACCCTGAAAATATAGTGTATTGTCACCCAAAAAACCTTTCAAAAAGCATCTAGAAGTTCATGGTTCAGATATCAGCTTTGAAGATGGAATTTATACACACGTAGGATGACTTTCGAAGTGATATTTACTTAGATCTCAATCAAATTATCAACGTGGGTTTGGGAGGTTATAAAATCCCCTTAATAATCGCTTTTCACATTTTTTCCAGAGTCATTTTTATGAGGGATTTCAGAATTGTCATTTATGGGAAAAGCCCTTTCTAGTGAACTTATTCAAATACACTGCAAACACCCTTTGTCCTTTTTAAGGATCATCGGCGTGATAAAGCCGTCATACCCTTATCTGAAGGTTCGTCTTAAAAAGTTGATGGTACTGCCAATACCACTAAGGTGTATGCCCCTCTTTGGAAGTGTGGTTGCTGAAAAACTCCTTAATCTGCATTCTCAGGTGGGAGGTGCATCAGGATGGTGATGTTTGTTGAATGTTCTTGGGAAATTGTTAGCATAAACAAAGCCTGCTCAAGCTTTGGTGATTTCTGGTGCTGGTCATTAGAGAATTGTAAAGTTTGTCCCATCATTTTCGTTCACCATCATGGGGTCCATATGGTATATATGCAAATTCAATAGTTTTACAGCTTAATTGATTTGACATGTACAATGCTTGGATCACTAGAGTTTTTCTGAGAAAATTGGGCCTAATTGGAAATAAAAAGAGGCGCAAGTGAGAAGGAAGGAGGGAAGGAAGGAAGGAAAGAAAGGAGGAAAGAAAAGGTCCCACTTCACATCGGAGGGGTGGGGCGAGGGAGTTCCATTTTATATCCTGCCTGTGGGCCATGGTCCTATGAATGAAGTACTCGTGAAACTTTGTGGGGCTCCAATTGTAGGTTGTTTCATGGATCGCCATAAAACCACCCATGGAATTAGCACTAGGAGTGCTGTTAGTTTAGACTCTAGATAGCAACGTGGTAACTAGAGGTTGTCACAATATTGCATGTGATTCTGACCTACGACTATAAGCTATGCTTTGTCACCAGGGTAGCTAGATGTACAGTAAGTGAGACTTTCAGGCCGAATTTCATGTTAAAAGGAAATGGTCGTCTGAGAGTTCCATACATAATACCCTAATAGGAGGTTCTTGCCTTTGGCTATTTGGTGGACGACATGGAAGGAGAGAAATCGTCGTATCTTTGACGATATAGCTGGGTCGTTTCAAGAGTTTAAGCTTTATTTTTTGAGGTTGTTGTATAGCTGGAGTGCCGGGCTTTGTGGTAACAGAAGTGTAAATTTTTTGGCTTTTGTCGATTGCATTATGGATGAGAGCATAAGGGCATAATGTTTTTGTATTTGCCCTTTTTGTATATGGGTGACATCCCCTTGGTGTCCTTTTAATATACTTATTGATTACTTACCAAAAAAAATAAAAAAAATAAAAATAGGAGGTTCTTGCGTTCTTATAGTGCAAGCTTACTTGACATGCAAGGCATGGCCAATGAGAGTGCTTGAAGCATTTGATGGTCTTTTTGTCCCTGTACTTATATCACTGAAATGCAAATTCTTATTATAGAGCCCTTTTTTATTAATCCAATGGCTTGGAGAAATATTAGGAATGATAACCTTCCAAAACATTTCTCCGTGTAAGTGAGGATAATGCAAGGCTGGAAAAGCTATTATTCTTCTTTTTGGTACAAGTAGACTAATTCTACCAGCGTGATAAATAGTGGCTGCTGGAGAGCTTGGCTTTGCAAGCCAGTCTGAAGACAACATCAATGTAGTAGCTGAATTTTCTTATGTGGAATATTAGGGTTTGAGCCGGTGATGCAATGCACCAGAGCCTAGAGATAGTGGCTAAATTTTTTTAAAAAAAAATAGTGGCTAGTTGGTTGATATGTACTGTATCCCCATAGTAGATTTCTTGTTACAAATTGTGTAAAATATTGAAGACTATTCGTTTTACTTTTTTGGGATAGAAGAATCTACATTTTCGTGTGTCAGATCCTTTGGAGTATGCTGGAGGTGCAATGTTTGATACTAACATGGTTAACTTCCTAAGCAAGGTTGTAATTCTGAATTGGGGAACCGGAAATTGACACTAGGTAAAAAATATCAATTTTACCTTTTGCCTTAATACTCACTGTGACAAGTGAAATGGCTCAGCTACTCCCATTCCACTATCCCCACTCTAAAAGGAACAACAAGAAAGAGTCAAAGAGATCGCCATCCATTAAAGAAGAAATTCTCTGTGCTTCGTGTTCGAGCATTATAGCAAATAATATCCTTTACTAAAAGTGAAATCCTTAGTTGGTTATTGTGGTTGGTGTCTTGGGTCAACTGTGTGCCTAATTGATGATGTGGCAGTATGTTAACTCAGAAATTTATTACTGGTGTTGAAGCAGCATGCTCCTTGATTCAGTTAGTTTTCCAAAGATTGTGTTTCAGTAACTTCATGTTTACTTTGTGACGTTGTTGATTTCTGTCATGTCATTTTATTGAGTTGAATTATTGGCGAATTTTGATCATCGTGGTGTGCTTTCACTTTTCTAATTTTACTTTCTGTTGTCCATCGTGGATAGGGTACTTACTGTGTTGCATCATGGCGTGGCATTCAAGTAGCTGTTAAAATACTACGTGATGATGTAATCATGGATGAAGAAAGAGTGTAAGTGAGCATGTGTTCTTGGTTTCCATATTCGTCAACGTGCTGTGTTTTTTTACAGTCCCTCTAATATTTAATTTCTGGGAATTTCATACGTAAACTCAATTTGGTGAAACTTGAAAGCAATCACGTTTTTTTTATACATGTGATACCTCGAACTCTCATTGTGATTCACACTGGGTTGTTGAGTACCCCTTAACTTTGAAGAATGCTATTGATTACACCTTTTTTATAGTTCTGTTATTGCGCTACACTGCAGTGATGTTTGAAAACACTCGAGGACTCACAAGGTGCTTGGAAATACTTATTTGATTGGACACCATACAATAGATATCATATATATATAT
>JACYFF010031955.1:77438739-77487458 GCA_017589665.1 Selenicereus undatus
TATTAAAAGTTGGATTGAACTCATGTATGAGCAACACGTAAGCTTGTCATGTAGGATGCCACATAGGAGTGGATAGCCATATGAGATACTTTAATGCAACATAAGATGTTATATGAGATTTAAAATTAAAAAAAAAGGCTATGTAGCATGGATGAAAATATAGCACAATATTAGTTCTATTGAATAAGGTAACTTCTCACATACCATTCTAATTTAATCATAAAATATATATGATTTAATGATGCAAATACAACAAACAATGTGAGTTAGATATTAATTAAGAATAAAAAAATATGTTATTAGTGGGAAAAAAACTTAAGAAGACTCGTTTTACCTTTGCATCAACAAAATAATATAATACATCAATTTATTGTTTGCTTTTTTTTTTAATAAAAAATCTATTCTCTTAATAATCTATTAAAAAATTATTTAACTCAAACCCTTACATCGTAAGGGTATAACCCTAGTCTAAATTATAATGGAAGTTTAGTGCAATTGTGGGAAAATTTTGTAATGCTCAAGGGGACCTCATGTAGGAAATGGAAATTTCATTATGTTGTACACTTAGGCAAAGAATGGGGACCTCATGAATTATGAGTTGCTCTTGCAAATTTCTATTGACCAGCTTTTGTTTTTTCAAATTTTCATTTTGTCCAGTTCGATCATCTTATTGATGTTTATAATTTTGGGTGGTTGTTTAGAAAGGCATTTAGAGATGAGCTAGCACTGCTTCAACAGATACGTCATCCAAACGTTGTGCAATTTCTAGGGGCTGTGACCCAGAGCACTCCAATGATGATTGTGACGGAGTACTTGACCAAGGTTTATTCCTTTTTCCAGTTGTTCAAATCTCCTCTCTTTCTTTGTCTGCCTTTTGTTGGGGGGGGGGGGTTAAATGTAACACCCCTATCCCGAGGGTTACAGGTTTTAGTAATCTCTTAAATTAAGAGATGAAAAGTGTAGAGTTTTGCCTAGAATTGACCATTCATCCTAGGCTTATAGCCTTTCATTTGGAATCTGTAATAATAAAAACATAATGGACAAATCTAAACAAGCTTGACGGCAACACGATGGGACCCCAACTCTACGGGCCACACGCCTGCAGTAGGCAAACTGTTAATTTTAAATAAAACAGAAATAAATTCATATGCTACTCAGCGGGTCACCTGCCAGAGCATACGGGTTTACATCCTGAGACATTCAACTCCAACCGGTCGGAGACGAGTAACTATTCAGATGGCTTGCTCACACGGTCATTCAGAGGCGTATCCAGACCACACGTAGCACATGAACTCAAGCGTTAAAGACTTAGATGTGCTCAAAGGAGCTCACAAATCAATCGTAATATGTTGTTTAATTCCTGAACTAAAATATACATATTTGGAATTCTTTAACACCAAATAACAAGAACTTCTAAGAGAAAACGAGTCATATCACGGACTCAATAATGTCTACCTGCGTTTAAGAACTTGGGGGAAAAGGGAAAGAGAGGGGTTCAACTGCCATATGCACAATGGATAATCTACCATCCCAAAAATCAAAACAGTTGCACACAGCACACTAAGTAGCAGTCATACAGGGGCTTTAATTAATAGTAGCATATTAAGCAAGCATGGACCAACCAACTAATCAACTGTTCATTAATATCGTTCAGGGATTGAGTAAAGCATATCGTTCTGGCTCCCAGCACTGCACTTTGACACTAAGAGGTTCACTTTGAGTTACTTCGGCATAAAAGCAGCAATATCAAACAAAAGGGTTTTATACTTTAACTCAAATTAAGTTGGTCCAATATAAAGCTATTTCATATAAAGAAGGCCGTTTTTTATTTAATTGAAGTCTTTTCGAAAGGTATTTGCCTACTTTTTCTGAACGGCTCAAAACAGAGTTTAGACTAAGAAAATTCCGAGCTCATAATAAGTAAAGTCTCTTTGCAGAGCATCGGATTTACAAATTAATGCTCACTTTAAGTGAGTTTCACGACTCATGACTTTGATATCCACAGCATCTCTCAAGTCTACGGACTCGTACCCTGGTCAGGGTAGTTTCAACTAGGGTTCCTATCCAGGTCTACTCCCTAGAAACTAGGGTTCCCACTTTATCTGGGGTACACTCCCTAGACTGACTCCCTTATAATTAGTACTATCCTCCTAGGCCCCAATGTCTCAGGTGCAATATGCTTTCAAAAACATCTGAATAGCTCAAGTTTTACGTAAAAAGCCGTTGGCACTTGGCAGTATCAAGCTTTAGCTGTAGGAGGACTAGTAGTGGATAGGATCATAAAAGGTTTATGAAGTAGCTTGGAATCGCATGAAAGTCGCAAAACAATTACCAAAGTGTTTATCGAAAGTATTCTTTTAAGATTTCATTTCCAATCATGGAATGCCATTTAACTGCTTGCCCGCTTGGTTCAGGCTGACATGATTAGAAATTAGATAAGATAATTTATTTACCATTCAATTGCCACCTAAATCACTTGAGGTTGATAATTTCATTGAGAGGGTTCAAGCGGATTCCTTGGGGGATGCGACTTTCCCAAGTTTGTTTCGAGATTAATCAGGCAACTTCATGCTTCTCAAGAATACTCGCAGTAACAGGTTTGGCCTACATTAGTCCGAGTATGCATACACGGCGACTCAAGTTGGTAAGATGTGATTAGTGCTAGGTTCTCCATTCGCACGGCTAACCCACACCAGCAGTCCACAACCTCAGTAGTCTGGTAAGAGCCTACCGCCCACATTATAGATAAAACACAACAAAAGGTAGGGTGGAACTGGGTTTGGGCTGCTGCCCAGTTCACAGCCCCGTTCTGGAACTGGACGGTGCTGCTGAACCGGCCAGTAGCATCCTACCCCTGTTCATCCTGTCACACAGCACACATACGCACAATTAAATATCCTGCCAAAATTCAAGGGTGTTGTCTTTGGGTCTGATAAGAAGTTCTCAAGGTTCGTTAATTAGCCAAATCAGATGGAGCACAACAAAGCAAGAGGAGCACAACATAACCTCAACAAGGTAATGACCACCATGGTTTGCAATTCGATGACTCAGACTCCCTCGCTATAGCACCGCCCCAAATTAACCTAAAGTATCACAACAACCCAATTCACTTTCTTGCACCAATTCACTCCCATTTTCATGGCAAATCTCAAAATAGTTGGAAATTAGATACTAGTTTGGGAAGTAAGATTACGCACCTCGATTCCAATTCCAAGCTTATGGACTGATTTTAGGGCTAATTGAGCGAATTGGGCTGGATTCAAGTCTCCATTTCCCCCCTTCGCTGCTGCCCTCTTTCTCCTCTTTCCTGGCTGCTGTGGCTACTGTTGCTTGATGCTTCTTCTTCTTCTTCACTGCTGCTGTTCTTCTCCTTCCATCCACTTTCACCCTCTCTTTATCTCTCTATCCGTGCTCTCTCTCTCCCCTAAGCTGTAGAGGTGGTGGTGGTGTTGAAGAGTTTGACAGGGGTTTGTGTGGGTTCTTGTGGCGAGACAGCTTATGAGTGTCTGGGGCTGGGCAAACGTCATGACTGCTGGGAAGAAAAACGCCTGGTACTTTGTCCTTTTTAGTCCCCATTTCTCTCTCTCTCTCTCTCTCTCTCTCTCTCTCTCTCGTTTTTGGGTTTTCTTTGCCCAATTCACTAGACCAAAAATATGTTTGGGCCCAAATATCTTAAGCGCAATTGATTCCGATATCAACATCCACTCTAGTCCACCCAACTCCGCTAAATTCTTGTAATCACACACTTCGGCTAATTTAACTAGCTCACTAGTTTCACGCACTCATGCAATATCAAGAAAACCCCAAAAATTCATTCGATAAATTAATACATTTTGTTAACATGAATTTTTTTTTTGCCTAGTATAGCTAATATAATACTGCATAGCTAATAAAATTATAGCCTAAATAATTAATTCTAATTGAAATTCCTCGCCTATTGCAGTAAGTGAATGCATTTCATTCGAAAGTTTACAAACCTATAAGTGTCTAAAACCATAATAGAAAGTAACCCATGTTTTACGTAGGCTTCTATTTTCTGTTATGCCTGTCCAAGATTTCTGTGTATGTTTTCAGATACTGTATCTGCTATCTTGTGAATTCACATTTTCGAAGTATTGACAGTTAATTGTTGCTGATTCTTCTGTTGAACCATTTGTTTGAATGCTGAGGAATGTCACTTTGAAGCATTTATTCTGCCTTATGTTGGTTTCGTCCTTGATGATTTGTATTATGCTGTGATTATGTTGGTCTGTAAAGTAGTCCGTAGGCAGAACATGGTGGAAATTTTGTTGCATGGCCTACTTCATTTATTTGATAATGGTGGATCTTTCTCAGAAAAGTTATTTTATGGATGAAGCCAACTCCTTCTTCAAGAAGAAGGAGGACCACCTGGTGACCTTTAAGAGCAATTCTTGCAAGACCCAGATTGACTACTTCCTAATGAGGAAGGAAACTCGGAGATCGTGTAAGGACTGCAAAGTTATTCCCAGCGAGTTGTTTGGAACTCAACACAGGTTGCTGGTTTTAGATGCAGAGTTCAAGTATCCTAAGAGGTCGAAGAGGAGAACCGAAGAACCCAGAATTAAGTGGTGGACCCTCACAAAGGAGAAGGCAGGGTTAATAGCAGAGAGATTAGCTGAGGAGAGAGTTTGGAGGAGGGCAGAAAACGCCGACTCGATGTGGGATGCTGTGGCGGATTGCATCCGAAGGTCGGCTAAGGAAACCTTAGGTCTTTCCAGGGGAGGCGGCAACAGGATGGAGGGCGCCTGGTGGTGGAACGAAGAGGTAAAGGAGAAAGTCAAGGCAAAAAAAGAGGCTTACGCGGAGTTCATGAGCAGCAGTTCGGAGGACGAGAGTGCACATAAGAAGATCGAATACAAGACGGTCAAGAAAGTAGCCAGAAGGGCAGTGGCAGTAGCAAAGAGTCAGGCGTTTGATAGACTTTACCATAAATTGGGGACGAAAGAAGGGGAGAAGGAGATTTTTAAACTGGCTAGGGCGAGGGAGAGAGACTAAGGATTTGGGAGTGGTAAGGTGTATCAAGGACGAAGAAGGTAAGGTGTTGACTGAAGATGCTGAAATTAAGAAGAGATGGCAGAGGTTTTTTGCTAAACTCCTCAATGGGGAAGGGGGGGAGAAGATTGTAGTAGGGGCGACGAGTGTAATGATCAACGTGCGGGTGCCATGATAACAAAGGAGGAGATTAGGGAGGCCTTAAAGAAGATGGCGAAGGGAAAGGCCATGGGTCCGGACCAGATACCAGTGGAAGTTTGGAAGTTTTTGGGGGAAGTGGGACTAGAATGGCTCACGGAGCTTTTCAATGTTATTTTCAGGACTGCCAAGATGCCCAGAGAGTGGAGGGTCAGCACAGTGATCCCACTGTACAAAAAAAAAGGGGATATCCAAGATTGTAATAACTTTATGGACATCAAGCTGCTCAGCCACACTATGAAGCTGTGGGAGAAGGTGATTGAGAGAAGGCTGTGAGAAGAAGTAGAGATTTCAAAAAATCAATTTGGTTTCATGCCAGGCAGGGCAACCATTGAGGCAATATACCTCCTCAGAGGGCTCATGGGCTTGTTCAGGGATAGAAAGGTGGATCTCCATATGGTGTTCATTGATCTGGAGAAAGCGTACGATAGAGTGCCAAGGGAGGTATTGTGGAGGTGTTTGGAAAAGAAAAGGGTGTTGCCCGCGTACATTCGTATTATCAAGGATATGTACGAGGGAGGGCGGACGAGGGTTAGGACTCCGGGAGGGGTCTCCAATGACTTTGCTGTTAGTTTGGGCCTGCATCAGGGCTCCGCTTTAAGCCCGTTTCTTTTCACATTAGTTTTGGACGAACTCACTAGAGGAATCCAGGACGAGGTGCCTTGGTGTATGTTATTTGCAGATGACATCGTCCTTATCGATGTGACCAGGCAGGGGGTCAATGACAGGTTGGAGAGTTTGAGGCATACACTTGAGGCTAGGGGCTTTCGGTTGAGTAGATCGAAAACGGAATACCTTCACTGTTGTTTCAGCGGAAGGATAGAAGAGGGGGGAGAAATCGTACTGGATGGGAGGGCAATACCGAACGTCGCCAAATTCAAGTATCTGGGCTCGATCATCCATCAGAATGGGGACATTGACGAGGATATTAGCCAGCGGATTAGAGTGGGCTGGCAAAAGTGGAAGTCAGCGTCAGGGGTGCTGTATGACAAAAGAGTGCCCATGGGTTTGAAAGGCAAAGTCTATCGGATGGTAGTTAAACCGGCTGTTCTCTATGGATCGGAGTGTTAGCCTCTAAAAAAGGCGCAGGTCCAAAGGTTGATGGTAGCTGAGATGAGGATGGTCAAGTGGATGTGTGGTTTTACGAGATTGGATAGGATCACGAATGGGGTAATTAGGAGCTTAGCTGGAGTGGCCCCCATAGAGGAGAAGATGAGGGAATCGAAGCTCAGATGGTTCGACCACGTGAAGAGAAGTGTGGACGCCCCGGTGCGTAGGGGCGAGAGTATCAACCCCCCCGGTGGTAAGAGAGGGAGGGGTAGGCCGAAGAAGAGCCTAGAAGAGGTGGTTAGAGAGGACTTTAGAGTTGTCGGTCTCACGGAGGATATGGCTCAGGATAGGAGCTTGTGGCGGGACAGGATTAAGGTCCCTGATTGTAGGGGACCGGCTCC
The DNA here is from genome assembly GCA_017589665.1 of Selenicereus undatus. Taxonomy (NCBI): domain Eukaryota; kingdom Viridiplantae; phylum Streptophyta; class Magnoliopsida; order Caryophyllales; family Cactaceae; genus Selenicereus; species Selenicereus undatus. The sequence continues at coordinate 77,445,402 of JACYFF010031955.1, forward strand.
GTAGGTGGTAGTAGCTTAGGTGGGGTGGGGTGGGGTGGGGTGGGTAGGGTTTTGGTTTGCTTGTCTGCAGGTCGTGCTTTCCCGGGATGTCACGACACCCCTGGTTTGTTGAGGTATGTCTCCGCTCCCTATCTTTTCGCTTATCCGGTTTCTTTTCCCCCTCCCCCGTTCTCTTTCGTCGGTCAATGGTTTTGCAATCGTTTTCTCTTCAAACCTTTTTCTCAAAACTGTTTTGTGGGTCTTATGGAATCAACCTCTCTATGGGTAGGAATACCGGTAGAGGTAAGGTTGCCTATAGCTGGATCTCCCCAGACCCTGCGAAAGCGGGACCCACATTGGGAGTTTATTGTTGTTGTTGTAAGGTAAAGTTCGGTTTTGTTTAATGCTGGATGTTCCTGTTCAAACGTGTTCAACTTGGTGGAACTTTTTTCATGGCCACTTCTAAAGTAAATGTACATCTTCAGATTTTGTGTCATGCATGTGCCTAATATCTCGAGTATCAGGTATGAAAAAGGTGGGACATAGTGGTCACATTTTTGTTTATGTTTTATTAGGGGTCCTTTTGGTATCTCCAATTTGACATGTTTAGAAAATTTCTTTCAGCAGTGTCTTCGTATATATATTTTTTTGATGATTTTTTTTAATGATCTAACTTTGATTGTGATTGAAAATAGTTGTTGAATTTGAAATTTAAAAGCTGTATGTACTTTTCTTGAATAGTCGATTCTACATTGTACTCTCCATGTGTGAAATTGTGAGTTCCTTTATTAATGTCTGAATTCTGGAAAAAGTTCCTGAGTCCTAAATGTATAACTATGAGAAGTCAGGCACTTGCAGCCGTACTTGTGTCTGATGCTTCTTACACCAAGACTATGCAAATAAGGCTTACCTCACATGTTCAACTTACTTGACAATGTGATCCATATTCAGAACAAAATTGTATTTTCCCCGACGTTCATATTTTCAATCCATAGTTAGAAGAAGTTTTGATATTAGCTGATCTATCATTGTTCCAATCATAGGTTGTCTCTTCTAATCACATGTTTATAATAATCGAAACCTACTCAGACAATAAACTTCTCCACATTTTGGCCTAAAATGAAGTTCAAGTGTCCATGCCCATGTCCAAGAGTCAAGCATTACCCATAGGTACTCGGCGTGAAATGATAGTCCATGTAAAACAACTCACAAGGTTGGATCTTAAATTGATGAGCGAAAGATTTCAGCCTATTTTGGCATTGAATGGGAAATGTGGCGCTGAGGACTTCTAACCTTGAATTCTTGAAGCTCACTGAATATATTTGATATAGTAACAATCTACTAAGGCTGGAGCTTAAATTTCTGAGTGAAGGATTTCAGCTTATTTTGGTGTTGATTGGGAAATGTGGTGCTGAGGACTTCTAACCTTGAAGCTCACTGAATATATTTGATATAGTAACAATCTACTAAGGCCGGAGCTTGAATTGCCGAGTTAAGGATTTCAGCTTACTTTGGTGTTGATTGGGAAATGTGGTGCTGAGGACTTCTAACCTGTAAGCTAAGTGAATATATTTGATATAATAACAATCTACTAATGCAGGCTAGCACCCTTTTGGGTGAGTAGTGGATTTAGAAATTTTAGGAATGCTTGTCAACTAGTAGAATAATCAGTCATTGGTATCCAGTTGCCTGACATTTAGAAAATTTTTCTGTCAATTCCTCCAACAAAAGTTGGAACATACATATAAGGTGGTCCCCTCCCCCTCCCCCCCGAGCTGGTTGCATGTCCGATTATTATCGATGTGAAGCAGCAGCAACACCAGGAATTGCTGGTTTCTGTGAAGTAGTTTTTCTCCAGAAGATTCTAAAGTAAACTTTAGCCCTTAGTTTGGAACTTTCTGCTCTAATTAGAGAACATACAAGCCTTAATTCTTTGCCACTATATTCTAAACTACTGTTGCCGTGACTTTAGAACATTCTGCTCTAATTAAGTAGCATGCAAGAAACCCCTCCTCCTGCGCAGGGCGCCTTTCGAAACCAAAAAAGTAAAAATGAATTTCTGCTGGTACACAAAGTTCACAAATTTGTTGTATGATGACATCTTTGTTATCAGCTGATGAGTGAGAAGCAAAATATCAAATGAAATTCTCTTGGGTGCTTGAACCCTCTGGAATTCTGTTTGCTTCCCATCTACACTGTTCTCCTGTTATCTTGGAGAAGATCAAGGTTGTTAAACATTATTCGCCTTTCATTTCTAACTCCTTATTGAATGAAGCCAAGAATGCTGAGATTACTTTATCTTTCAAATGCTTATTTGAAGTGCATAAATCCTATGCAGGGGGATCTTCGGGCATATTTGAAACGAAAAGGTGCACTGAAGCCCTTACTTGCAGTGAAGTTTGCGCTTGATATTGCAAGGTTGCCTCTCTTGCCTGGACTTAAAACTCCAATGCGCGATTTTCTTCATTTGTTCTTTTTCTTACTGTAACCCATCTATAATAGCTTGAGGTTTTTCCGCTTATTTTTCCTCTTATCATACAGAGTGCATGCTTTGTGGAGGTTATAGAGGATAATCTGACAGCATACTTTGTGGGTCCCTATGAGTAGCTTGAATGAAAAACCAAATACATGGATCATGTGGAAGAAATTCTCTTACTTTATGATTCTGTTTTCAATCTTCTATATTCTCCTCCAACACCACCACCACCACCTCCCAGTGTGGGCCTGGCCTATCAAGATTGTACTATGTGTAGATGAAAGAGATTGTGGCAATTAGTCCAATGGGTGTACCTGATACTTTTGGTATGAAAAATTAATCTAATTGAAATAATCCTGCGAACTATCCATCATTATCAATCAAGAAATTAGTTAATGGAGCTGATTTTATTTTCTAAATATTATGCAAGGTCTCTTTCCTATCCCGGCGGTAATGGCTTGACTTGGGTGTAAAGGATTGAGAGACCAGGTTAATGATCTTTGGTAACTATCTCCCATTGGAGTCTGGACTTGGTCAAAAGATAAATGTCAGTGCAACTCGAGATATCAAACATTTCAATTGCCCGTTGACGTCACGATGGTTTTTCTATGGATTTAGGTGCAGGAAGCAACTCTTTGGCGTTCGTTTCAATTGGATGTGAAGGGACCATGGTTCATGGATTAGACCAGTCGTTTGTCCAAATTGATGAAGTTACTATCCAATCTGACAGAGAATGAGAAAAGAGAAGGGATTTACAAAGGAGACGGGTGAAGGATTAGGGAGGGAGAGTGGTGAAAGAGGAACAGAGAGAGGGAGAAATATCATGTATATGTGACTCAATTGTCAATTAGTTATTAATTACTGATATTCATCAAAAGTGTTAAAAACAACCTAGGATGTCTAATCCATTTGTAAGACTCTAAGACTTGGAAAACAAGCTAAGATCTTACCTTAATCTATCCCAAATCGCATAGGAAACTAAACTGTATTAAAGTACTCCCAAATAACCTTATCTAAACTCGTCTAAAATATGAAAAATATCCTATAATATATTTGACATCTCATGAAGATATCAAAGTACAATATATATATATGTATATATATATATATATATATATGTATGTATATATATATATATATATATATATATATATTCAAATACTAGTATGTCCAATATTCTTGACTTTAGCTTTCCTTTATTTGTCATCTCCATTATACTCCTCGGGTTGGGACAAAACTTACCCTCAAGTTTTGTGATGAGGTAAAATAATAAAAACTGAAGCATAAAGCCAACGTCAATATGTAGGCAGAACCAGCAAGAAAATACTCTGAAGTTCCTCGGGTTGTCAGTTCGCTGAATATTCTTGTATCTAAGTATCTTATTCGATATTGAACTTCAAGGTTCAAAATGTGACGTTCTGCATCAAACATTCCTTGAGCTTCTGTCTCTGGAGTAGAGTTATTACGTTCAGTATCTTCCATGGTATTGTCCATAGCCTCTGTCAGAACTGTCAAAACTGGATCATTGATCTCGTCTTTCGTTTCAGCATGTACTGGCATATATTCAACATTATCTTCAAGCTTAGCTCCAATGGTAAAGTTGGCAACAGGTTCATCTTTTTTATTCTCTGATGAAGTTTGCACTCTTTGAGATACCTTCTCAACTTTTCATTTCTCTCTTGTATTCTTTTCTGTGGTTCATTAAGTGAATGACACGGCATTGATATTGTCCTTAGTTTCCTCTAGTTTTCTCATTTTTTCGTTCAACTCTTCTAATCTTCGATATGATCGGAACATTGAACACTTAGGACCAAGTGACTCTTTTCAGCTTGATTAGTTGGAACACAACGTTAGACATAAGGTCAGATCTTACAGCCATTCCCTTTTTGTTTTGGAAATCTTGTTATGGGAAAAGGAAAGATCTGCATTATGATGCTTGGAAGCATGATCTCAATGAGTAACCTGATTGATGTCTGAAGATTTCAAAGATTCAGTGGGTCGATTACCTTTGCTCTATAAACATGAAGTTCTGTTGAGCATAAAGACCATAGTTCCAATTGACGACTGTTTGTATAGAACTTCCTTGAAGTGCACAAAAAGCTATTCTTTCATCTCTCCATGAATAAAATTGAACACAGGATTGGTAATGAAGTAAGGCTTGTCTTGTAAATTTTCTCCACATTGGTATAGGATGAAAAACGCTTCATAAAGAACCTTACTGTTATTGGATATAAAATATATAATTTATGATGAATAATCACATAAAGGTAGTGTAAATTCTGGTCATCATAATCCATGTTTGTGGCTCATGAATTAATATTGTGGCACAAGCAGAGCATAGAATCCAGAGTGAAAGATTGAACAAAATGGCTCGTTGCTTGGATGGTGAAAATCCGGTTTCTGGAGCGGAATTTCACACATGCGGATTTTTTTGGGGGGGGGGGGGGGGCTAGGATTTATAGCAGTGGGTGTGAAGCTAATCTCATGAACTTAACAGAGAATTTGCGGGGGAGAACGTGAAGATTGGAATGCTAGGTTTTGGTATCCAATGGGTACAGAATGGGAAAAAGAAGGGATTTTGCGTTAAGTGAGAAGGATTAGAGACAGAGAGTAGAGAAAGAAGAATAGAGAGGGGAAGAAATATCATGTATATGTGAACTCTATTAACAGTTATATTCATCAAAGGCAAATAACAAGCTACGCGATCCATTTATGACACTAAGACTTGGGAAACAAGCTTAAAATTGCCTAAATGTATCTTTTGTAGAATAGGAAACTAAATCTTACTAAGATACTCTTAAAGATCCTTATTTTACCTCTCCTAATATTGCCAAAATCACATTTAATTTTTTTTTTTTATTTTTTTTGGTAAGTAATCAAGAGGTATATTAAAAGGACACCAAGGGGATGTCACCCATATATAAAAAGGGTAAATACAAAAAATTATGCTCTTATGCTCTCATCCATAATGCAATCGACAAAAGCCAAAAAATTTAAATTTTTGTTACCACAAAGCCTGGCACTCCAGCTGTACAACAACCTCAAAAAATAAAGTTTGAACTCTTGAAACGACACGGCTTTATCGTCAAAGATACGACGATTTCTCTCCTTCCATGTAGTCCACCAAATAGCCAAAGGCACTATGTTCCAAACTTCGAGGACCCAACTCTTCTTCATCCTTCTCATCCAAGCTACTACCACGTCTCTAACATTAGAAGGTTGAACCCAACTAACCCCCATAAGAGAGAGAGCTAAATCCCAAAGAGCGGAAGCCCAACGACAATGAACAAGAAGGTGATCTGCGGTTTCTTCCTCCGCCAAGCACAAAAAGCATCTGCTTGGACCTCTAAAATTTCTTCTTTTAAGTGTGTCATCAGTCGGGATCCTTCCTATGGAGGCTGCCCACGCAAAGAAACACACTTTTGTGGGAGCTTTAGACTTCCAAATGGACTTAGCGGCAAAATCATAACCATCCAAGGCATCAGAATGTGTGGAACAAAAACTCTTGATGCTGAAGGATCCCTTAGAGTTAAAAGGCCACACAATCTCATCCTTTTCTTGCGACAGAACCTCTTTGCCAGCAAGTACGGCTAACAAATCGCAAAAACTGTCCTCTTCCCAATCATTAAGATTCCTCACAAAAGTCAAGTTCCAATGGCTAGAATCCCCATTCTAAGAAACAACTTCTTGGATCGTGGCATGCTTCAGACGAGCCATCCTGAACAGATCTGGAAAGGGAGTCTTCAAAGGCCGCTCCCCACACCACACATCATGCCAAAATAACACCCTTGAACCATCCTTCACCTCAAAATGTACTAAAGATTTGAACCGCTCAAGGCCTGATAAGATAGCTTTCCAACAACCAACACCGTGGGCATAAGAACTCTTCCTACTCCACCAACCCCTCTCCTCAACCCCATACTTTGCCTTGATCATGTTTCTCCACATAACATCTTCCTCTGCAAACCTCCACAACCATTTGGTCTTCAAAGCGTCGTTCATAACACGGAGAGGTCTTATGCCAAGTCCTCCCTCTTGTTTAGGACGACACACATCGTTCCAATTAACCCAATGGAGGCCATTACCATTATCCATAGAATTCCAAAGAAAATCTCTCATGATTTTCTCTATCCGATTAGCAATGCTAGTTGGGATAGTAAATAAAGACATGAAGTAGATAGGTAAGCTACTCAAAGTGCTCTTCAAAAGAGTCAGTCTGCCCCCTCTGGACAAAAGCTTAGACTTCCAACCTGCCAATTTTTTATCGAACCTCTCAATAACTGAGTCTCAGACAGCTATACTCTTATGAGAAGCACCAAGAGGAAGATCAAGATAAGAAGAAGGCAAAAACTCAACTCCACACCCAAAGAACCGGGCCAAATCATGAACATCAGGCACCTCACCAACAGGGATGAGTGCGCTTTTGGAAAGGTTAACCCTTAGCCCAGACATAGCTTCAAACAGCATAAGGATGCACCTTAAATAACCCAAATTACTTACATCTGGCTTGCAAAAAACAAGGGTATCATTGGCGAAGAGCAAATGAGAAATCAACAAACCCTCGGAATGAGGGTTACTAATCCGGAAGCCATTCAAGAGACCCTCCTCACCTGCTTTGATCACCAACTTACTCAACGTCTCCATCACCAAAATGAACAATAAAGGTGACAAAGGGTTACCCTGCCTTAGACCTCTTGAACTAGAGAAAAAACCAGATGCTTCACCATTAATCAAGATAGAGAAGCGCACCGTGGAAATACAAAAAGAGATCCATTTCCTCCACTTATCAGAGAAACCCATTTTCTCAAGAATAGCCAAAAGAAAGCTCCAAGAGACATGATCATAAGCCTTCTCAATGTCAAGCTTACACAGGATACCGGAAATCCCAGATCTTAAATGAGAATCGATGCACTCATTGGCAATCAAGGCAGCATCCAAGATTTGACGACCAGGAACAAAAGCATGCTGCGAGGGACCCACAATTTTTCCAACAACTTTCCTCAATCTTGAAGCGAGGACTTTGGCAAGGATCTTATAAACACTCCCTACCAGACTGATAGGCCTATAAAGCTTAATATCATCTGTGCCAGTCACTTTTGGAATCACACTAATAAAAGTGGCATTTAAACTTTTCTCAAAGACACCTTTATTATGGAAATCAGCAAAAAAAACCCAAAACTTCGTCCTTGACAGTAGACCAACAGTGCTGGAAAAAGGCTAAATTGAAACCGTCAGGCGCTTTCTCATTTCCTAGCTCAGAGATTGCATTCCAAACTTCCGCTTCGGTAAACTCATTTTCAAGATCCCTAGCATCATCAAGACTGATAGAGGCAAAAGCAATACCATCAAGAACGATCCTTGATGGATGATCTTCATGGTACAGATTTTCATAGAAGTGGACAATTGCCTCATTGGCCAAGGTAGCATCATCAAAGAACTCGCCATCCACTTTAATATTGTGAATGGCATTAAACATTCTTCTCCTATTTGCCACCTGATGGGAAAATTTGGTGTTGCGATCACCATCCACCATCCATTGCTGCTTTGCTCTTTGGCGCCAAAAAATATCAATAGACCTTCGCACCAAAGAGAGCTCTTTTTTAACTTCCAGTCTTTCAATTCTATCTACCCATAAGAGAGACTGTTGTTGCTCCTTCTCATCCAAGAGCTTCACTTTCTCCACCAAACTAGCCATCTTTAACTCTAAATGGCCAAACACATCCCTGTTCCACTGTGAGTTTGGACTTAAAAAAATTGAGTTTCTTTGCCAAAACAAAACTGGAGGGGCCACTAACAACCAACTCATCCCAGAAAGATTTGACAAGGTCACTAAAACCATCCACCTCAAGCCACATATTCTCAAATTTAAACGAACGTCTACCTTTGGAGGCTTCCCCAACCCGAAGGAGAATGGGAAAATGGTCGGAAGTAATTTTCGGAAGGGTAACTTGACGAACCCCACGGAAGTGGTCTTCCCACTCAACTGAGAATAAAAAACGGTCAATGCGAGATAACACAGGAACCTCCTCGTGGCTGGACCAAGTAAAACGAGCACCTTCCAGTGGCGGGTCGATCAGATTGCAATCATCAATAAAACTAGAGAACTCTCTCATTGTCCAAGACGACCGACCGCCTGAGGATCCCTCCGAGGGAAACCTAATGACATTAAAGTCCCCACCCAAGCACCACGGTATGTCCCAAGAGGACATAAAGAACGACAACTCCTCAAATAAGGCCCGTCGCATATAGTTGTCATTAGGCCCATATATCCCAATCAAACCCCACTCAAAATTGTCCTCCAGCTACCTAAACTTGCAGCAAACAGAGAAACACCCAATATGAGAGTCGCCAAGCTCCAAGACTTGAGGATCCCAAATAATAATAATGCCTCCTGAGCGGCCCACTGAGGGTAAGTAATGCCACTCAATTGGACGGCGACCCCACAGACTAATTGCTATGGTACGACTTCCAACTTCCAACTTGGATTCTTGGAGAATGGCAACATCGCACGCGAAAGTGCTCAACACCCACTTAACATCCCCTCTCTTGTTTGGACAATTTAGCCCCCTGACGTTCCAGGCAAGAACTTTAACGGCTGGCCCCATCCGAAGACAATCTCTCCCTTGTAACAGCATCCCCCCTACCCTCTTCTACCACTTGATCACCTTTCATTCTATTGGCTTCCAGTGAGGCAAGAAAAGAGAGCAGCTCCATATCTCTACCTTCAATGGCCAACCCCATCTTCTTACAAAAGAAGATCATTCTTTCCAAGACCTAGGCAGAGCCTTCACTAACATTACCTACATATGGAGCACTAACTAATGCATCATCATCTACTCCTTGACTGGATGGAGAGGTTCCTCAAACAAAGAAAACCCTTCCACCTCCTGCCCACATGGAGCACCCGAACCCGCATCAGCAACGAGCTTAGTCTTTCCAGACTTCTTCCTACGAGAATAAACTACCACACTCGTGGCTGGTGATCGAGTTGCTGGATACAACTCCTCCTCCACCACATTACAAGGAGATTCTGGGACCCTTGAGGCACACAGGGAGCTGCACCCACAATCGGAGGAGGGATTATTCTCCAAAAGATCTCTGAACACCTGAAATTGGTTAATGCAGGGAGGAGAGACCACACACTCCTTAGGACTGCCCACCGTGCCAGGAGACACTGACACATCCTTAACATTATCCTTGAAGGAAACCTTCTGCTTCGACAAGCCACCACTACCATTGTGAGCTTCGCCTACCACAGCTGCACAAACATCCCATGATTCACACTCCCTGCACTTCCAGCCCATCAAGGAAGAATCAGGGGGTCCACCTAGGTGGCCTCGGACGACACTAGCAAAAGACCTATCCCTGCTCACACGAAGCCTAGAGGGAATAGGAGCATTCCTTAAAGAATGGGATCGCTTCTTGTGGCCTTCAATCAGAGTTTCAAATCACATTTAATATCAACCTAGAGTATTAGTATGTATATCATACACCTGGATTGTAGACTGCATTACTGCTTGCCTTATATTTTTCCAAAGTGTATTTGTCATGTAGATAACTTTAGTATGTAAGCTTTGATGTGGCTTGTGGGGATATATACCCTTGGGATTATGATATAGGCTTTGTAGAGTATTTCCTATTTTCTCGATTTTGAGTTCCCTTCCTTTATTCTTCATCTCCATCGCTCTTCCTTGGTTGAAAAAAATCTCGTCATTGAGTTTGTAGTGAGGTGGAAGAATAAAGTTGAAGCCAAGAAGTCAAGTTTTGGTTACGGTTTCTTGTGGAATTACCGATTGCTTTAGTGCAGCAATGATGTAGCATATTTTGGTTGACTGGTTGTCATAGAGTGTAAACTGTTTGCTCGACTTGAGAACCTTTTCGATGCAGCCATTTCATCATGGAAGGATTCTCATTTAAAAAAAAAATTCAGCGTGCAATGACCTGATTTTGAAACCATGGTTGAAGCTAAGCAATAATCTCAATCTGTAGGAGGCATTAATGAAAATTTTGTAAATGATATATTTTATTTTTAATTTTGGTGATGTGATATTAGTGTACAATATTATTGGTAATTTAGGAAAGTCAATATAAGGATATTTAGGAGTAGTTTAATACGATTCAGTTTCCTATACTTCTTAGGAATCTTGTCCCTCTTTAATCCTTCTCCATAGTCTCTTGCTGAGATCCCTCCTTTTCCGGATCCCTATCACCCCGTTTTTTTAAACAATGCTATTTTTTGTTCTTCTTTTTCTTTGTTTTTTGGGGGATGTGCATAAATTGAGGAATCTTGTTTTCCTTCTTTTCTTGGTGAAAAGTACAACAATAGGACAAAATAATGTAAAACCAAATTAAATTTAGTGTTGCATTATGGTTACCTTAAATGCTACCATTTCGCTTACTTTCAGATTTTACTTGTCTTGTTACTAGACTTTCAATTTATCACTCGTGTCACTGAAGCTTCAAATTTTATTGAGAGGGCCACTGGTTAACAGTAAGACCTTTAGCAACAAGTAAGACCTTTAGCAACAAGTAAATGTCATAGTTTGAATAATTTTTCTTTTTCTTTAACTGGAATAAGTTAGTTGACTAGTAAATTGCAAAGAAATGAAAAGAAGTGGAAAAAAATTAGGAAAAATTGGTAGAAGGCCTTGTGACAATTATTTAACAAGTAATAGAAGAGCTTAAGGAAGTTTTTTACCATCAACACCCATTATATTAACATTGTGGAAATTAAAATATATAGTTATGAAGGAATTATGATACTAATTCTTCACATCATAAAAACTTGGCCATATGGTTGACTGATTTCATATTCTGCCTTAAGAAAACCTCGTCTTTTAAGCTCACCCTGTACAATTTCTTTCCCTGCCTTATATATCACCTAAAGTCTTGTCTCCTATATTGTGTATGTTTTTCTATTACTGCTATTTTTTTTTTGAAAAAATGCTGTCTAACTAATTTAAGGAAATGGGCTATAATTTTCTATCGGGTGGATTATCTTTGATGAAACCATCTGCATGTTTAACGAAATACTATAAATTGAATTTGCTCTCTCTAAAATTAGGGAAACACTGTAATGAAATCATCTGCATGGTTAGGGAAATGCAGTGAATTAAATTTGTGTCTCTAAAATTATTAAATATATAGATATATGTGTCACTAAAAACTGTTACTTGCATAAATTTTCATGGGTTTAAGTCTTTGCTAATTAAAGCATAAAGGTAAAATATGTGAAAGGTGGGTGCCTATTGACATCTCATTTGTGGAACTAGCGTATGGTAATAAGAAACATTAGTCTGGATTCTGGAATAAAGCGAGTTGAGTTGAGTATAAGCAATTAAGCATGCATCAAATGAATGGAAAAATTGCTAAGTGGAGCAAATAATGGTGGAGGAAAGGGGTCAAAGTGTTGGAGAAACTTCGATGTTGACATTGCAATTTTGTAGGTTGGAATGAAATTGCTAAGGTGTAATTGAAAAGTGCATACCAGATTAGAATTGAGAAGGGTGATTTGGAATTTAGATGTGGGGAGTAGGGAGGGGGAGGGGTGGTTTATTTGCTTTGTGGCAGGCGTAAAGTGATGAGTTGTCTGAATAACTAACTTCTTTTGCTAGACATTATCTCAAAAAGAAAAAAAAATAGATAATCAAATCAAAGAGATGAAATGAGTTACCAAATTGTTTTAGTGCGGCGAGTAATGGACCTGCGTGTATGAGGTAGTCTGCGTCGGCTACTTACCTTTGTATTCCATCACCTCATAAAAATAAACTAATTTCCATGTAAAAAGAAGCTAGAAAAAGAAGTCATTGTACCCTAATATAAGTCAAAATGGACATAAGTTTGGCTTCTCTTATTTAAGCCAGCTTAAGTTTTTTTTTGGTTCTTGAAACGGGGGGAAAATGCATTTTCTTCACTGGCATAACACATACTATTTATGTCTCTAATTTTATTCTACTTGTAAATTTTGGAACATAGAAAAGTGATTAGGTAACTATTTTATTTGCTAAAACTTGGTTCTATTTCCTCAAGTTAAAGGTCCTAGATCCATTTTTTAAAGTGAATTAAATCCGTTCTTCCATGTGAGTCATTGTTTTTAGACTCCTAAATAGCGTTAATTATTTGTCTTGTTCTAAATAGCCTTATTAAAAACACATATATCTATATATTGTCTATTGTACACAATTAACTAAAGATTTTGAATATAATCTATAAGTATGAAACTGAATACATTGTTATCTATCTAACAAAATATTTACATATGTTGATAATTTGCACGGTAATTTACAAAATAATTTAGAGCTAGTTTTCTGGTTGTGTGGGAAGAGTAATCATCTTATCTTAATGCTATGAATATTAACTTCGAGGGATTACAAAACAATTTAGCAACTACAAGAAGAGATGGGGTGTGTAAGAATAAATCAAAACAAATGGCAAAAACTTAAAAAAGAGATAGGGGTCAGCAATATTTTATGGACATACTGATCACCGAAGAGGACATATGGAGAATGGAAGAAGAAAAAAGAGGGGGCGTGCTGGAAATCTAAAATTGACTGGCAGCAATTTACAGAAACCTCATTTTGAAGTTTCTTGTCTTCAATATTTTCAGTGGAGGACGGAAGGGGGAGTTGGACTTTTAGAAGATGAAGGCTACTATGGGAACAATCCAGTTGAGGAACTTGAAAGGAGCAAATGGATATATCAATGTGCAAATAAGAGATGGTTGAAGCTTCTAATGACAGTTTTCAAGGAAAGAGGGAGAGAAGGATGTGGGAAATCAAACCCCAACCAGTTTTGTGTAAGTGTGGTAAACCGTTGAATAGGAAGACGATTCTTTTCTCTCTCTTTTTTTTTGTACTTGATCTAATTTAACATTTTCATACTTACCAAAAAAAAAAAATTTAACATTTTCATCCTTTATAGGTGGGTTGTTATTGATTGGGTATGATTGATATTAATTCAAGAATGAGGGTAAAATTGGCAAATTAAAATTGCACAGCATAAATCCCTCTTGGCTTTATATACAACTTTGATAGATATGTCCCCATGGTGTGTTTTACAGAAAATGCAATAATGTTCGGTTAAGCTTCTTACATTGGGAATTTTGTGATAGATCTGTGACTCTGAATGGAAAGTATATCGCAGGGGGATGAATTACTTGCATGAGCATAAACCTGAAGCAATTATACATCGAGATCTTGAGCCATCGTATGTTGACTAACTCATGTTATTTTTCTTCTTTCCTTCATCTTTTTTTCCTTCTCCGTTTTCCCTGTTTGCATTTCTAATTCCCAAGCTTGATGCTGGGAAGTATGGCATTTATAAAATTGGAAGTCTTCTTATTTGTCCTTGTTAAGATGGCAGGAATATACTGCAGGATGATACTGGGCATCTCAAAGTGGCAGACTTTGGAGTGAGCAAAGTGCTCAAGCTGTCAAAGACAGTTAAGGAAGACAGGCCTGTGCCTGGCCAAGAAACTTCCTGTGAGTTCCTGCTTTCAGGACATATTTTCGTTTCTGTACTGTGGGGGGTTTGGGAACTCACTACCTATAAAGTATGACTTATACTGGATGTACTCCCGTGGTTTCTGGGGGCTATATGTAACTGTGGTCGTACAGAATGTGGGAGCAGTGAAGCATGGTGAGGAGTGGACAAAATGAACTAATTGAGCAGCATGCCTGTACATTTCCTGAAGAGCATTTGAACTTATAATGTATCACAACTAAGTTATTGGTTTCTGCTAGCAAAAGCACTCTGTGAGGATTGGGGATGGTTCATTGTAAAATGATGATGCTTATTGTTTCCTGCTATGGAGATGTTATTCTGAAAATGTTTTACCATTTTTACCTGGCAGGGAGATATGTGGCTCCTGAGGTTTTGAGGAAGGAGGAATATGACACAAAAGTTGATGTATTTTCATTTGCCCTGATTTTTCAAGAAGTAAGAATGTACCTTTTCTTTGCTCCTTTATTTTCATGTAAGGCACTGGTAGACTGCAAGGATAGATAAAGAATAGGAAAATTTTCTGATTTTAAGGTGACTGATTAGTTCTCTGGTTTTGTCATGTTCATGAATATGATTCTTTTTGCTGCATTTAGCTTGAGAAATAAGTTACCTATTTTCATTTATCAATTTTTGATCCATGATGAGCTCCCTAATTGCCCACGACTGCCGACGACCGCTCAATTCAACCCATTTCCCCATCAAAGAGTTTTTCAGGTGGGCACAACACCTCCGTTTTGGTGAGTCCCGATTTTTCGACCCCTGAATTGTAGACTTCAAGCGTGATTTAAGCTACTGTTTGGTAAGTATCAAAGTTGCCCTCTTCAACCTTCTTTCTGCTCATTTGGTTGGTGACATCAAGCTTGATTACTCCAATGCTGGTGTGTTTTCTCTGTGATTTGTTGTGATTCACCAGTTGATCTTCTTCTCAGTCTCTGAGTATAGCTACTGCTTATGTTTATTTCTGGGCTATTGCATTTAATCGGTGATATTGCATTTATTCTGGGTCAAGCTTGTTTTATGCTACTGGGAATTGGAGTGTTATAGTGCATTCGTATTGTTCTAGTGGTTGGGTTGAGTTCATTTTCAGATTCTAGTGAAACTGCATTCCACCCACCACCTGTTCGATAAATTGCCTCACTCACATTCTCTGTTCATCGTCCCAGTGCCCCTTTTGTTTTTCAGCCACCCACTTAGCGAACTGGGCATATATCTTGCATACCCAAATTTGTGTCGATCGTTTTCGCTATTACTGTCATCAAATTCGGCTAGTGTCATAACTGTCATATTTTCATCTATTTTTAGTTTTGTTTTTAATTGTCATTTCTGGCTTAGTTAAGTCTGGTCTTGTTTGATACTTAGTGCCTGAAATCTTTTCCCTGTATCCACTTTGCGGTGCCACTAGCCTGGGTTTGTTCGATATCTTGGCTTAGTTAAGGCTTGGAATTGGTGGCCTACTTTGTGTTGTTTTATTGGTAGTTCCTCCTTTACCAAATTTTTCTGGAGGAATTTTGGGTTTTTGGTCCCGATTTGGTACCCTTGTTGCTTTCGAGCCTGTTATTTGCTGTTTTTGGAAGAATTTTTTCCTAAAGTAGAATTCGCCTGCTTCTTTAGATCCTGCCTTTTTTGCCCTGTTGCTTGCTGCTTTTGCTTTTGGTACTTGGTGCTTTTGGCTTGTCAAATTTCGGCCCTGGTCGGTTAGTGTTTGGTTCACCGGGGTTGTGGGCTGTTGGGTTGCTTGTTTGTTTACTCTGGTTGCTTCCCAACTTCCGGTACCACTTGCCTCTGTGTTGCTTTTTTGGCTTGCTTTTGGTGGGCCTTTTAGGGTGCTCTAGCGTTGTAGCGCGGGTTGGTTTTAGTTTGTTAAAATGTGTTAAAGTCTTCTGTTTGTTTGTAGTGTTATTAGCTGGTCTGTAGCTGGTTTAAGTCTGCTATAGCTTTTTGTTATAGTTGTAGTTGTCGTTGGCTGGTTGTAGTCTACTTTAATTTGTTATAGTCTTGTTATAGTTTTGTAGTTGTAGTCTGTTTTAGCCTTTAGTCCCTAGTTTGTAGTTTGTTGTCTGTGGTTTGGCTGTGGCTTTTTCGGGTGTATCTTAGTTTGTAGACGTCTGCGTCTGTGGCGGACCATGTAGCTGCTTCAGCTTGTCCTCCGGGGAGCTTTGGTGTTAGGAGGGGGTTAGGGCTGCGGAAGGTACGCTTAGCGTCTTGGAATATTGGGTTCCTCACGGGTAGGTCGATAGAATTAGTTAAATCCCTGCGTAGGCGTAAGATTAGTATAGCGTGTGTCCACGAGACAAAGTGGGTTGTGGCGAAAGCTAGGGAGATTGATGGGTATAAGCTTTGGTACTCGGGGTCATCCAAGGCGAAGAATGGAGTTGGTATACTAGTGGTGAAGGATTTGGTAGACCATGTGGTCGAAGTGAGGTGTAAGAGCGATCGGATTATGGCCATTAAGGTTTTGGTGGGTTCAGTTTTCGTGAACGTGGTGAGCGTGTATGCGCCCCAGGTAGGCCTGTCAGAGGAAACAAAGAAGCTCTTCTGGGAGGACCTAGATGAGGTCACCCAGGAGGTACCTCAGAGCGAGAAACTGTTCATAGGAGGAGACTTTAACGGCCATATTGGCGTTGAGGCAGCGGGATATGATGGGACCCACGGGGGCTTCGGTTTCGGAGAGAGAAATGCGGGCGGGGTCTTTGTGCTGGACTTTGCGGTGGGCTTTGATTTGTTGGTGGCCAACTCTTTCTTCAAGAAGAAGGAGGTCCACCTAGTGACCTTCAAGAGCAGTTCTTGCAAGACCCAGATTGACTACTTCTTAACGAGGAAGGAAAATCGGAGATCGTGCAAGGACTGCAAAGTGATTCCCAGTGAGTTGCTGGGAACTCAACACAGGTTGCTGGTTTTAGATGCAGAGTTCCAGTATCCTAAGAGGCCGAAGAAGAGAGCCGGAGAACTCAGAATTAAGTGGTGGACCCTCACAAAGGAGAAGGCGGGGTTAATAGCAGAACGAATAGCGGAGGAGAGAGCTTGGAGGAGGGCAGAAGACGCTGATTCGATGTGGGATGCTATGGCGGATTGCATCTGAAGGTCAGCTGAGGAAACCCTGAGTCTCTCCCGGGGAGGCGGCAATAGGATGGAGGGCGCATGGTGGTGGAACGAAGAGGTAAAAGAAAAAGTCAAGGTAAAGAAAGAGGCTTACGCGGAGTTCATGAGCAGCAGTTCGGAGGAGGAGAGGGATTATAAGAAGATAGGATACAAGGCGACCAAGAAGGTAGCCAGAAGGGCGGTGGCAGTAGCAAAGAGCCAGACATTTGATAGACTGTACAATAGATTGGGGACGAAGGAAGGGGAGAAGGAGGTTTTTAAACTGGCTAGGGCGCGGGAAAGGAAGACTAGGGATTTGGGAGTGGTAAAGTGTATCAAGGACGAAGAGGGTAAGGTGTTGACTGAGGTTGTGGAAATTAAGGATAGATGGCAAAGGTTCTTTGCTAAACTCCTCAATGGGGAAGGGGGGGGGGGACGACTGTAGTAGGGGCGGAGAGTGCAGCGATCAGCGTGCGGGCAACTTGATAACAAAGGAGGAGATTAGGGAGGCTTTGAAGAAGATGGCAAATGGAAAGACAGTGGGTCCGGACCAGATACCAGTGGAAGTTTGGAAGTTTATGGGGGAAGTAGGTCTAGAGTGGTTCACGGAACTTTTCAATGTTATTTTCAGGACAGCCAAGATGCCTAGAGAGTGAAGGGCTAGCACAGTCATCTCACTGTACAAAAACAAAGGGGATATCCAAGACTGTAATAATTTTAGGGGCATTAAGCTGCTTTGCTTAGCCATACTATGAAGCTGTGGGAGAGGGTGATTGAGAGAAGGCTGCGAGAGGAAGTAGAGATTTCAGAGAACCAATTTGGTTTCATGCCAGGCAGGGCGACCATTGAGGCGATCTACACCTCAGAGGGCTCATGGGCTTGTTTAGGGACAGAAAGGTGGATCTCCATATGGTGTTTATTGACCTGGAGAAAGCGTATGATAGAGTCCCCAGGGAGGTTTTGTGGAGGTGTTTGGAAGAGAAAAGGGTGTCGTCCGCGTACATCCGTGTAATCAAGGATATGTACGAGGGAGGGAGGACGAACGTTAGGACTCCGGGAGGGATCTCCAGTGACTTTGCTGTTACTTTGGGCCTGCATCAGGGTTCCGCCTTAAGTCCGTTTCTTTTCGCATTAGTTCTGTACGAACTCACTAGAGGAATTCAGGACGAGGTGCCTTGGTGCATATTATTCGCAGATGACATAGTTCTTATTGATATGACCAGGCAGGGGGTGAATGATAGGTTGGACAGTTGGAGGCAAACGCTGGAGGCTAAGGGCTTTCGGTTTAGTAGATCGAAAACGGAATACCTCCACTGTTGTTTTAGCGGAAGGATAGAAGAGGTGGGAGAAATCGTACTGGATGGGAGGGCAATACCGAAGGTAGTTAAATTTAAGTATCTGGGCTCGATCATCCAGCAAAATGGGGACATTGACGAGGATATTAGCCAGCGGATTAGAGCGGGCTGACAGAAGTGGAAGTCAGCGTCAGGGGTGCTGTGTGACAAGAGAGTGGCCATGGAATTGAAAGGCAAAGTCTATCGGATGGTAGTCAGACCGGCTGTTCTCTACGGATCGGAGTGTTGGCCTCTAAAAAAGACGCAGGCCCAAAGACTGATGGTAGCTGAGATGAGAATGGTCAGGTGGATGTGTGGTTTTACGAGATTGGACAGAATTAGGAATGGAGTAATCAGGGGCTTAGCTGAAGTGGCCCATATAGAGGAGCAGATGAGGGAATCGAAGCTCAGATGGTTCGGCCACGTGAAGAGGAGAAGCGTGGACGCCCCAGTGCGCAGCTGTGAGAGGATCAACCTCCTTGCTGGTAAGAGAGGGAGGGGTAGACCGAAGAAGAGCCTAGAAGAAGTGGTTAGAGAGGACCTGAGAGTTGTCGGTCTGACGGAGGACATGGCTCAGGATAGGAGGCTGTGGCGGGATAGGATTAAGGTCTCTGAGTGTAGGCGACCGGCTCCGTAGGGGGCAGTAGCTTAGTGGGTGTGGGGCGTGCTTTTTGGTGTGCTTGCCTGCAGGTCGTGCTTTTTTGGGATGTGACGGCACCAAGCGCCCTTGGTTTGTTGAGGTATGTCTCCGCTCTCTCTTTTTTTGCTACTCGGAACCTTTTCTATTCCTCTTTCTCTCACTCGGTAAATGGTTTTGCAACCGTTTTCTCTATAAACCTTTTCACAAAACTATTTTTGTGGGTCTTATGGAATCAACCTCTCTATTGGGTAGGAATACTGGTAGAGGTAAGGTTGCCTACAGCTGGATCTCCCCAGACCCCGCAAAAGCGGGACCCACACTGGGAGTTTGTTGTTGTTGTTGTTGTTGATGAGCTCCCTAATTATCCGACTTTGCATTTGTGATGAGTGTGAGCTCCACATCTAAGTTTTAAAAGGGATACTTGTGTGAATAGGAGATTTTCCCAGCCTAACACAAAAGAATTTTGGTTGGTGGAGCCCTTATGCACATGGGGTCGGTTGTTGGAAATCTACTCATGGGGTTTGGACTGATTCAAGTCTCTTGTTAATTTTGAGGTGATAAATGGGTCTAGGGTTATTGTTTTGGCATGATAAGCGGTGCAGGGAGCAGCCTCTTAAAGTTCAATTTCCAAATCTCTTTCGGATGGCTCATTTGAAAAATGCTACGGTGCAAACCTTTTATCTTGGAATGGGGGTTAGTATCACTGGAACATTACTTACACAAGAAGCCCGAATAATTGGAGAGAGGAAAGCATTCTTAGCGTGTTGACTTTACTTGAAGATATGGATGCATGTGTTAAATATGAGGGTAATCATACAATTTTTTGGTCTCTTGATCCTAATGGGTCTTTCTCTGTTAAGAGTCTATGTAATAGACTGCATGGGTCTGATTGTCCTAATTTCCTGGCGAAGACAATTTGGAAGTCTAAACTCTAAAGCTCCTACAAAAACTTGTTTCCTTGCGTGGGCGGCTTCAAAGGGCAAGGTTTCCATGGACGACATGCTTAAAAGAAGAAATTTCGATTAGCTAGTAGGTCGCATTGTGCCTTGGGGAGGAAGAATCGGCTTACCACCTCTTTGTTCATTGTCAATGGGTCTCTTCACTTTGGTTTTTGGCTCTTTCCTTGATGGGGGTCAGCTGGGTTCAACCTTCTAACGTTAAAGATGTTTTGGTACATTGGAGAAGGAGATTGAAAAAGAGTTGGGTTCATTTGGAAGTTGATTCCCTTGGCTATTTGGTGGTGTACATGGAAATGGATTTTTGAGGGCGAAGCTTCTTCACTTCAGGATTTTGAGTTATATTTTTTTGTGAATATTGTATGGTTAGAGTCAAGTGCTTGATGCTGGTCAAGATAGTAAATAAG
Source organism: Selenicereus undatus (assembly GCA_017589665.1). Lineage (NCBI taxonomy): Eukaryota > Viridiplantae > Streptophyta > Magnoliopsida > Caryophyllales > Cactaceae > Selenicereus > Selenicereus undatus. Next base: position 77,465,774 of record JACYFF010031955.1, read on the forward strand.
ACCTTGTTTGGTGATATGTTTTTGGCATTATGTAATTTGCCCCCAAAAAAGAGAAAAGGCTTAAAAATTCCAAGAATTAAAATAATAATAAATTCACAAATTCTTGGATGAGACCGTCTCACATAATGGTTATTGTGAGACAGACTCTTTAGGTGATTTTTTTTAAGGTTTTGTGGTGACTAATAATATATTTTGCAGTGATTTTTAAATTTAATGGTGACTAATAGTTCATTTAGGGGTGATTGTTAGTCACCCAATTAATAGTTACCATAAAAGCATCCATCTCATGATATGATTTTTGTGAGACAGTTTCACATAAAACTTAGTATTTGGAATAATTGGAATTTAATAAATTAGAAAAGATTGAAGTTGAACCCCTTTACCACCCATTAAGGGAAACAAAGACAAAAGGAAGTCAGCCTAAAATGAGAACTAACCCATTCTATGAGCGGACTCCTTTGAACTTTCAAAGACAAATTTTCGACAACAACTGCTAGTGTGTGCCTCACTTCTATAGGTCATAGAGATGCTGCCTCATGCATGCATTCTTGCAAGCAAAGAGATTGTTCCTAAGAGTCCCTCAAATCTCCCCCCCCCCCCCCCCCCGGTGGCCAGAAAGTATTTTTGCCAAGTTGAAATCTTTTGTAACAGGTTGTGTTAGTTGATGGATATGAAGAGTGAAGGAAAGCTAAGATTAAGAGTAATACTATGATATTTGGAAATCTATTGTATTTTGATATTGTGTGTGATTTTCGAATTGACACTATGGGGTATTTTAAATGAGTCAAAATAAGGTTATTTAGGAGTTCTTTAATGATATTTCGTTTTTCTATTTATTCCATTTAGGATAGATTTAGGTAAGTTTTAGCTTGTTTTCCCCGTCATAGAGTTTTAGCTTGTTTTTAAAGTCATAGTCTTATAAATGGATTACATGTCATAGGTTATTATTACTGTTTGATGAATATTGACCGTATTGAATTAAGCACAGAGATGCTGATTTTCCCCTCTTCCCTCTAGTTTTCTTCCCTTCTTCCCATTTTCCTCTCTGGTCTTTCTCCTTTCTTCTCTCTATATCCCTTTTGTTTCCCTGTTCTCTATGAGAGATAGGGAGATGTATTTAAAACAAATATTAAGTACTGGGAGCATTAGATAAAAATAAGAATAATAATAATAGTAATAGTAATAGTCATATTTTATGGGTAGTGATATATACTGTATATACTCTTGTGGTTTTTTAAGAAATTTTGGGCCCTAACTATGATGTTTGATTACAACTTCAATTAGGTTCCCATAATGGTGATTTTATGATTATAGTCATTAAAAGATGCCCAAACCCAACAATACTAGCATAATTTTTTTAAAGAAGAAATCGCTAAAAAGATGCTAAAATTGTAAAAGGATCCTGTTTAATTTTTAGATTCTCGTGTCAAGAAAAATAGTTTGTTTATCCATCCTTAAGATATCAAGGTACTAAATTATTATTTTAACAAACTTCTAGATCACTTTATTCATTGGCCATACATCAGGGCACTAAAATGTCAATGGGAATGATTGTATTTCTATGATCTTCTAATGCTAATTTTGTATTGTATATGGTATCTTAGAAGAGTGAAAATAAAGTTGGTTATAAGCAAATTATGCTTTTATTAATATTTTATTTTCTAATCTATATAGGTTTGTTTTAAGTAGTTGTTTGGTAGTGTTCCAAGTATTTAAGCTTTGATGCATATGTTTCTGTCAAGAACTTATTTCCCCTTGATGAACATAGATAATTTGATTAAAGCCCAAAGATGTTGCCTTTGCTCCATCCTTCCATGTCCTTCTCCTTCCGCTGTAATTCTCTTCTCCTTTGCCTAATCTTCCTTCGCCACCATCCCTTGCCGTTAATGCGAAATAGGGTGGGTGGACCAAAAACACATGAAAATTTGAGGATGCACTATGATTGGAGTTAAGTCAATCTCACTAGATCCTAGGCTTTGTTTAAGCTGAGTTAGATTCATTATACGCACTCTTTTGTTTTTAAGTTTGATGTAAAGACCAAAAAATAAGGAATGAAGCTCAAACCGACCTTTGAATAAAGAATGAGCCTAAAGCACCACCCTCAACCAAAAAGAAAGTCCCCCAAACTGGAATAAATTTGTTAGTGGCTTGATCTTCTTTTAAATTGCACAATGCTGTCGAAGTTTTGTGATTGGAGTTGGACCAATAGGAAATTGAAATTGAACAACGAAATCCTAATGCAAAAGCAAGAGAGATACAACTTAGACAGAACTAAATTCATTTTAATTGATCCAACAACTAAGGATATGAGTTGGTAACTAGTTGAATTTATTTGAATCCTTCAAAGAACTCACGAAGCTTGTTTGATTGATGGATTAGAACTTCATCTTGTTTGGAAATCAACATTTACGACACTTGGCCATCACACTCCATGGCTTAATTTAGTAGTTTTCCTACTCTAAGGCTTGTCTAGCCTATAATAGGTACTAGCTAGGTTTAAAAAGTAAGTGTTCAATCTCAAACCATCAACAATTTTTTCATTTTAATTTTCATTCCACCACCACCAACAAGAGGTCCGAGTGTGGGTTTCGCTTTTGCATGGTTTGGGGAGATCCAAATATAAGCAATCTTGCCTCTATTGCTTGTACTCAAAGACATTGATTCCAAGAGACTCACATAAAAATTTTTATTTTTATTTTTTCTGAGTTCAAATCCTTTATATAACATTCGTAAATAGAAGCATTACAAATTTATGTCAAGAAACACGAAATATTGAATAAAAAATAACATTTTGCAAACTCGGTGCAACACAATAATATTAATAATATTAGGAAGCCTGTAGGACCATGTATATATTGTACAAATCATACATATTGATGTATGCGAAGTGACTAAAAGCTGTAGCATTAAAGAAATAATAAAACTATTTATGATATGCTATGCTAATTCTAGACCTCCCACAACTCCTATCTAGAGCCATGTCCTTTTCAATTTTCATTCCACTTAAAATTAGTTTGTGCAAGAGCCCCTGAGGGTTATTCTTAGTAAATAGCAAATGAGAATTAAAAAAAATTAGGTTTCAAGGTTTTGTTTTTGGGTGCTGTTGCTGCCAGCAAAGTCAAGCTTTGTTTTCCTTGTCTCTTCGTTCCTCTTGAGCTAAGCAATGCTCCTTTTTGCTTGTCCTATACTCAGTTCTGATGTCGTTGCTACGTCCCTTTGTGGCTGTCAAATGGGAATTCACTGTATAGAAAGTGATTTGGATAGTCTCCTCTAATCTATTCCCTAATGAAGGGGATTATGGTGAGAGTTAACAATATAGGGGTTTGACTATGCTAGAAAACTCCAGCCAAATTGTAAACAGGCTAACTAGTTTCAATAGGTCTCTGATATGATTTTCTTGAGGAAACGTTTCGTTAGCCATGATCTTCAAAATTTAGTTGAATAACATTGGAGCAGAAAATTCGTGGCCTATGATTCCAGATTTTAAGTCAATTCTTCCAAATTCAAGCCCTTAATCAAATTTGTATGAAAAGGAAAGCAAGGAAGTAGCTCACCATAGTGGATCGTTGCCAAATAGATTGCGTGCTTATAGGCCTCCATGTGTTTCCCTTCATCAGCTTGACTGTGAGAATTCTTGTGCTCAAGGAACAAACAACCTAATGAAAGTGTAAGTCCCCATTAAACTTACATGCTTTGTAAGTGCACATCTAAGCCTTCATAGGCTGCCATTCAATGGCTCTTTAAACTTTTGAGGAGACTGGAAGCCTCTAAAGATGATTAGGCTCCTGCTTGAATTTTTTGGATGAACTATATCTTCGTATTGACCAAGGTTGCAAAATTTTATCTCAAGAGAGATTAAGTATTACTACCTTTTCCCCATATATGTTCCATAAATATTTTCACAATCTTTTTTTTTTTTTGATTCAAAAATTATTCTTCATCAAACTATCATTTCCAAGGATTAATCAGTATTTTAATTGCTTGGAAATGCCATCTCAACCCTATACTATGCAGAATATGAATTTATTGCTTATTTGTGTATACCTAAAAATTTGGGAATGTTCATTGGACTGTGGAGTATAGTGATCCATTGGACATTCTTGAGGACCTTGTTATCATTGAAGAGTGACCTAACGGCACCATCGTTTTAGCTTAAAAATTTGATTAGAGACACATAGGTGTATATCCGTGTATTGGGTATCTTGTTTCTTTGGACCACAATGCCATTTTCTTCGACAACCCCATCTAGCAAAGCTAGCAATGATGCTTTATTGGCATCAAAATGGCATTTGATGGCCCTTATGGTGTGCGAGCATATATAAAAGATCATTTGCCAGCAAGTCCAAGGTTTCTGGTAGGTCACTCCCACCTCGCTTATCACTACACTAGTCCCTTCTCCATCTTGGCGTCTCCTCTTCCTCTCTCCTCCCTACACTTTTGCCATCATGGCTCCTAGCCCTTCCCTTTCCTTTCGTGTTCCTGGCCTTCAATCAAGTTTGGGAATTGATGGGTTAGTGTTATTTTGTGCAATTTTTGAGGTTTCATGCTTGATTTGTTGTTAGGGCTTTGGTGAATTGCGTTACATGGATTTTGGTACGAGACAGAACATGTCTTTTGGCTGGTTTCAAGAAATTCTCCGAGTTTTTAACTTTATTTTGCATAATTAGACTTCAACTTAATTTCTTTATTTTATTTTATTTTATTTCTTTTGTCACATCGTGATGCTTAACAGCTCAAGCAACATAGGTAGTCATGGTTGTTGGTTAGCCACTTGTGACAATAAAGTTGGCAGCGGTATAGGCAATTTTATTATAGTACGCTAGAGCAAAACATCTTTCTAAAGTGTTCTTTGCTTTGTGGTTATGAAGTGGTTTGCACTTATTGGTTTTTCAAATCTAAGTGCAAAAAGGAGCAGCTTATTTTGCCATCCAAAGGGTGCCACATTGGGATAACACTCCCTTCCCCAAGAGAAAGCATCATATCTAGGAAAAACCTGTGAGTTATGGGTTTGGATTTCTGTTTGGATTTGAATTTTGTGGTACGAGGGTGCGGGACTATGAAGGAGGACCTCACTAGCGGCCTTAGGGGATGGGGACACTTGGGCGAAGGTGATCAGCGATTTCGGTTGCGGTCGTGACAGCAAAATCGCTCTAATACGGCAATCGCAGGATGAAAACGTGGTTCGTCCAACTCCGAAACCTTTCCAAAGCAGCCGTTTCGTCGCGGTTAGGTCACATTTTAAATCCATGAAGGTGATAGAGATGCAAGGATTCAAAATGCGGCTTCAATCGCGATTGTGGTTCTGTCTCGGTACATAAAACTTGCTCTAATGCGGGAATCAGGTTTAATATCACAGGTGTCATAGGGCGAGAAAATGCGGTTTGCTGAAGTCCAAAACCTTTTCGATGTGACCTTTTCATCACGGAATGACCACATTTTGAATCAATGGTAGAGAGGAGATAAATAGAAGAGAGGTGGTGTTGGGCTCAAAGGAAGGCAAGAAGTTGGTAATGTTGTTGGATCTAACTCCCGTTAGGCTCGCTAACAGGCAATTATCTATTGGGTGGTAGTCACGGTATGCCTCATAGATAGGTTTCATAGAAGACTTTTTGGTTAGAAAGCCAAGTATCTAACCAAAGGGGAAAGATTGACTCTCGTCAAATGTGTCCTCTCAAGCATCCAAACCTACTTTCATTCTCTTTTTCGCATTCCTTGTTCAGTGGCAAACAAGTTGAAAGCTGGTCAAAGGAGTTTCTTGTTGGGGTCCTTTGGGGATGATTTTAAGTGCCACTTGGTGAATTGGAACATGGTTAAGCAACCACTTGGTGAATTGGAACATGGTTAAGCAACCCTTTCCAGAGGTGGTTTAGGGACTAGAGACTTAACTTTATTCAATGAAGTCCTTAGGAAGTGGGTGTGGGGATTTACAAATGAGAAAGGGAAACTTTGAGGAACAATGGTCAAGGCTAATTACAGGGTGCACAGTGTTAATTGGGTCCCTAGTAAGGGTAATGGAACTTATCATTCGACCTTTGTAAGTTAATTACCGAAGGTTGATAGATACTTCTCTCACATTATGTTCAAGGTTGGCAATGGCTCCTCCATCTTGTTTTGGCATAACAAATTTTAGTATGGTATTCTTTTGAGGGACTGATTCCCTTCACTCTATGTCCTTGCAATGAATAGGCATTTGGAGCACAACTCTTCTTTAGTCATTCAGTCCACATATCTCTTTTCATGGTGCATTCCCAGAGGACAATTGTGTGGTCTGGTTTTTTAGTTTTCTTGATACGGTTTCTTTCAACGACTCGCCTCATGACATTGTTGAATGGAACCTCAATGCCATTGGAAAATTTGCTGTGAAATCATATTTTCTTCACCTCTCGTCCCCTCTAGCCAATATGTCATATTCTTCTTCGGATTATGGCTTTCCTTGGAATAATACTTGGAAGTCTTCTCTCCTTCGAAAATTTCCCTTTTTGCTTGTTTTTCTTGGGGGGGGGGGGGGCGGGGAGGAGCTTCTCAAGGCAAGCTCCTAACTTGTGATAACTTGCAAAAGAGGGGGTAATATATCGGTCACTATCACTCGCTAGGTGCTTCAAGTGCAGAGAAAGTTTGGAAACCACATACCATTTACTCCTCCATTGCTTGGTTGCTAGTAATCTTTGGGAACTACCTTTGCTGAGTTTTCATTGGGTAGTGCATGGTTCAGCGAGGCATCTGTTGCTGCCTTGTGAAGGTTTTTTTTTTTTTTTGGAGGATTGGTTAAATATAGAGCTTTCTACGCCGTTCCTCATGCTATCTTTTGGTTGACTTACGGATGGAGGGATATCCTATGCCTCTCTCTTAACCTGTCATATATGTGATCTGTAAATGCCAAATTAGTGCTAGAGGATGAGATGGACATAAAAAGAATGCTGGGCGGCTGATATTATCTTCTTGTTGAACTATAGATATACTATGATTCATTAAGGTTTAGTGGACCAAACCTAAAAGGATCTGTGTCATTTTAGGACTGTTACTTTGAAGTTTGAGCACAACTTGCTGTCTAGATACTCCCAAACGTCTTTTTTTTTAATTTTTTATTTAATGGACGTCAATTCCCACATAGTTCTCCAAGTTAATAGTTGCTTAAAACATTTCTGTATTCCTGTTACTTAGTGGCTCTGGTTTCTTTGTCTATGTATCCAGATGATCGAAGGCTGTCCTCCTTTTGCATCAAAGTCAGAAGAGGAAGTACCTACGGCATATTGTTCAAATGAACGCCCACCTTTTAGAGCTCCTGCAAAATGTTATCCTTGTGGAATAAAAGAGTAAGCCTTTTGATTCTCTTTCATTTCTGCGTACTTTGAAGTTAGCTTATTTTGTTATAATAATATTGTGGAATGGGAAACGAGATAGTCGTGATAATTCTGGATGCTGCAGTATTTCAAAACAAAGCTAGTTGCTGTTCATGAATGCCTCTGAATGTGCTTAATTATCCTAAGGTCTATCATGGCTCATTGGGTTTTATGGTACTTTTTGGTGTCTATGAACTAATTATATTTGGCTCTGATATGAAAGAGAGAGCTTAAAAATTGCTACACCTTTGCGGACAGAGCTTCTTTTCATCCAAGGTGAAGGTTGCAAATAATTTGATCTCGTGCGTGACGTATGCTGGTTTGTTGGTGGTGCTGTATTTGTTTCTTGAGGATCAAGGAAGTAAAGGGTTCTAAGGAAACTCGTAATGTCTCTATTCTTATTGTCGTTCTCTTCATAACACTGAAGTTAACTTGTTCCTCACTCATGAATGTAAGCCTATTACTACACTAAACCGCTTACTCTAAACCGCTTACTGTGTTTTTCACAGTATTTCTGTTCGTAGCTTCTCCTAACCAATTTGGATCTGATCCGGATTCTTCTCAATGTTTATTGGTTCATGAAGAGGGAGGAATCCTTTCGTATACAAGCAGAAATTCGGCTCCTTCCAGCCAGAGAATTCTGTCAACATCTTTTTGTAGGCACTCACTATATGTCCTGTTAACAGTGACGTCAGGTTAGAGAATGCATGATGAGAATCTCAAGCCAGCTGTGTTGGATTTGGTCCAAAATAACTTCCTGGCCAACGTTTGGCCACTAAGATTGGATTCTTGGGGATATGTGTAATATGAGTGTCATAGAATGTGTAATTCTCCTAAGAGTCTCATCCCTTATCTTCTCCCATAGTGGACTACTGGATTGAAGCCAAGAAAAACCAGTAGTTACAATGAGATTGGCTCCCAGAGGGAAATACCCCGTGTGTGGATCCTGTGGCACTTGGAAAGAAAACCCCTCGTCTTCAAACTTGGCTTCAGATCAATTTGCACGGTAGAGAATCTGTCCAGTGCCAAATTTACGGATATGTTCTGAAGAGAGCTGTGTCTAGCTCCGTAGATAAATATTGAATGGAGTAGGACATGGGAAAATAATGGTCACTCATGGCATGTTGACTATCTAGGCCGACTAGAGTGTCGTCGCCTCGTTGGAGCCCAATGCTTCCGAGTTGCCAAAGCTTCTTGGTTTGGCCCCAATGATAGGGCCTGCTCATTTTGGTTTTGTAGAGGTCCAATTTCATGATTGTGCTACTGCTGTGGGCCCTATATGAAGTCGTCTCCTTGAAGAATCACTTGCTGCATGTGCCCCTGCACTGAATTTTTACTCGGATCTGGGTTAGAGAATGGGTGTCCATGCTGCACTCATAGCAAACTGGGCCCTCCCAAATCAGTTCTGGATTGTTGGACCCCAAAAGGTCAAGTAGTTGATTTCTTGAAGTTTCTAACGGTTGATTCGGCTACTGAAATCATGCATGACTAAATCAGTATCTCCTCCATCGAAGCGCCTTCCGAGTTCCGCCTGCTGATGGGACCCCTGCTGGTTTCTGGTGGCCACATGATTGGTGCCCTAGCCGCTCTCAATCTTCTTCCCGATCACTCATCAGAGCTATCTAGAACTCCCTTACCTTTTCCGTTGCTTGATAAGGCTTTGGATGATCAAATCTCCTATGCCTAATCCTTGAAGTGTGGTAGCACTCAACGGAGGGGAAAGCTGGAATTTTGTCGGTGTACAACTTCCCCTCCCCTCTCAGAACAATGTAGCCTCTCGTCTGGAGATAATTTAGCCTCGTCTCGCATTTCCTTGATGCTGTCTTTGGTGTTGCTCTGTAGCAGTTTCTCTTGTGTCCGGTTAGCCCACATTTTGTACAAACACGGATAACTTTTATCCAAATGCAATCCAGAGAACCTCCTGCTCTTTACTCTCACAAACACCCCAGAATATAATGGTTTAGATATATGGTATATCAACCCAAACTAGAGCCCTAAAGTTAGGGTTTACTCATAGCCCCCATAAAAACCAACATCGACAACATCCCAAATGATACTAGCCCTAGGAATTACCACAGTAGACCACCTTAAACCCAAAGAGCTGCACCCACAGGCAAACATGGTTGAAATTTATCATGTGCAGTGTCATTCTTACCCCACATTCTTTCAAAATTAGAAAGGAACCTTGCATGACATATCAAGTGCATGGTGTATGACTATGTCTAGGTACTTTTGCAGGGTATTTACAGTGTGCAGTAAGATTATTTAAAATTGCTTAAGTAGCTCCCGATTAGTTCTTCCCAAGGATTCAAAATGTAGTTTCGGTTGTGGCATGGAAAAATCGCTCTAATGTGGCAATCATGTTCCATATGCAGCTATCTCATGATGAAAACACGGTTTGCCCAACTTCAAATCCTTTCCAATGCGGCCATTCCATCACTTTTTCGGCCATATTTTGAATCCATGGTTCTTCGCCCTCAATTAGTAGTTCAACTATCATAAATATTTCTTTTTTTTTTGGGGATGATAGATTAAATTTTATTGCTCCAAAGAAAGATAATTGCGCAAAAGTGTAGGCATACACAGGTTCATTCTATTAGCCCTGATGCCAATCTATTTTGCCTGTATAAAATTCAAACCCCCATCCCTTTGTACACCAATGCTAACAGATACAATAGAGTGGCTGTTGTCTGAATTTTAGAGTGTTGCTAGCTTGCCAGAAGTAAGCACTTGCAGAAAAGAGAAAACACCTAGCTGCCCTGCTTCTGGCTGTCTTGCCCTTGACATGCTTGCCCTGCAGAAAAGAGAAACCACTCCAATGGTCCAATTTATGCCCCTAGGACCATATCCTTGCATCCAAACCCAGCCACTGCAGGATATCACTCCACTGCTTCTGGCTGTCTGAATTTTTCATTTTTCATTGCATTTTCGTATTTAGTTTAGCATACCTCTTCAACTTAGTAAATGAATGACATATCATCATCATAGTCATCATCATCATGATCACGATCACCATCATCATCATATCATGTCTCATGTGTCATATATTATGTGCCAGTATACCATATATCATATGGTTTTATATAAAATTGAATAAGTTGCTGCGAGCTTGACATTTGTCATATTATTTTTAGCTGCATTGAATTCTTTTTGGTTGTGCCTTTTGTTTTTACGTTTCAAGTTTGCAATAACTAGTAGTATTGTAATTCACATTGAACTAATGATAGTTTAGTCATTAAATATTAGACTAATTGTAAAAATCAAAGCTTATGAAAATGTAATTAATTGAGAGTTCAAGCAAGAGCAATGAATTAGTAAATTTTTAAAAAAAGAAGAATATTGAAAAACAAGAATATTGAATTAGTAGTTTCGTAATTATTACATATAATCAAGATACTTATAATATTTTAGAAGATCAAAGTTTTCTAATTTTAAGTCATTTCTGGATAATTGATTTCAATTGTAGAAGATAATAAAAATATTCATTTCATTACTATCCAATGAATGCTGGCAGAATCCCATGCGAAGCATGGGATTTACCCTAGTTATCATTTGGAAATCGTATTTTAGTTATACTTTGATATTAAGTTAGTTACCTTTTCTTGTAACTCTTTCTGGGCTGCATATACCTGTTCTGTGTACAAACCTACTGGGTCATTACGTTAGCAATCTGCAAGCATCAGTAGTCTCCCACATGAGCTGTCCTTTCCATTTATTTTTTCCTGTTTCTCTGCTTCTATTTAAATAGAAAAAATTTTGTAAAGTTTTTTGGAAGGTGTTACCTGAGACACGACTTCGATCCAGCCAAAATTGGCATTGCACCTCATCCACACAGACCACAACCAAATTTATTTATTTTTTAAACAAGAAGATAATAACAAAAATTTTTGGATGTCAACTTCGCAGTGACGTCTCGTGTAGGCGTAGCCAAGGGAGAATCTAATAGTTCTAAATATATTTGTTTGTTTTCAGATTGATTGAACAGTGCTGGAGCGAGAAGCCATTTAAGAGGCCAACATTCAGGCAAATTATCAGCAGACTGGAGGAAGTTGAGAAAATGTTGGATCATAGGAGACGCTTGACGGTAAAGTTCTCTGTTCTGAATCTTTCCTTAAGTTGTCCAAATGCTTGTTTGCTATTCATACAATCAACTATTAGCCTCCTGGAATCCTTCTTCTGGCCCCAAAATAATAAGGCTTGGTGATTACTAGTTATGGTTTCAATCTGCATGATCATGAAACAGCTTCGAACTTTGCCCATGACCAAGAGCTGCTCTAACCCAACAGCTGTATTTATTGGAAAACGCTGCATTTGTTCAACCAACGATGTCTATCTTGGGCTCCGTTTTTATTATTGTTGTTTTCTTGATTAGCTTCCATGAGTCAACGACGATTGGCTACTCCTGCTTTCTTTTACTTGTGAGCATGGATTCAAAACGCTGTTTCAGTTAAGACAGCAGAAAGGGGTTTGGTATCGCGGAGAGTTGCACTAATGCAGAAATGTAACGGTAGCGGTTTCCATACTCCATAGAGTTATTTTTTCGAAAAGGTTCACCAATAAATGTTTGGCATTGTTCCCCTGGAAGATTGACTTATTTTTGTATGGTAATATGATAAGGTCTGCAGCAAATATATGTAAATAATAAGATATATCATCTAAGTCATGTTACTTGGACTTGGGTATGGGCGTCCAAGACGAATACGTGTCCAAGTGTCGGACTCGGCTGTTTTAAAAAAGGAAATTTGCATAGTTTCATTGTAATTTGAAATGTCAAGCTTCATATGCTTGTCCAAGTGTTGAGGGTTGGAGACATGTACGGTACATTAAAAAGAAGAGTTGGAGTAACGTAGCATATAGGTTACCATAATACCATGAAATAATAAATTGAAGTATAAATGTCATTTCCATTTCAGACCTGTTGTAGAAAACTGGTCCAGCTGATATTTTGGCTATTTTCCATTCTAGAATGGTTGGCGTCTCCTTTCTAAGGTGGAATGTATGAACAAATGCAGTGTTCCAAAATACGGTTTGGTGAACCAGATATTTTTAATTGCGGAATGGCCTCATTTTGAATCCTTGCTTTGAAGTCTTTTATATAAATTCTTTAACTTGTGAATGATATGGATGTAGAGGAAGATTCTCTACTGGATTGTTTGAACATACATACTACATGTAGATAGGCTGCATGTGCAGGATATCCTGTTACATAGAAAGGTGATTCCTCTATGTGTAGGTTTGGTTCCTATTGGATCTCATTTAGTTTTGGCATCGTTGTACTGGAAGCCAAAGTGACCGACATGAGCCCACTTAGAGGTTCTTTGCAAAGGAGAAAAATGGAGCAGTTACCTAATTACTTCTATGTCACTTTATTTTGACTCTTCTGAAACCATGTAACGGCCTTTATGAATATAACATAAAGATATTGTGAATATACTATAATTTCCCAATTCCAGATTATTTCCCATAGTTCATCTCCATTACATAGATATAATACTGCTTCAGCGAATCAGTTTGCCTGATGGTCAGTTTGTCATACTGAAATCATAAGCATCTATGAATGAAAGATTCCATTTATCAAGTTCTTAAATTGTGGTAGAACCCCAGCGCTGCTTCTGGGCTGGACATTCTTGGATCTTAGATCATGCAATGAAGGACCAAATGTCAACTAAAGAGGAATGGTACATTAAACTATAATAGTGAGTTCGAAAGAAAATTGGAACCAAACTTATGTGAAAGCTGACATATTCTTGGTCTCTAGATACATTAATGCAACATTATCATTGATTGCCTTTTTCTTTAGTAAAATCATAGCCGTCAACCTTGCTCTTCAGACCCTGCCTGTCAGTTCCTTGAGAATGATACAAATTGCGTCATGCTCTACTAAACCAACTCAGATGAGCTAGTCCTTTGCAACTCAAAACAATAGTTGGATCCAATAGTTGATTAGGTTAATGTTGTCTTATTTTTTAGGCCTTAAGGCTCCAATGAGCAACATTACATGGATCATTATGTACTTGTTTATTTAGAGTTCAGAAAAATGGATGAGCAAGCACCTAGAAATTTACCAATTGTTTCAAACCATTATTGAGTACAAGAAAACATGAAGTCTACTGCATGAATATAGAGACTACTATCTTAGTTTTAAAAGGAGCAAGGCACATAGGGTCCCAAGCCGAAGGCGCATGCATCATGGATGTGAGGCACACTTCTGTACAAAAAATTTTAGAAGTCCTTGTCTTTCACAATTCACAAAGCATATTTTGAAGAAACAACTTAGATAAATGCATTAAAAAAGTGATTAGAAGTAAATGTAACTACAAATAACCTCAAGATACATTATCTTATCCTCGTAGTTTCCCAATGCACACATCGCACATGCGTAGCTCACCTTTTATCTCCCAAGGAAAGAAAAGAAGGAAAAAAAGTGAAGACAAGGCTAAGAAAAAGAAGAAAAAGAGGGAAGATACAGCCTTTGCATCATTAAGGCGCACCTCATCCCCTCTGAGGCGCTGACCTGGTAGCCTCACGTTGAGGCACACCTAGGCGGGCTTTTTTAAACTAAGACTGCTGTAGTAGGATATCATGGGCCTAGGTGAAATATCTGGGCAATATTCTATAACCTATAAAGAAACATAGGACTTCACAATTACAAACCTTTTACCTTGGGAACCTTGCTTATTATTTTAGGATTTAGCTTCACCCTGTATCCATTTATAACTTTTTTCTGTTTTTGTTTTTTTGGGGGGGGGGGGGGGATTCAGATTTTAGAAGTATTATTTGCTGCCAGACTCTAGCATCTTCACCAAACTTTGCATCCTCTGAATTTTACAGATGGCTTTTGGATGCTTTGGGGCTGTTGGAAGACTGTACAAGAGTGGTCAACCTGATTCAAGCGGCCACTCCATCTAACTTGCTAAGATGATGATTTTGCTTTCGACTATAAATTGCATTCTGCTCATATGTTTGTATGCTGTTCTTGTGTTACATTCTGACAAGGGATCTCTGTTTTACTGGGCTGATCAAGCCTGGCAGCCGTTTGCTTCTTTTGCACCTCCATCAGAGAGCAAATTGGTGCAGTAGTAAGATGGCAAGTTTGGCAAGTACAGCTAGGTCGCTTTCAAGGTGCAGAAAAGAATCCCTGTCGCTAATGCCCCATTCCTTGTGTCCATGTGCATGATCAAAGAACTGTCTCTGTCTGTCTGGGCACAAGTTCCTTTGTGTAGTTCTTGGAATTTAACCTAACTCGCTTATTGATTTTGCCATTCCGAAGTAATAAAATTATAATCAAAGAACTGTCAATGCCTCTTTCTAACTATTGTATCGAACAATGATTGTTCTTTTATTTATTTATTATTCTTTTTTGGGGGGGGGCGGGGGGGGGGGGGGGGAGGAGGGAAGGGGTTGGGCAAGGTGGAAGAATATTTTTCGATGTTATTTCTACTTGTTAGATCATCAATGGCTGTTCCCCATCACTCCTTCAGGGGAGTAAGGTACTGTACATTTAAGTATCAATTATGAATCAATCGGCGATGCATATAGTAAACTTTTTGACATATATTTGTCTTTTTACGAATTTCTGATGTGAAATGGCCCACTTGTGGAACCTTTAGGATCGTTTACATGTAAGTGTCTACGTAAAACAATTTGGAAAACGGTATGATGCGCTAAGGTTTGGACTTTTGATTGACGGACATCAAGCTTCCCTTTGGGCTTCCGATCCTGTACTCCAATGTTGAAAAAAGGGTGAAAATTGTGTTATATTTCTGGGTGGACAATGCATTGTTCCTATTCATTTAAATTTTACTCTTCTTCACATGTAAAACTTTATCTTTTTGACTGTTGGGTTTATCCGCACCTCTAATTTTATACTTTCGAATCTACGGATATTTTGCTTAAAATTTTTAGCAAAGCCGGATGCTTATTATTTTCCATGAAGCCTACTAGTAGCGCAGAGAGTACATTCCATTGCATTCGTGGCACCACAATATAAGTTACGTAACTCTAAAAATGGAGTGGAGGGTGCATTACTGCAGTGGCCGATCCTTATATCCAATCTTATGTCCAAGGGCTGCAAGTAGAGCTAGGTAATATTTCGTGTCGGGTTGGGTTCGTGTTTGTGTCGAATTTAAATGGGTTGAAAACCCTCGAACCTGAACTGACCTGTTTAATAAACGGGTTGACAAAGTTCAACTCAAACCACTTAACGTTTAAACGAGTTGTCCTGAATGTAACTCGTTTATCTAAATGGGTCAAACGAGTTAGGCTTAGGTTGCCCATTTTACCCACCAACATGTTTAATTGCAACACAAATTTCGTTCCAAAGATAATTTACTAAACAAATTACATATTTTTTAGCCTCTTAAGCCATAGCCGTTTTTAAAAGTACACTAGAATAACGACTAACTTGTAGACTCCAGCATATTCAGAGCCTATTTTAGCAAAACAGTCGGCCACAACATAACTTTGCAGTCTAGAAAGTCCACATACGAACCAACTATTTAAGTTTAAGATCATGTCCAAGTCAAGTCTTAATTACAACAAATAAAGTTCAAATTGCCTGAAATTCTTAATGATATATCCAGCAAGTCAACAACCAACAAGTTCATAAAAGAGACCACAAAGCCTAATTTTCCAAAACCTAATTTTCACAAAAAATGTAAACGATAAACGGTAAATAGTAAATAAACAGTAAGGGTGTGTTTGGTAGGGGGGAAAATCATTTTCCCAGAAAATTATTTTCTATGAAAAATATTTTCCTAAGGAAAATGATTTTCCACTTACATTTTCAGCTGTTTGGTAGAATGGAAAATCATTTTCTTTCCACTTCATTTTTTGCTATTTGATAGAATGAACCATCCGTCTTCACTTCATTTCTTTTTACCATCAACCTCCTTCCCTGCTCACTAATCTGACCCGACCCAGGCAACGAATTCTGTTTCTCTCTCCTCTTCAAAATCAAACCCAAAACATCAGTAAGAAATATACCCAGTAACAAACCCAACAAAAGAGAGAGTCAACATTAATGAATCTCAATTTTTTTACTATTCACAGGGATTACCCAGTTGACTTTAAGGGATATTAAATCCAAATTAAAGAAAATGATGAACGGGGAGACGATGAGTGTCCCAGATTACGAAGTTCTTCAAAAGGGCAACTGTAACAAGATCAAAGAACTCAAGAAATAATTACAGAGATTAACGATGGAAATCATCGATAAATATGATGAACATGAAGAAGATGGGAAGAATGAGAGACAAAATGAGAATGAAAATAGAGTGATTCTAGGCACAATTAAAAGAAAATAGAACAAGAGACAAAATTGGGCAACGAAAATTGAGCTTGGAAAATCGTTTTCCCTACTTTTTCAAGGGAAAACAATTTCCTTCAAATGGGGTAAAATGATTTTCCCTTCCTTGTTGTACCAAACGACGTAAAATAGGAAAATCATTTTCCGGGAAAATGATTTTCCCCCGTACCAAACACACCCTAAATGCGTTAACCTATTTACTCTGTTTTATTACAACAACAACAACACCTCCCAGTGTGGATTCTGCTTTCGTAGGGTTTGGGGAGATCCAGATGTAGGCAACTTTACCTCTACCAGTATCCTTGCCCTTAGAGATGTTGAATCTAAGAGACCAACAAAAATAATGATTTTTTGAAAACATTTTATAAGAGAAGGATTTTACGGAAACATTAATGGAAAAAACTAGAGATTCGCAGCAGGGAATGAACTATGAAATACTAATAAATCAAATGGTTGTAACTATGTAAATATACGTACAACATACGTACAACAAAGTAGAGGAAGGTATTATACCTTAACAAACAGAGGTAGGCAGACAGTGTCTTTTTTCAAATGCATGTGCTACTTGCATACAAACACGACATACAAAAAAATCCACAACTAAACCTACCCTATGCAACCGAAAAAACTACAACCAAATCAAGTAGCCAACTCTGTGTGATCTAAGATCCTAATCCTATCCCGTCATAGTCTTATATCCTGAGCCACAACTAAATCTATTTACTCTGTTTTATTAAGCGGGTCAAATAAGTAGTTTTTCGTATCGACATTCTCAACCTGAACATAACCCAGTTAATTAAATGGGTTTATTTTTTTTTTTGGTGCAGAATTAAATGGGTTTATCATGTCAACTAATTTGACTAAATGCGTTCAAACTTCATATCCAAACCCGTCTAATTCTGTGTTAGCTTCAGGTCGGTAATCGTGTTGAGTTAATTTTTTTCAACTCAACCTGCAAGGGGCCTGGGGGGTTATAAGGCCGCCTAATTTGAACCTGAGTAGTGCCGTTGCCAATGCGTCACAAAGAACGTTCTCAGAGTAGGGCTGTCAAATAGGTCAGGTCGGATCGGGTTCGTATTCGGGTCGAAGATAAACGGGTTGAAAATCCCCCGACCTGAACCTGACCTGTTTAATAAACGGGTTGAAAAATCCAACCTGAAACCGTTTAACATTTAAACGGGTCAACCTGATTTTTACCTGTTTAACCCGTTTAAGTTAAACGGGTCAGAATCAGGTACCATTTACCTGTTTAACCCACTTAAGTTTCAAACTTTAAATGAACATGTGTGTGAGCCTGAGACTGCAGCTGGACACTTTGTAAACAATACATGATTACATGAATTCTTGGTATACCAACTACTGAACGAACCGGCTTCTGAGGAGATCAGTAAGTCCTAGAGATCAGTAGTGAAGAGATGGGGCGAGGGGAGTGGAGAGGACATGGGGAGATCGGATTAGTAGAGAGGATAAGAGAGGGGCGACTGAAGGCTGAAGCAACTCAAACAAGCTCTAGCTCTGTGAGGAAGAGTGGTATTGCGAATGAAGAACTGAAGAAGGCAAGAAGCCTTTTATATCTAGGGTTTTCACTTGATAGGGTGGGCTTTATGGGCTTAGGAACAAAAAATGTGAAAAATATAAAATTTGAACTCCCCACCCCCTAGCCAAAAATCTGAAAATTAAAATTTTAATGGCCCCCAAAAATGTTCAAAAAAACTAAACATAATTATATACCGATAGACGAGTTAAACGAGTTACTGTAAATGGGTAAACGGGTTGACCTGTTTAACCTGTTTATTTAAACGGGTTAAATAGGTATTTTTTCGTGTCGAAAATTTCAACCTGAACCTAACCCGTTTAATTAAACGTGTTAATCGTGTCAACCCATTTAATTAAACGGGTTGAAAATCTTTACCCAAACCCGCCTAATTTCGTGTTCGGTTCGGGTCGGTAATCGTGTCGGATCAGCTTTTGACAGCCCTATCTCAGAGTTCACTAATTGATGGCAAATTTACCCCATTATTTCGCGCAATGCCTTTTTATGCTCGTAAGAGTTAATTTTTGTCTCCTTGGGCAGCCTGGGACAGATAGTGAAGAAGCTTCGTGACTTATTGTTGCCCTTGAGCAGAGAAGAAATGTTTTGAGCTGCTTCCTTTGTTTCCTATTCCCAGGCCCTTTGCCCCCTCTCTGTCCATCTTTTACTCCCCAAATTATGAAATTTCATATATATTCCTTCAATGAAAATTCCACCCTTAGGAAAACATTGAAAGAATTTAATTATGAGTGAAAAAAAAAAAACTAGCGAAAATAGAAGCTCTAACAACTGCCAAATTAGATTTCATACCCTATTCTCTTTCATTATCTTCAATCCTTCTCTACGAAGGTTTCCAGAAACTTGATTTTGATGTTGAATTCCAAATCAGAAAGAACTGCTACCCCTCCTGCACCTATCCTTCATCTACAGTCGGGAAACTTAGCGCCACCATGGAGACCACCAGTCGCTCACCCCAAAGGTCCCTAGATTTGTTCTAATAATCGGCAGCGACGACGACACGACGGTTTTCTTAGTCATTGTTGCCTAGGTCAACCATCACGTTATTGCCTAGGTTTAGGCAACTAGATTTATAGACAATATGCAATTGCAAAAAATAAATTGTCCTTTTTATCTTTATTTGGGTGAATTTTGTCTCAATTTTGTAAGGAAAAATGTAAATAAATGTCCCACAGAAAATTCGTAACTGGATTCAATTTTGTGTTAATTTTTACTTCTACTAGTTGTCTATCACTTCATCCTTGCTGCCACCCACTTTGCCTACTTTAATCGTGGATCTAGTTGAGATGAAGGGGTATGAGCGACTCAGGCTGTTTGGGTTTGCCTTCTTACAACTACCACGACTCTCGGTGTATTGGAGGGTATTTAAAGAACCAGTCCAATGTGATGTGATTACGTGCTTTAAAAGATATTATATGTTTTGCTTGCAAGGAACATTTGTTGTAGCCAAAAGGAATTGCTTGATTATGTTTACACAATTACTTAAGCGCTTCATGTGTGCCCAAATGATACAAGTGATTGGCATGATAAGCTCCTAAAGTAATCAACTGCCTAAAGCTTCACTGCTAAAGTTCAACTAGTAGGAACTCTCCTCATCAATGACATTGATTGACATGTCATAGATAGACCCTTGTCAAATTTTCAAAAATTGAAGTTAGCTTGAAATGAATTTTATGATACCTTGATTAATGTTATTAATCTCAAGATTGCGTATTTGTGCGATGAATATGACTAATTATATATGCAGTTCCTGTTAGGTAAATATAACACAAATTGTCGAACCAAAGCTTTGTGTCATTCTATGGATATTTGGCTATGTATTTTACCCTTGAGCAGTGAATCACCACATGTGATTAAATTTGGTTAATTAAATTATTTATGATTAATCAACTAATAATGTTGCTAAATATTTTGTTTAATATCCAAGATCCAAGATTAACTTTGTGGCATCCCCAATACAAGAGATGGTCATGGATTAGAAACAAAGTTGATTCAAAAGTTTTCTAAATCAAGGAAGAGGGTAAAAGTACTCTGCCAAACATAGGTGCAATCAACCTCGCTAGAAATGGAGCTCGCCAACGATCAGACTTAGAAAGAGCTCATCTACCTTATTAAGTGATGAATGCAACAACTAGCACATTAAATAAATGCTGAAAGAGCTCAACTCTAAGTAGAAAAATGTCGAGTCTTTGACTAAGCAGCAATCCAAAAAGTAGAGGTTGTCAAGACCCTTGAACCAATTTGTAGCCAATAGAGAGAAGCATTTAATGGAATATTTTGAAGCATCTAGCAACTACTATCTTTAGCATACTTCAACAGTCGAATATTCTACGACTATAAATAGAGACCATAGCTAAGGACGAAGAGTACGCAACACACAAAGAGGTCAAATGATATTCTTGGTGTTATTGTACTCTTGCGTGATTAACTTCCAAATCCTTTCAATCTTTGTACACACATTGGAGAATCCTTGAGTCAAGAGGGTCGGGAGAATCCTACTTGTAAGCAAGAGGGTTGACTGGGGGAGTCATTCTTCCTACATAAAGACGTAGGACATATAACTTCAAGAGAAGTCTCAAAACATTTGTTGTCATCAAGGTGTGCTAAATACAAGTTCGTTGAATCCTAGGGAAGGCCTTATGAATGGACATAGCTCAGTTAGGTGGTGAACCTCATATAAACTTTACATGCTTTACATTCTGCTTTGTTATTACTTTGCACAACACATTTGATCTATTTACTTAGTTGGACGAAGAAACCCAAACATTTGAGAACCCCTTAACCCTAAAATCTAGTGCAACTCTCCGTCTTCTCACCTTCCTAATTGTGGTGATGTTCTTCTCGCCCTCAAGCCCTAACAGCTGCAGATGGCTTCTCACGGCTAGTTGTCCAAATTTGGAAGTAATTGGAGGTAGAAAAACCAGTGTTGCAATTGTCGACTACTTAGGAAAGCATAGATGAAGATTTCGTAATCGAAAAGGAACCCTAATGTTCTATATTTTCATCGCAATGAATCTGATTTCTTTATGTAAGCGTCAGATGCTCACATAGTTGATAATAGGTAAGAAGAAATCAAAGACGAAGAAGTTGGTGAGAATTCACCAGCAAGGCTTAGGGACGAGATGCATGAATTGAAAGAAGTGTTGAAGCGATGAAATGTGGTTATGGGGTTGACATAATTTGTCTAATTGGTAGTGAAGGTGGCTATCATTTTGTATGTCATGTTAGTTGTAATACTTATGAATAAGTGATGCGTATATTTGTTAGCTTGACGAGATAGTTGAGGGTATATGATTGTCGTGCTATAAATGTATCCTGACCAATTTATGAATGAAATGTAAGGAATTGCTAATCTTTTAATGAGCTGAAAAGTTATCTATGAGCATGTTGTCCCTGATCACCTAAAAGTAAATCAAATCTTTCATCTCCACACACACACACACACACACACGAACATACACACACACACACACACACACACACACACAC
>JACYFF010031955.1:77487858-77516222 GCA_017589665.1 Selenicereus undatus
TATATATATATATATATATATATATATATATATATGTATGTATGTATGTATGTATGTATGTATGTATGTATATAAGTATTGATGTATTCTAGCCTCATTAATGCAAGAATTTGCAAAAGGGAATCAAGAATGCATACAGGCTGAATAGGGAGAGATAGAACCAAAGGTAATAAGAATAAGGATAGAACACAAGTGGGCTAGGAAGGGTGATTCGAATACCCACCTTGGTTCACACACACTTGGGCACTCTTCTTAGATCAAGTAGATTACAAAAGTTAATCACGTTTCTAGTTGATTTGAGAAGACTTAGAGAGCCACTTGAGGTTGTCACACTCAAGATACAACACTAGGATTTCAGGAGAGGTAGAGAGAGTTTTCAAAACTCAAGCTTTTCATTCATTCAAAGTTGTGATACAAAAGGGAAGTGGCTGGCTTTTGAAGAAGAAAATCAGCCAATTCAAACCTCCAAAATCAACTAAGTGGACCAAAAGTACAAAGGGGGAGTGGGGAAGGGTCAATTCGACCACCCTAAGTATAAAGTAATTCTAATCCACCTTTGGCCACCTCATTAGGACTAATGATGCTCCCAAATGAGGTGTCAAGCTTTCTAGGCTACCTAATTACATTAGGACAAGTCAACTTGCAGTAAAAGTACAAGAGGAACCTAAGAAAAATGACCTTTGTACCGGCTAGTGTATAATGGGGTAAAAGGGATTTTGTTGTCCTTTTGGTTGGATAAAAGCAGCACAAGGGGGTGCACCCTTTGGGCATTTGATTTGATAAATATTTATGTCTTCTTTCATGCCCTAATGTTTCAAAAAGAATGGACTTTGGTAAGTTATCTTAATTCCCCTTGAATATGCCCTTCGCTGGATTTGCACCAGAACTGCACCATCTGAAAGAAGTTGCTGGTTGACCTAGCAAATGATCTCCAAATGCCTTGAAACTTGATTTATTTGAAAGCTAACATCTTAAACGTAAAGGGGTGATCAGTGCAGTCAATCATCCCCTCAGTAGCTGGTCACAGAAGATAGACAAAACTGGGCTAATTTTCGATTAAACTGGATAGTTTGCTACTGGACTGATTTAGGGTGTTTCTGACCAAGGCCTGAATTTCCTTGACTTCCTTGGTGTTGCTAGGCTCTTGTAGGCTTGAGGAGGAGAGGTTGGAAGGTTCAATGAGATGGTCCTCGTCATCCTCCCCGGTTTGATTAGAGTTTGACCCCAAACTTGAAAGCTCTTCATCTTCCCCATAGTATGGGCTTAGGTCAGGCACATTGAAGGTGGCGGAGACTCCATACTCGCTAGGAAGGTCTACCTTGTATGTATTTGGACCATTCTTCTTAAGTATCTCGAATGGAGCATCCGACCTTGGCATAAGTTTGAACTCGCATTTGCTTGGGAATCTCTCCTTCCTCAAGTGAATCCACACCTAATCTCCAGGTTGAAAATGTGTTTCCTTCCTATGCTTATCGGTGTGTGACTTGGGTTGCTCATTGAACTTCTCAATCCATTCCCTTACTTTGGCATGAAGATCTTGGATTTTCTTGGCTCTCTTCTCGGCCTCCCAACTAAACTTAGTTGGATTAGGAAGTGGAACCAAGTCTAATGGAGTTTTTGGATTGCAACCATACACCACTCGAAAGGGGGAAACGCTTGTGGCCTTACTTGGTGTTCGGTTGAAGGCAAACTCGGCATGGCAAAGCAACTCATCCTACCCCTTGATGCTTTTCTTGACTAGAAACTGAAGCAAGGTCCCCAAAGTGTGATTGGTTACCTCCAGTTGGCCGTCCGTTTGTGGGTGGTAAGTTGTACTAAACTTTAGATGAGTGCCTAGCTTCCTCCATAAGGTGAGCCAAAAGTGACTCAAGAACTTGGTGTCCCGATCCGATACCATGCTCCTTGGTATGCCGTGAAGACGCACAATCTCTTTGAAGTAGAGATTAGCAATATGAGAGGCATCATTTGTGGTATGACAAGCCACAAAGTGAGCCATCTTTGAGAATCTATCCACCACCACCATGATGGAATTCTTGTGTCTTTGCATCCTTGGAAATCCCATGATGAAATCCAAGCTAACATCCTCCCATGGGCCGTGTGGAACCGGAAGTGGAGAGCAAAGGCCTTGAGGCCGAAGGTGACTCTTGGCAAGTTGGCAAGTGGAACACCTTTTCACATAATGCTTTACATCCTTGGACATGCTTGGCCAATAGTAGTGCTCCTTGACCATGGAGCAAGTCTTCTCTATGCCAAAATGCCCGGCCAAAGCTCCCTTATAGAGCTCTTGAATCAAGAGTTCTCTAAACCCACACTTCGCTATGCATAGCTGGTTTCCTTTAAAAAGAAACCCATGCTCCAAATGAAACAATCCGTGAGCATGGCTAGTGCATTTCTCATAGATTTCCTTGAAATCCTCATCTTGGGCATACATCCCCTTAACACACTCAAAACCAAGGACTTTGGATTCCAAGGTAGAGAGTAAGAGGTACATTCTTGACAATGCATCCACACCCTTATTCATCTTCCCGACCTTGTGGTGGATCATGAAATGAAAGGATTGTAAGTATTCAACCCATTTCGCATGTCTTAGGTTGAGCTTATGTTGACCCTGAATGAACTTAAGTGCTTCATGATCTGAATGGAGAATGAACTCTCCTCCCACTAAGTAATGCCGCCAATGCTCCAAAGCTCTCACAATTGCATATAACTCTTTGTCATAGGTGGAGTACTTCCTTTTTGCATCATTGAGTTTTTCACTAAAAAGAGCCATGAGCCTCTTTTCTTTAGACAAGACAGCCCTTATCCCCACACCGGAGGCATCACATTTCACTTCAAAGACTTTGGAGAAACTTGGAAGGGCAAGAACGGGTGCACTGGTAAGCTTGCACTTGATGTCCTCAAAGGCCATTTGAGCTTGCTCGGTCCATTCAAACCGTTTGGCCTTGAGAACTTCGATCATGGGAGCAACAATGGTGCTAAAATTCTTTACAAACCTCCTATAGAAAGAGGCTAGACCATGAAAAATTCGAGCTTGTTGTATGGAAGAGCGTGTAGGCCACTCTCCGATAGCCTTGATTTTGCTTTCTTCTACATGGATCCCTTGAGCTAAAACAACATAGCCCAAAAATATGACTTGTGAGGAGAAAAAGTGGCCTTTCTCCAAGTTTCCATAAAGCTTTTCTTGAGCTAGAATACTCAAGACTTAGTCTAGGTGCTTGGCGTGCTCTTCTTCACTCTTACTATACACCAATATATCATCAAAGTAGGCAACAACAAACTTGCCGATGAGGGGCTTTAGAACTTGGTTCATAAGCCTCATCAAAGTGCTTGGTGCATTTGTCAAACCAAAGGGCATAAAAAGCCACTCATGGAGTCCTCCTTTGGTCTTGAAGGCCGTTTTCCACTCATCCCCTTCAAAGATTCGAATTTGATAACAACCACTTCTAAGATCAATCTTAGAAAAGATGGTGGCTCTATGAAGCTCATCTAAAAGGTCCTCCAACCGTGGTATAGGAAAGTGATAATTGATAGTGATCTTGTTGATCGCTCTACTAGCCACACACATCCTCATGCTACCATCCTTCTTAGGTACAAGTAATGCGGGCATGGCACAAGGGCTTAGGCTTTCACGAATCAAGCCTTTAGCTAGTAGCTCATCTACTTGTCATTGCACTTCTTATGTTTCTTGAGGGTTCATATGGTAGGCCAGCTTATTTGGGAGTGTGGCAAGGGGAATAAGGTTAATTTTGTGTTGTATGGACCTTTTGGGAGGGAGGCCGTGGGGTACCTCACTTGGGAAGACATGTTCAAAGGCTTTTAGGAAGGGAACAGGCAAAAGATGGGAAGAATCCTTAGCTTCAGCCAGTTCATGGCCAAGTAAAATCCACTCTTTGAAATCAACATATTTATGGAGTTGGGAATGGAGAAGGGTAGTAAGAAAGACATCCATGCTAGGAGTGTCTTGGGGCTTTCTTTGAGAGGTAGGCTTGAGAGGGGTAAGGGTGATTTTCTTGTGGTCTTTGGTGAAAGTATATGTGTTTAATCGACCATCATGCATAACACTTCTATCAAAGAGCCATGGACATCCCAAGAGGACGTGACAAGCATCCATAGGTACAATATCACACCAAATCTCATCTTTGTAGTTCTTTCCAATGGATAAAGTAAGCAAAGACCGACAAGAGATTTGCAAGCCTTTACCTTGATTGAGCCATTGGATGGTGTAAGGGCTGGGGCGTGGTGAGACCGAGAGCTTGAGCTTCTCCACAAGAGTCTTGGAAGCAACGTTAGCACAACTTCCCCCATCTATGATGAGAGATGTAACACCCCAAATGTACATAAATCACTGTTTGCATTCCTTTCATTAGTTTTCCCAATCAGAAATAATAACCCAAATGAACAGTCGTTACTGTCGTCCAACAAGGACAAGGCTTTGCTTCTATATGAAAAACTTAGCCATAATAATCAATGTTTACCATCAAGGGGCATTCACACCATCACAACCATTCAGATGATTTAGATAAATATAGAAATTGTTCTAACATCAAAACCATTCAACCATCTCAAGGATTACACCAAAATATAGAATTCTGATAAAATATACAGTTTCAACACCAGAATATATCACAATACGGTGTCATGAATATCTCAACGCTAATACACCACCATTCCATATAGACTTCCTGGCTTACTTATCATCTTCAACCATCCTGCCCGCCTGAGGGCGATTCACTGAACACTTTCCTAAAACAAAACATGAAAACATTTCAAATTGTGAGTCGAAGCTTAGTATATGCATTCCTATATTGTTAAACGATCAATGAAAAGTTGATTGGGCTCGGATTGTAATTCATTTTAACTAAAAGCAGGGAATGAGATAAATATGAAACTACATTGTCAATTATTATCCGATAGTGAACCCCTAGTAACTGTTACGATTTGAAGATAGGTGCACACTTTCCAAGTCGACCGGGGGACCTGACCTGAAGTCGCGCGAGAAACTGAAGGGCAATGCCCTGTAACTGGTAACTGATGAGGTCACTAATTATGTGATAAATCACTGATTAAAGTGATTCATTGATGTACTTACCAAAATATTTTAATTTTGATAAATATGTGCTGATTTCTAAAGGTACAAACAATGAACGTACCTGAAATTTTTAAATGTAAGCTCACTGAATAATATTATACACAAAAGTGGAAGAAATGATAGATTAGGCCCTGATTCTGTGCAAAATTATCGTTGTAGGAACATACGGTTAGCAAAAATATTTATTTCATAGCTAATAATTTAGTAAAAGATAAACAAGAGCATAACAGGGGCTTAGAAAGAATGCCTCATAACTTAGTCATACGACCTCTGATTGATACTCAAAACCCCAATACAGAACGCTTATGAAGTCCAAAGATCTTTCATTTAGAACACCAAGCTTGATTCCTACAATAGAATTCCCAAAATGAGGCTATAACACAAACATGTCAGTTTTGGTAAAACAACCATAACTTTTTTCACAGACCTCAGATTAAGGCGATACAAAAAGCATTTGAAATCTAACACACTGAACTATCTACCCACCAAAAATCATAATTTTCTAATGGGCCAATCATTAACAGTTTAATCCCGAATTCTGTTATGTTTTCCTGAAATTTTCAGCCCTCACTGTTTTAGCTTTTTCCTCTCTCTTTTTACACAAATCCTCAACTTAAACCATTCCTTAAAAGCATGTAAACAAGCTTTGGTCTATACTAACATCATACAAAATCACCACACTCAAATTCACTTCATAATCATATCCAATAAAGATCATTTTTCAATCAAATACACACATAAACCAAGCTTAATGCTAGTTTAATCCAAACTGTACATTATTTACCAAAACCCTAGTTTATGGCCAAATTGGACTCACTCCAACTCATTTGAAATCACAAAAAATATCATCATAAACACCAATAGGTTAGAAGATGATCAAATCAAAGATAAAACAATCAAAATCCAACACTTTATCATCAAGCTTGCATGAATAAGGATTAACCCTAACCCTAGCATGATCCAACCTCAGCTCCACCATAATCAACACCAAAACAACTCATTTCTTATCAAAACACAATGATCAAAGATCACAAACATCAAAACAAGAATCAAACTAAAGTAAAAAGCAAAAACCAACAAAATCGGGATCAAGATTACTCACTTTGCTTGAGGATAAGTAGAGATGGAGGTGATGTTTAGTAGTTTTGATGATGGAGGATGGTGGCTAGTGGTAATAGGATATCGGGGGGGGGGGTAGGAGGTCACCGGGGCTGGCCGAAAAACTTGCCGGAAAACACCCAAATAGTAGCTGCTGGGCTGCTGGCGTGAAGGAGAGAGAAAGGAGAGAGAAAATGGGTTTTTGGGTTGAGTTGTGTTTTTTTTGACTAATCCAACTCTTGGCTGAGTTTTTAACTAGAAAAGTAACTTTTTGGGCTAACCATGGTTAAGCTTAATCATGGTAATTAGTTAGGTTAATAAGCAAACTTGTTGGGCTTCAAATCGGCCGAAATAAGTTGGGTTCGGGAATAAAACGCTTCGTAACGATAACGATTTTATGAAACTCAAAGTTATATTTTTGTAATGTTACAAAAAACAAAATAAATTACTTAGATTAAACTTGTTAGGACCTATTATTAGTTCTTCCAAAGTTTTACGTTAATAAATTAAATAAACAAATAAAATCCGAATTGCCAAGTGAGGGCCCAAATAAATTTTTCCCCACCGGGGTGAATAAATGGGATAAATAAATATGAGAAAAAAATATAAACATGAGATAATTAAATAAATAAACATAATTAAATAATTTAGGGTTGGACTATTACAGTCTTCCCCCCTTAAAGAGTTTCGCCCTCGAAACTTATGACTTTACCGTGTGATGTAAGATTACCTCAAATAATTGTGGGTACTTAGATTTCACCTCCTCTTCAGTCTCCCAAGTAGATTATTGGGAGGTATGATTTGACCATAGCACTTTGACTAGAGGTACTTGCTTGTTGCGCAACTACTTAATCCCGCGATCTAGTATTTGGATTGGTCGTTCTTTATATACTAAATTTGCAGTGATTTCAATACGTTCAAATACAGTGGTGTGGTTTGGATCTGAGGTATACTTTCTAACTTGAGAGATGTGAAACACGTTATGCACGTGTTCTAGCTCTACCAGTAGATCCAGTTAATATGCTATGGGATTTAACTTTTCAATGATTTCATAAGGTCTAATATATCTTGGACTCAATTCGCCTCGTACCCCAAACCTCTTGATACTCTTAGTTGGCGATACTTTTAGAAAAACTTTATCGCCTACTTGAAACTCCAAAGGCCTCCTTCTCTTGTCCGCATAACTCTTTTGCCGGCTCCGGGTAACCCTAATGTGCTCCCGAATCCTTCTTATTGTTTCCACGGTTTCTTGGATCATTTTAGGGCCTATAATTAATGTCTCATCCAAATCACTCCAACACAGTGAGGTTCTATACTTTCTCCCATATAGAGCCTCAAACGGGGCCATTCTGATGGTGGACTAGTAGCTATTGTCATAAGAAAACCCCACCAAAAGTAAATCGTCTTCCCATTTCCCTTGGAACTCCAATACACAAACTCTTAACATGTTCTCTAGAATTTGATTCACTCTTTCAGTTTGCCAATCTGTCTCAGGGTGACAAGAGCTGCGAAAGTTCAATTTGGTCCCAAAGGCCTTTTGAAGTGCTTGCAAAAAACGAGCTTGGAATCTTTGATCCCTATTTGATACTATATCTAAGGGGATTCCGTGTAGTTGAACTATCTCTTTAACATACAATTGGGCTAGTTTTTCAACTCCCCAGGTATCTTTGATTGGTAGAAAATGGGTCGACTTGGTAAGCCGATCGACTATAACCCAGATAGCATTCTTCTTTGAGGCAAAAAGGCGTAAACCCATAATAAATTCTATTGAGATCGAATCCCAGTTCCAAGTGGGAATTTCTAGGGGTCGCAATTCACCCATAGGACGCTGATGCTCTGCTTTAACTTTCTGGCAGGTCAGACACTTGTCTACATATTTTGTAATCTCCTTTTTCATATTATTCCACCAGAAGTATTGTCTTAAATCTCTGAACATCTTGGTGCCTCATGGATGCACCAAGTAGCGAGCATTGTGAGCCTCATCTAGGATCTGTTTCCTTAATTCCTCATTTCGGGGCATACATAGGCGATTATGGAATCGCAGGGTCCCATCCTCATGTACTAAAAACCTGGGAGACTTTCCTTTCTCTAAATTTTGCTTTATTCTTTGGAGTTTAAGATCACTTTCTTGGTTCACTCAAATTTCCTCCACTATGGAAAGCTGTAAGGTAAGTGCTAATAATTAAACATGTGCTTGCCCATGGGACACTAGTTGAATTCCCAAGTCCTCAAGCCCTTTTAAGAGACTCAACTGAGTAATCACCATAGTATTTGAGCTACGTTGCGCTTTCCTACTCAGGGCATCTGCTACAACATGTGCTTTTCCTGGACGATATTGAATTTGCAAATCATAATCCTTAAGCAGCTCAAGCCAACGCCGTGGCCTCAAGTTGAGCTCCTTTTGGGTGAAGATATGCTTCAAACTTTGATAGTCAGTATAAATCTTGCATGGTACTCCATACAAGTAATGTCTCCAAATTTTCAGCGCAAAGACCACAGTTGCTAACTCCAAGTCATGGGTAGGATAGTTTTTCTCATAGGGCTTGAGTTGTCGAGAGGCATAAGCTACTACCTTATCTTCCTACATCAGAACAGAACCCAATCCGTTTTTTGAAGCATCACTATAAATGGTATACTCCTTACCTTCCATTGATAGCATTAGGATTGGGGCGGTAGTTAGTCGCTTCCTTAGCTATTGAAAAGCTTTCTCACATTTTTTGGTCCACTCAAACTTGTTCGCTTTCTTCAGCAGATTGGTCAGGGGTGAAGCTATTTTTGAAAAGTCCCTAACGAACCTTCGATAATAACCTACTAAACCCAGAAAGCTTCTAATCTCAGTGATGTTAGTAGGCCTTGACCATTTCCTGATTGCCTTCACCTTACGGGCGTCAACTTTGATTCCTTCTTTTGTAACTACATGACCCAAAAACATCACTTCTTCCAACCAAAATTCACACTTCTTTAATTTGCCATAAAGTTGATGCTCTCTCAGGGTTTGTAACACCATCCTTAAATGATCAGCATGTTCATTTCAGTCCTTAGAACAGATAAGAATGTCATCTATGAACACCACCACAAATTTTTCCAGGTAGGGTCTGAAGACTCTATTTATAAGATCCATGAAGGCTGCGGGAGGATTGGTGAGACCAAATGGCATCACTGTAAACTCACAGTGACCATACCTAGCTCTAAACGTAGTCCTGGGGATTTCTTCAAATTTAATCCTAGGTTGGTGGTACACGAACCTCAAATCGATCTTAGAGAAGACTCCCGCTCCTTATAATTGATCAAACAAGTCAACTATTTGTGGCAAAGGGTATTTGTTTTTGATGGTGATCTTGTTCAACTCCCTGTAGTTAATACATAGCCTTAAAGTTCCATCCTTTTTCTTTACGAACAACATTGGGGCACCCCACGGGGACACACTTGGCCTAATGATGTTCCAAGCAAGGGAATGGAGAGATTAAGTCTCCAAGAACCAAAGCAAAGCAAGAACAAAGGAAAGAAAAAGAGAAAACTGAAAACTAGCCTAAACTAGTTTGGTTCAAGCAAAGAGAAAGAAAGATAATCTAGTATGAAGAAGGATAAGACACACCACCTTGATCACACTAGGGCTTTTAATCACACTTAGGGATAAGACACACCACCCTAAGCAAGATTAAGACTCACTTGATCTCCACTTTGAATATCCACACCAAAGATAAGCAAGAGAGATTTTGAATGAGAGAGAATAATCTCTATCTTTCATATATGTTAAATCTGAATGTTACAACCTTGAATGAGCATATATATAGAGGGGTAAGGCCTAAGGGATAATTACAAGCTACATTGGGGTTCAAATGGACATCCAATGGGAGAAAAGAACCAAAAATTAAGCAAAGTACAAAAGGTCAAAGTGACAGGCTGCCTGTCGCTTTCAGTACACAACCTCCAACTTCAAATAGCTATAACTTCTGTAATTCTTTCCCAAATAAGCTCCAACAAGTGTTGTTAGAAAGCTTGTAAAGTATATTTTTAGATGGATGAAGCTAGAATGGATTTGGAGCTACCATTTGAAAGATGTGGTCCAAAACGTCCAGGTTGTCCAAACTGGATCAGATTCTGCAGCATTCTGAAAGTGACCCCATTTGACTCATTACCCAATGGCTTAGCCTAGAACTCTTTATATGTCCTTAAATTTGACATATTAAGGGTTCCAAAAAGTGGATTTGCAGCTTCTTAAATCCAATTTAAGCTTGAATAATCAAGCTCACAAAACCGGGCTGATGCGCTGGATTTTGGGCAGATTGGGCATCCGTGATGTCCTTGATAATTTGAGCTAATTCTTGTGCCTTGGACTCCTTTTCTTGGCTTGGTTGTACAGTAGGGATGCTGACTTGATCATTGGGGGCTTGATCCCCATCATCCTCCCTTTATTGAGAAGAATTTGCCCTCAAATTCTCCAAGGCATCATCTTCCAAGTATGGTGATAAATCAACCACATAGAAGGAGGCAGATACTCATACTCTCCGAGCAAATTGATTTTAATCATTGTTGTTAATCCACTCCAAAACTTCAAAAGGACCATCGGCCCTAGGCATGAGCTTTGACTTATGTTTGGAGGGAAAACGCTCTTTCCTTAAGTGCACCCAAATTAGATCACCGGGATTAAAGATGATTTGCTTTCTATGCTTGTTTGCTTGGGCTTGGTAAGAGGCATTGGATTGCTCAATCTTACCCTTAATCTTCTTATGGAGCTCTTGGATCTCTTGGATTCTCTTGGTTGCCTCCACATTAGGCTTGGAGTCCATGGACTGTGGGGTGAGATTAAGAGGGGAGAGTGGCTCAATCCCATAAACAACCTTGAAAGGGGACATTCCCGTGGTCTTGCTAGGAGTCTTGTTGTAGGCAAACTCGGCATGGGCTAGGAGATGATCCCATGACTTGAGGTTGGACTTGATCAAGGTCCTCAAAAGTACTCCCAAAGTCCCATTGTTAACCTCGGTTTGCCCATCCGTTTGGGGGTGGCAAGTGGTACTATACTTGAGCTTAGTACCCAATTTCTTCCACAAGGTTACCCAAAAATGACTTAAGAACTCAGTGTCCCTATCCGACGCTATGGACCTTGGAATCCCATGGAGCTTAACCACTTCTTTAAAGTACTAGTCGGCTATGTAAGTGGCCTCATGGGTGTTGTTGCACGGAATGAAGTGTGCCATCTTAGAAAAGTG
This sequence comes from Selenicereus undatus, assembly GCA_017589665.1. Lineage (NCBI taxonomy): Eukaryota > Viridiplantae > Streptophyta > Magnoliopsida > Caryophyllales > Cactaceae > Selenicereus > Selenicereus undatus. The sequence goes on from JACYFF010031955.1 coordinate 77,499,256, forward strand.
ATCAACCACTACAAGGATGGAGTCCTTGTTCCTTTGAGTCCATGGCAACCCAAGTATGAAGTCCATGCCAACATCTTCCCATGGGAAACTTGGAATCGACAAGGGTGTGTAAAGGCCTTGAGGGAGGGTGTGGCTCTTGGCCATTTGACATACTACACACCTCTTGATCACATCTTGTACATTCTTATCCGTGCAAGGCCAAAAATAATGTTCCTTAAGCATGATAAAGGTCTTCTTTTTTCCAAAATGGCCGGCTAGGGATCCTCCATGGATCTCACGGATCAAGAGCTCTCTTGTACCACAATTTAGGACACAAAGTCGTGTGCCCTCGAATAAGTAACCTGCTTGAACTAGGAGCTCTCCCTTGGGGTGCCTCCTGCATTCATTGAACAACTCACCAAAATCTCTATCCTTGGCATATAATGACTTCAAATGCTCAAATCTAAGAATGCAAGCATCAAGTTGAAACAATAAGAGATGCCTTCTTGAAAGGGCATCGACACCCTTGTTCAATTTCCCGGATTTGTGCTTAATGGTGAATTGGAATTATTGTAGGTACTCTACCCACTTGGCATGGGGAGAGTTGAGCTTGTGTTGCTCTTAGATGTACTTGAGGGCCTCATGATCGGAGTGTAGAATGAACTCATTTGCCACCAAGTAGTGACTCCAATACTCAAGTGACCGAATGATAGCATAGAATTCCTTGTTATAGGTGGCTCTTGGAGTCACAAAGTTTCTCACTAAAGTAGGCAATGGGGCGGCCTTCTTGAGAGAGAACCCCATCAATACCAACTCCGGATGAATCACACTCCACTTCAAAGATCTTTTCAAAACATGGCAAGGCTAGCACCGGGCCTTGAATGAGCTTCTTCTTGATCTCCTCAAAGGCTTGTTGTGCCTTTGGATTCCACTTGAATGATGATTGCTTGAGTACTTCAATCATTGGGGTCGTGATTGTGCTAAAGTCTCGAATGAACCGCCTATAGAAGGAAGCTAGTCCATGGAAACTTCGCACATCATGAATGCTTGAAGGGGTAGGCCAAGATCGAATGGCTTCAATCTTACTTTCATCCACCTTGATTCCTTGAGCCGTGACAATGTAGCCCAAAAATGTAACTTCTTGGGTGAAGAATGAACACTTCTTCAAGTTACCATAGAGCTTTTCTTTCTCAAGGACCTTTATGACTTGGGTGAGATGATCAAGGTGTTCTTCCTCACTTTGACTATAAACCAAAATGTCATCAAAGTAAACCACAACAAAGTGCCCAATGAATGGTCTAAACACTTGGTTCATTAGTCTCATAAAAGTGCTAGGGGCATTTGAAAGTCCAAAGGGCATGACCAACCCCTCATACAATCCCCCTTTGGTTTTGAATACGGTCTTTCACTTTTCCCCATCCCTAATCTGAATTTGGTGATACCCACTACTTAAATCCACTTTAGAAAAGACTCTTAAACCATGAAGCTCATCCAACATATCCTCCAATCTAGGTATGGGATGCTTATACTTAATGGTGATCTTGTTTATGGCTTGACTATCCACACACATCCTCATTGAACCATCTTTCTTTGGGACTAGGAGGGCGGGTACGACACATGGGCTAAGACTTTCCCTCACAAGACCCTTGGCTATCAACTCATCAACTTGCCTTTGGATTTCCATGGTTTCTTTTAGGTTCATTCTATAGGCTAATTTATTTGGGAGGATAACACCGGGAATGAGATAAATGTGATGTTGGATGGTTCTCTTTGGAGGGAGGCCGTGGGGTATATCTTCTGGGAACACATGGGAAAATTGGTCAAGTAATCAAGTGGCTAAGGGGTGAGTTTGGGAGGGAGGAGTTTCAGTTTCTTCAGGGGAGAAGAGTAACCATTCTCTCAAGGCCTTGAACTCATGTTGCGAGGCCCTAAGGAAAGGTTCTCCAAGGGTGAGTGGCATCTCGGTTTGGTCTTGGCTCTTTTGTGGCTTGGACTTTGTGAGTTGAGAAGGAGAAAGTGGGGCTAGGGTGATCTTCTTTCCATCCTTGGTGAAGGCATAAGTGTTTAAGAAACCGTCATGCAAGACTCTCCTATCAAACAACCAAGGTCTCCTTAGTAATACATGACATGCATCCATGGGTATGACATCACACCAAAGTTCATCATGATAATTCTTGCCTATGCTTAAAGAAATAAGGCATCTAGAGTTAACTTTGAGGGCTTTACCTTGGTTCAACCATTGTAAGACCCGCGTTTTTGTATTTACTATATTACCTTTTTACGTTATAAAATCGTATTTTTAATAACTATATGAGTTAAAACTATTATCGATGTGCTTTTGGGAGCAATAATTTTATTAAAAAGGATTACTATTGCTATTATTGATTTTAAAATTAATTCGTGCTATTTACGCCTTCAAATTTATCGATAGTTTAATTTAGCCGTTATTCAATTGATTTAGTCGTTTCCTGAATGCGATTAGGTTGTCAACCGTAGAAGTCGTTCGATGTTTATTAAATCGAACCTTTATATATTTGGGAACGAATAGTTGTTAGAAGGTCGTTTTAATGATTTGGGTTTAGAATTCGGATACAAATTAGACTAGCAATTGACCAAAAACAAAACAAATGTTGAACAAAAGGGGGGCCAAGCCCCTTCTATTTCACGGTGGAAAACCACGACAGGGGGGGGGGGTTTCCTTTGGTCCCCAGCCCCGTGAACCACCTAAAGAGAGAGAGAAAGAGGAGGAGAGGGGCGGAGGAGGGGCAACCATGGCAGCAACAGCACCACCCTAGCACGCACGCCAGCCTGTCGCCTCCTCCACTGGTCGTTCGCCGCCGGCGAGCAGAGAAGAGAGCGGAAGGGAGATCGAGACAGCGAGGAGAGAAGCCGTGACCATGGTGGTCACGGTGGTGGTCGACGGCTAGGGTTCCGGTAGGCTCGAGTCCGACGACCACTAAGGCCACGGAGATGAGGGTTTAAAAGTTGGGATTTTGAAACCCTAACCACACCACCACCACCGCGAACCCCGAGTCGCGATTGGGCGCGATTCCGACGAGAAGGCAGGACCGAAGGAGCGCTAGAAACGGGCTTGGGTTGGTTTGCTTCAGGTTTGAGTGTGGCAGCAAAGGGGGAGGACGGATTTCGGGTTCTTGAACATCCAAATTCAGCCCCAAAACCCCAAAATCGGGTCCTCTAGCTTGGAGTCCAGGTGGGTGTTTCTCACCTCCTAAGTATTAGTAGTTTCGAAATGGTTTTAAGCTTTAAGTTGTGATGCATGCTAAGTTTAGTTAGTTTATGCCTGAAAATGACTTTGAATCGTTAAATGTCAGTTTAGTTGATTAATACTCGAAAGTGGCTTGAATCGATACACGTTAGTTTAGTTAGTTCACACCTGAAAACATAGTTCGAAATGAGTTATGCATGCTTAGATTCGATTCAAGTAAATTCAGTTAGTGCATGCCTAAAAATTTGACTTGATTAGTAACTTCGATGTAATAAGTGAATGCCTAAAGTTATGTTATGTTTAAATGGCTTAAATAGGCTTGAAATGCAATGTCGAGACAACGAATGATGCCTCGAATCGATGCATGTTATTTCAGTTAGTTCATGCTTGAAAAATGGCTTCGAAATGAATTATGCTCGTTTATAATCGATTCAAACATGTTTAGTTAGCTCATGTCTAATTAATAGTTTCGAAACGATATATGAATGCTTAGAACTGATTTTAGTACATTCAGTTAACACGTGCCTGCAAGTTTGGTTCGAAGTAAGCTATGCATGTTTAGAATCAAGTTTAGTATATTTAGTTAACGCATGTTTGAAAGGTCGACTCGAATGGTAACATTGATATGATAAACGAGAGCGTAGAATCGTATTATGCCTAAATGACCAAGTAAGGCTAAATAAGTGAATGGTTTTGCGCTTAAATAGAGCTTCGATTCATGTTAAGCTTAAATGGTATAAATAAGCATGCTTAGTAAAACGCTTGAACCATATTATGTCTAAATGACCATTTTAGCCTAAATAGAGAGTCGTTTCATGCTTAGTTAGTCTCACCTAACATATTAGACGCCCGTTTCAAGTTAAGTTCGTATGAATACTTATATATGTATATATGTATATATATATATATATCTGTGCTTGGATATGACCGTTGGTTGCAGCGCTCAACTAACTGTTAGTTAATTGATTGGTAAAGTTCAGCATTGGTAAGTTTATGTATTCCCTTTCAGTATATCATCATGATTAGGATGCTAGATTATGAACTGAAGCTGAGATGGTAGTTGGATGGTTTGAGGAAGAGCTATGAGTGGTTCGAGGTCTTTGTGGTATGGTGCTTGTGAGGAGGGAGTTCGAGTTGTGAATTGACCACAATCGTGTGGATTGCGAGGCCATGTGTGGCTCATTGTGTTGAATTGATTATGAAGTGCTTAAATGTGATGCATGTGAACCCTTTTACCAATGTGATATATGTGATATATGTGCTTAAATGCTCAAATTGCATTACGTGCATAAGGGTGAGTTTTTCAAAGAAAGATTTCATGTTTTGAAATGATTAGTAGCCACATCTATTAGTGTATGATGGCCTATTTTAATTAAATGAAAACAGTTTTGGGAGTGAACTCGCTTGAACGGGGGAATCCCTAAAGAGTTTTAAAAAGGTGTGAGTTATACGTTGAATGATTTTACCGTTTGAAACGCAAAGTTATAGCCGTTATGGCCGATACGCTTTAAGTGGCTAAGATAATGTGCTGCGGACAATATGATATGATATGAACGATGTTATCCTAGGGGAAGGTCCGAAAACCCTAGAGGCCCTGACGAGGGTTAATGTAATGGTCTGATATGTTATGTAGCCATCCCGGAAGTAAGATCTTAAGCGTGAGCGTTAGGTCTCACTATGGGGTCGAGAATAGTTCTCACCCAATCAACACCCTGTAATGATCTTATGCCAGAAGTATTTTCCAACCAAGATAAGAAAAGCAATTGGCCTTTGCTATTTTATATGTTTTAAAGAAGAGGAATGTTCTATGGGCTAAGAAATGATTATAAGGGTCGTTTTACAACGAATGCGAAATGTAAACTCTTTCAAAAAGATCGAGAACCTCAAAGGCTAAGAAATGTTTCCAATGTTCAAAGAAAGTTTCATTGAAAGTGTAACGAAAATGTTCTTGATTATGTTGCATGTGTCTTCAAATAGAATTTGTGACATGTTAGTGAATTATGCAATGACATTCATGCGTGCCTAGTGCATACATAAGTTATGACTTGCCCGATGTTCATGTTCTACAACCTATGTCCTATGATATGTTGCCTAATATTATGTTTGAGTGCTTAAAGTCAAGTTTATGATTAGCAATGTTTTCATAGGAATTCTATGAATGCCTAATATGATAGTAAATTATGGATACGTGATATGTGACTAATAAAGACATTATTTCCTACAACAGTTTTGGTTTTAAGGGGGTTGGGGGACACTCAATGAGCGTGTGGTTGCTCATCGTACTACTCATTCCCCTTTTCTCCAGGTTTTCTTTATAACAGAAAGAAGTTGAGTAAGCTATGTCGAGATGGAACCTGTTCTTGCTTGCCAGGTGTTGTTTAGATCCATTTGAAGGAATCTTACGTGCTTAATGAAGTCATGTCATGTGTTCTTACTTTGAAATGATTGCAAACAAGTATTCTAAGTTCATGTAATGCATATTGTTTATGAGTCGCTTTGTATGGCCATATGAGCCAACCATCCAGTTAGCTAGATGTCTTTTTGGTCAAAGTTAGTTATGTGTTTGGGGATGTAAACCCCATACTCCGGTTGTGTGAACCGTTGAGTTGTATCTTTTACTTTTTTTGTATTAATGAACTGTTCTGTTTGGTGTACTCAGAGCGGGTGGCTCATCGAGTTATGAACTCTGGCGTGTGGCCGTTGAGCTATGTTTTATATGTTTACGGTTCCGTTGATTTACAGGGACTTATTGTAAGGTTTTTAGCCTGGAAACAGTCATTTTTCAGGGGAAACTCTGTCCGTTTCGTCCCAGAATTTAAGTAGAAAGTTAAGAAAACATAACGCTTTCGGCCCTAGGGGCTGGGGGTGTTACAACCATTGAATTGTGTAGGGGTGTGGGTGAGCCGTGGCCTTGAGTTGGAGTTTCTCTACCATGCTTGAGGATGCCACGTTGGTACAACTCCCACTATCAATGATGAGTGAGCACACCTTCCCTTTGATGGTGCATCTTGAATGGAAAATGTTCTCCCTTTGCTTATCTTGACTCCCCTTGAGGCCACTCAAAGTTCTCCTTAGGACAAGCAAGTCCCCTTCATCCGCCTCTTCTATTGCTTCTTCCATGCCTTTTATGAGACACAAGTCTTTCTCTTCTTCCTCTTCCTCCACTTGAGTTGCTTCATATTCGGCCAAGGTGATAACTCTTTGATTTGGGCACTTTGAGGCTATGTGACCCAAGCTTTGGCACTTGTAACACCTCCGGTTGGAGTTAGCGCCGAATGGGGGCTTGTTTTGTGGGGTTTGCTTCTTTGAGGGGGTGTTAAGAAGAGAGGTTGTGGACTTAGGAGGGGGTTGGAAACTCCCCTTATTAAAGGGTGAGCTCTTGGGTAGGTCTTTCTTGAAGGGCTTGGACTTCTTTTGTTGTTTAACTCTATGCGCTAGAACACAAACATCATCAAAACAGGAGTATTGTTGAAGTTCAACTACATGAGCATAACTTGGATCAAGACCACTCAAGTGTCATAATAGTTTGATCTTCACTCTCTTGGATGGCACATTTGATCAAGAGCTTCTCAAACTCCCTTGTGTATTCTTTAACACTCAAATTCCCTTGTTGAAGATTATGGAGTTTAGAGTAGTTTTCTTGAAGGTAAGAGAGGGGGGGGGGGGGGGAACAACCCTTCAACTTTGATCTCATCTTCTCCCAACTTCCAATCTTTGCCTTAACTCTCTTAGCCCTCTTCTTAACCAAGTTCTCCCACCAAAGAGAGGCATATTTTCATAGCTTAAGTGCTACTAACTTCACCTTCTTGTCTTCGGGTACATCCTTGTACTCAAAAACCCTCTCCACAATTTATATCCATTCAAGGAACTCATCCGGATGTAAACGGCCTTCAAACGTCGAAATCTCGACCTTGAAATCCAAGGAAGGATTGGAGTTCCTTTGATTACTTCTTGCTCTTGGACGACCTTCATCACTAGAGGAAGTAAAAGGGTTGCTTACCTATCCTTCATCATTTTGCTCGGAGTCGGATGATTCATGAGAAGGAGTACTTTGAAGTTTCCTTCTTTGGTTGCTCCTGGATTTTGCTTGTTGCTTCTTTAAGTACTCATTTTGGCTCGTCACTTCTTCAAAGTTTCTCATGAGGGCCTCAAATCCTTCCTCCAAGCTCATACTACTAGCCATGCTTGAGCTAAGTAGCCTTAGGTTTGTGAAATAGCATGGACCAGGTATGGCACGGTCGTGCTATGGTGGCATGGTGTGACTGTGCTAAGTCTCTGCCTGGCACGGGTGGAAATTGCAAGTTTTGTGGTTTGTGTTTAGGAATGTGTTTGGGTCGGAAGCTAGGCCAAGACGATAGCCTAAGCTCTGATACCAAATATGATGTTCCAAGCAAGGGAATGGAGAGATTAAGTCTCCAAGAACCAAAGCAAAGCAAGAACAAAGGAAAGAAAAAGAGAAAGCCGAAAACTAACCTAAACTAGTTCGGTTCAAGCAAAGAGAAAGAAAGACAATCTAGTATGAAGAAGGACAAGGCACACCACCTTGATCACACTAGGGCTCTTAATCACACTTAGGGATAAGAAACACCACCCTAAGCAAGATTAATACTCACTTGATCACCACTTTGATTAGCCAAACCAAAGATAAGCAATAGAGAGTTTAAATGAGAGAGAATAATCTTTATCTTTCATGGATTTCAAATCTGAATGTTACAGCCTTGAATGAGCATATATATAGAAGGGGAAGGCCTAATGGATGATTACAAGCTGCATTGGGGTTCAAATGGACAGCCAATGGGTGTAAAGAACCAAAAAGTAAGCAAAGTACAAAAGGTGAAAGTGACAGGCTGCCTATCGCTTTCAATGCACAACCTCCAACTTCAAACAGCTACAACTTCTGCTATTATTTCCCAAATAAGCTCCAACAGGTGTTTTTAGAAAGCTTGGAAAGTATATTTTTAGGTGGCTCAAGTTAGAATGGATATGGAGCTACCATTTGAAATCTGTGGTCTAAAACGTCCAGGTCATCCAAACTGGATTAAATTCTGCAGCATTGTGAAATTGACCCCATTTGACTTATTACCTAATGAATTAACCTATAAGTCTTTATATGTCCTTAAAGCTGACATATTAAGGGTTCCAAAAAGTGGATTTGTAGCTTCTTAAATCTAATTTAAGCTTGAATAATCAAGCTCACAAAATTGGGCTGATGCATTGAATTTTGGGCAGATTGGGCAGCTGTGATGTCCTTGATAATTTGAGCTAATTATTGTGCCTTGGACTCCTTTTCTTGGCTTGGTTGGACAGTAGGGATGCAGACTTGATCATTAGGGGCTTGATCCCCATCACCTAATAAAGCCCTTCTACAATAGCTCATCTAATTGAAGCTTCAGTTCCTTCAGCTCAGTTGGGGCCATACGATTTGGGGCTTTGGAAATAAGTTGGGCATCAGGGATTAATTCAATTCTAAAATCAATTTCCCTCTGCAGGGGTTATCCTGGTAACTTTTTAGGGAAAACATCCTCAAATTCACAGACTACAGGAATATTTCTAGCTTTCTCTTCCTTTAATTGGATGTCAATATCATAACACCAATATCCAATACACCCTTGACCTAAAAGCTTACTTGCTTTCATAGCAGAAATCAAGGAATAAGATTCTTCCTCTCTCTGCCCATAGAAACACACTTTCCTCCCCTTTTCATCCTTTAAAATAACCTTAAGATCTTCATAGTCAATCTTAGCTCCATAGGTGTGCAACCAATTCATTCCTAGAATGATGTCAAAATCAGACAAATCAAATTGAATCAGATCCACAAGGAAGGTGGTTCCACCAATGGTAATGGGAACAAATTTATAGGAGATAGGGCATTCAATCATACAATCATTGGATAGCTTGATCTTATAATTGGTTTCCTTCCTCCTATCCTTCAGGTTCAATTGCATGGTAGATTGGGTGGATATAAATGATGAGTAGCACCCAAATCAAATAATACACAAAATGGCTTTGAATTTAAAAAGAGAGTTCCAGTAACTACAATACCAGAGGTGGCAGCTTCCTTTTTGCTCATTACATACGCCCGTTTGGAGGCTTGGTGGTGGGGCCCCATGTCGAGGTGGAGCCAAGGGTTTTGCTGCACCTTTGTCTATAGCGTTCATCCTTCGGGGGGCATGCAACAATAAGGTGTCTAGGGCTTCCACACCACATGCACTTATTAGTTCTTACTCGACATTCAGGGTAGTGTGATTTGCTTTTCCACATTTCACACAGGGCGCTGTCGAGCCTGTAGGATGGCTTTTGGGAGGAGTAGGAGAAGGTTTCTTCTAGTTCGCACTCTCACTCGGAGTTCCTCATTCAAACCCGTTTCTCTTTTGGTTGATTGGATTCAGTGCTCCCAACTCTGCCTTTACTCGCTCCACTTCAGCCGCTCGCTCATATAGTTCTTGGTAAGTCAAACTTGGTTGCCCAACTAACTGATTCTGAATATAGAAGGCCAAACCCTCTTCAAACCTTCTCATCTATAACATTTCAGATGATACAAACTCAGGAGCAAACTTGGATAATTCTGGGAACTTACTAGCGTATTGCATCACAGTCATGGTGCCACTCATCTTCAGCTCCATAAACTCTTTCTCCTTTTGCCTTTGGACCATAACTGGGTAAAATTTTGCCCTAAACTCACTCAGGAATTTACTCCAGGTGAATTCAGGCCCTATGAGCTTATCCTTAACAGTATTCTACCAAATATTAGCATCACCAGTCAAATAATACATCCCAATGTTTACTTTCATTTCTTCTGGCACTTCTACCAATGTAAAGATTTTCTCCATTTCCCTTATCCGTTCCTCCAATACTATTAGATCCTAAGTTCCATCATACACTTTAGGGTTGCGTCGTGCTACCCTATCTGCTAATTTATCCTCTTCAGGAGGGGTTTTAGTAGGTACTTGGGGAATCCACTTCATCAATTTAGCTACTAAGGCTGGCCAGTAGTTCGGGTCCCCAATGTTCTTAGCTAACTTAGAAGGAATTGATGGTATTTGGCCAAAATTTCGTGGCACATGATGGAAGGCTTGATCACCCGATCCCTAGCCATGATCTGAGATTTCCTCTATATGAACCTCTGGATTGTTGTGCATTGATTCAAACATTCTGATCATACATTAAACGAGACAATTCAATCACTGGAATACTCAAACATATAAGATAAGTATGCCCAACAAATACATTTAATATAATTCAAAGATTATTAAAAACAAACCCAAAGCTTCATTATATCATTTCATAACTGCTTATTTACACACATAACTGCCTATTTATTTACATGATTAGCAAAACATATTACATCTAACTGACTAGGCAAAGTCAGTTTTGACTCCAACCTCAACCCTAAACACTAACTAGCCCCAAGACACTACGTTCGTCACATGACTAAAAAGGGATACAGACCATGTCATCATGGTCGGAGAGGATCTAACTGACTATATGCAATGTCATATCCTACACAAAATACATCCATCCAAATCGACCATGCTATAAACAAACAAGGGTAAAAAAGAAAACTACTAACGCCAACCCCTAGAACCACCTAACGATCCCTAGATGGATCGTAATCCGTGTCGGACTCATCATCAGGCTCTTTGCCTAAATCAAAGTTGCTAATCGATGCCTCTGACTCGGCACCACTAACCTCCTACTCAACCTGTTGCTCCACTATCATCTCATCAATCTCCTGATCCCAATGTTGCTCTACCACTGCCACATCAATGTCCTGATCCTCTTTGGGATCCTCCTCCTCCTCCGGATGGCCCTCGTCCTCAGAACTAACCACCACCATCTCTGATGTATCAGGGAACCACATGAGCCTCCCCAGGACTGTTAGGCATCAGTGGGGTACTTGGTGCGGGCAGGGAAGGTGGTCCCTATGTTGGTGCCGGGGCTGCAGGCGGGGGATGTGTCTGATATAACGGAAAGACATGATGAAGAGTCTCCATGGTAATCCCCCTCTGCTCAAACTCCTCCCTCAACAATAACTCTGTAGTGATAGTCACCCAAGCCCCCTGGGCCTGAAATCTAAGCCCGTCCCAACCTGGGTTCCATGTTATCATAAAGTGATGATAACGGAGCCTGAACTCCACCCACGGATCAACTATGGGTAAGGACCAGAGCAGTCTATGTGCATGGACCGTAATACTATGAAACTCAGAGAAAGGGTCCTGTCCATGAGCCTCTATACAAGCATGTAGCAGCGTGATGTGAGCAACCATAGATGCACCCAACATCATGTTAATGGCATAAGGGTCCATCTAACAAAGAAAACACATATATGAGATTCATACATAACCATAATTAAGGAATATGCAAATGTAAGCAACCTGCATTTCTAATATCATTACTACACTTCTAATATCACTCTAGCAGTATACAATGGCCCTCATTAACAACCATTCTCACCCTCTTATTTCTAAACTCTACATTCCACATAGAAAATCTCAACCTGGCTCTGATACCAAATCTGTAATGGCCACAAATGTACATAAATCACTGTTTGCATTCGTTTCATTAGTTTTCCCAATCAGAAATAATAACCCAAATGATTAGGCGTTACCGCCGTCCAACAAGGGTAAGGATTTGCTTGTATATGAAAAACATAGCCATAATAATCAATGTTTACCATCAAAGGGCATTCACACCATCACAATCATTCAGACCATCTAGATAAATATAAAAACTGTTCTAACATCAAAACCATTCAACCATCTCAAGGATTACACCAAAATATAGAATTCTGATAAAATATACAGTTTCAAGACCAGAATATATCACAATACAGTGTCATGAACATCTCAACACTAATACACCACCATTCCATATAGACTTCCTGGCTCACTTATCATCCTCAACCATCCTGCCTGCCTGAGGGCGATTCACTGAACACTTTCCTAAAACAAAACATGAAAACATTTTGAACTATGAGCCGAAGCTCAGTACATGCATTCCTATATTGTTAAGCAATCAATGAAAAGCTGATTGGGCATGCATTGTAATTCATTTTAACTAAAAATAGGGAATGAGATAAATATGAAACTGTATTGCCAATTATTATCTGATAGTGAACCCCTAGTAACTGTTACGATCTGAAGATAGGTGCACACCTGCCAAGTCGATTGGGGTACTTGACCTGAAGCCGTGCGGGTAACTGAAGGGCAATGCCATGTAACTCGTAATTGATGGAGTCAGTAATTATGTGATAAATCACTCATTAAAGTGATTCATTGATGTACTTACTAAAGCATTTTAATTTTGATAAATACGTGATGGTTTCTAAAGATACAGACAATGAACATACCTAAAATTTTAAATGTAAGCTCACTAAATAATATTATACACAAAAGTGGAAGGAATGATAGATTAGGCCCTGATTCTGTACAAAATTATCGTGTTATGAACATACGGTTAGCAAAAATATTTATTTCATAACTAATAATTTAGAAAAAGAGAAGTAAGAGCATAATAGGGGCTTAGAAAAAATGACTCGTAACTTAGACATCCGACCTCTGATTGAGACTCACAACCCCAATGCAGAAAGATTACAAAGTCCCAAAAATCTTTCATTTGGAACACCAAGCGTGATTCCCACAATAGAATTCCCGAAATGAGGCTAGAACACAAACATGTTAGTTTTGGTCCACTCTGCACAGTTTTGGTAAAACGGTCATAAATTTTTCCACAGACCTCGGATTAAGGCGATTCAAAAGGCATTTAAAATCTAACACATGAAAATATCTACCCACCAAAAATCATAATTTTCCAATAGGCCAATCATTACCAGTTTAATCCCGAAATCTGTCCTGGTTTCCTGAAATTTCCAACCGTAACTGTTTTAGCTTTTCCTTCTCTTTTTTTTACACAAATCCTCAACTTAAACCATTTTTTGCCAACATCATACAAAATCACCACATGAAAATTAACTTCATAATCATATCCAATAAAGATAATTTTTCAATCAAATACACACATAAACCAAGCTTGATGCTAGTTTAATCCAAACCATACATTACTTGCCAAAACCCTAGTTTAGGGCCAACTTAGACTCACTCCAACTCATTTGAAATAAAAAACATCATCATAAACACCAATAGGTTAGAAGATGACCAAATCAAAGATAAAACAATCAAAATCCAACACTTTATCATCAAGCTTGCATGAATAAGGATTAACCCTAACCCTAGCATGATCCAACCTCAACTCCACCATAATCAATACCAAAATAACTCTTATTTCTTATCAAAACATCATGGTCAAAGATCACAAACATCAAAATAAGAATCAAAACTAAAGTAAAAAGCAAAAACCAACAAGATCAAGATCAAGATTACTCACTTTGCTTGAAGATAAGTAGAGATAGAGGTGATGTTTAGTGGTTTTGATGATGGAGGATGGTGGCTAGTGGTACTCGGGGGGGGGGGGGTTGGAGTTCACCGGGGCTAGCTAGAAAACACCCAAACAGTAGCTGCTGGGCTGCTGGCGCGAAGGAGAGAGAAAGGAGAGAGAAAATGGGTTTTTGGGTTGCATTGTGTTTTTTTGACTAATCCAACTTTTGGCTGATTTTTTAACTAGAAAAGTAACTTTTTGGGCTAACCATGGTTAAGCGTAATCATGGTAATTAGTTAGGTTAATAAGCAAACTTGTTGGGCTTTAAATCGCATGAAATAAGTTGGGTCCAGAAATAAAACACTTCGTAACGATAACGTTTTTACGAAACTCAAAATTAAATTTTTGTAATGTTACGGAAAACAAAATAAATTACTTAGATTAAACTTGTTAGGACCTACTATCAATTCTTCCAAAGTTTTATGTTAATAAATTAAATAAACAAATAAAATCCGAATTGCTAAGTGAGGGCCCAAATAAATTTTTCCCCACTGGGGTGAATAAATGCGATAAATAAATATGAGAAAAAAAAATCATGAACATGAGGTAATTAAATAAATAAATAAAATTAAATAATTTGGGGTTGGGCTATTACAAGAGAACAAACCTTCACCTTCACTGTACACCGAGTGTGGAAGATGTTTTCCCTTTGTTCCAAGTCATTTTGGGAAGCAAGACCACTGAAAGCTCGTCTAATCACAAGCATTTCTCCTTCATCGGGTCCCTCTTCAACTTCTTCAAGAGCTTCAGTCATAAGAAGCTCCTTCTCCTCTTCATCATTTTCCTCCTCTAGCTCCTCACAAGAAGCTTGGTATTCGGCCAAAGTGACCGCTCTTTTGTTAGGGCATTCGGATGCAAAGTGTCCAAGGCCTTGACAACAGAAACACCATCTCTTGTCCATGGGTTTAGGGGGCTGTTTTGAGGGAGTTTGTGGGGCATTGGGTGGGGGGGGGGGGCGGTCTCGGGTTTGTGTTTGGGGCAGATTTGGGAGGGTTATAGGATGGCTTTTGGAGTGGGTAAGGCCGTGGGTTAGGCTTAGAAACCATGCGCTTGCCTTTGATTCTCTTTTATAACTCCAATTTGTAAGCTAAGACACTAAGCTCATCCAAAGAAGTGTAAGGGTGGAGTTCAACCACATGAGCAATCTCCTCATTCAAACCACTCAAGCAGCTAATCAAGGTTTGAAACTCATCCTCCTTCAAATCACACTTCAAGAGTAATTGGTCAAAGTCTCTGGTGTACTCTTCTACACTCTTAGACCTTTGTTTGAGGTGGTGGAGTTTAAGGAAGTTGTCTTGTAGGTAATGGGGAGGTAGAAGCTTGTACTTAAGTTTGGACTTCATTTTCTCTCATGTTTTTATCTTCCCTTTTCCGTTCCTAACTCTCTTAGACACAACATTCGACCACCAAATAGAAGCATACTTTCTAAGCTTCAAAGCAACAAATTTTACCTTATTTTCTTCTGGAATGTCTTTGAACTCAAAGACTCTCTCAATGGTTTAAAGCCAATCCAAGAACAAGTCCGGATCAAGTTAGCGTTCAAACTCGGGGATATCCACTTTGAAGTCATTGTAGCTTCTCTTTTGAGACCTACAGTGCCTCCTTGGCCTTCTTGGATAGACATTTTCACCGGAGTCACCAAGTGAATTGCTTTCTTCCTCCTCGGAGTCATCCAAATCAGCTTGTTTGCTTGCACTTCTAGAACTCCGCATGTTCCTCCTTTTTTCTTGTAACATTTGGCCAAGTTGAGATTGTAGATACTTGACTTGTGCTTCTAATTCGGCCTTTTCTCTCAAGGCTTGTTCAGCCACTTGCTTAGGAGTAAGGCTAGAAGACATGTTAGCTTTTGAGTGAAGGGTTTTGTTGTTTAGGACAGGGAGTGGAAGGCACAAACGAGCTCAGTGGCATAGTCAGGGCGTGCCCAACTACTGGTACTAAAATGGGAGTGCTGGAATCAAGCACGGTCGTGCCCCCTAGGCACGGTGTGGTCGTGCTAAAATTCTGCCTGGGCACGGTTGAGTGTTTGTCAAGGGAATGTGTTTGGGATTGATTTGGGAATTGAGTTTGGAATGTGTTTGGGGTTAGAAGCTTGGCCAAGAGGGCATCCTAAGCTCTGAAACCACTTGATGTATTCTAGCCTCAATAATGCAAGAATTTGCAAAAGGGAATCAAGAATGCATACAGGCTGAATGGGGAGAGATAGAACCAAAGGTAACAAGAATAAGGATAGAACACAAGTGGGCTAGCAAGGGTGATTCGAATACCCACCTTGGTTCATACACACTTGGGCAATCTTCTTAGATTAGCTATATTATAGAAGTTAATCACCTTTCTAGTTGATTTGAGAAGGCCTAGAGACCCAATTGAGGTTGGCACACTTAAGATAGAACACTAGGATTTCAGGAGAGGTAGAGAGAGTTTTCTAAACTCAAGCTTTTCATTCATTCAAAGTTGCGATACAAAAGGGAAGTGACTGGCTTTTAAAGAAGCAAATCAGCCAATACAAACCTCCAAAATCATGTAAGGGGACCAAAAGTACAAAGGGGGAGTGGGGAAGGGTCAATTCAGCCACCCTAAGTACAAAGCAAGTCTAATCCACCTTTGGCCACCTCATTAGGACTAATGATGCTCCCAAATGAGGTGTCAAGCTTTCTAGGCAGCCTAAATACATTAGTACAAGTCAACTTGCAGCAAAAGTACAAGAGGAACCCAAGAAAAAGGACCCTTGTACCGGTTAGTGTATAACTGGGTAAAGGGGACTTTTGTTGTCCTTTTAGCTAGAAAAAAGCAGCACAAGGGGGTGCTT
The DNA here is from genome assembly GCA_017589665.1 of Selenicereus undatus. NCBI lineage: Eukaryota > Viridiplantae > Streptophyta > Magnoliopsida > Caryophyllales > Cactaceae > Selenicereus > Selenicereus undatus. Next base: position 77,515,701 of record JACYFF010031955.1, read on the forward strand.
TGTGGACCCTTTGGGCACTTGATTTGATAAATATTTATGTCTTCTTTCATGCCCTAAAACTTCAAAAAGAATGGACTTTGGTAAGTCATCTTAATTTCCCTTGAATATGCCCTTCGTTGGACTTGCGCCAGAACTGCCCCATCAAAAAGAAGTTGCAGGTTGACCAAGCAAATGATCTCCAAATGCCTTGAAACTTGATTTACCTGAAAGTTAACATCGTAAACTTTAAGGCAATGATCAATGCAGTCAATCATCCCCTCAATAGCTAGTCCCAATAGACAAACCAAACTGCGCAAACTTTCGGCTCAACTGGACAGGTTGCTGCTGGACAAATTCAAGGTGTCTCTGAACAAGGCATGAATTTCCTTGACATCCTTGGTGTTGCTGGGCTCCTATAGGCTTGAGGGGAAGAGGTTCGAAGGTTCAATGAGATCGTCCCGATCATGTACGTACACACACACAAACACACACACACACACAAACACACAAACACACACACACACACACACACACACACACACA
>JACYFF010031955.1:77546222-77564071 GCA_017589665.1 Selenicereus undatus
ACTTTCCTTGCTTATCTTAGTTCTTGGCCGAGCTAAGTGGTGATCAAGAGAGTCTTAATCTTTGGTTAGGTGGTGTGTCTTATCCTAATCCTAGATTAAGGGCCCTAAGCTAGTGATTAGTGGTGTATCTTATCTAATCACCTAGCTTAGTACTATCCAAAGTCATTTGAAAAACACTTGAAGTACTTGAGGTCCCCTTAGGTTTCTCCTAAACCGTGAAGCTTCCTTGAGTTTTAGCTTGTGATCTTCATCTATCCTTGCATTCCTAAACACACTCCCTTCACTTCCCCCTAAAAATAAACCTTCCACAATTCCATCCCCACATTTATCCAAAGCTTAGACTACTCCTATTAGCCTACTTCTTTCACATCCTTCCTATCCCTTCCAACCGTGCAAAATCGAGCTCACGGATTTCCCCAACCAGAACTTTGGCACGGTCTGCCCGTGCCCTTAAGCACGACCGTGCCACTCTCCTTTCGTGAGTTTTCTCTTTTTTCCTTTGTGTTCTTGGAAGCTCATAGCTAGGGTCCTATTTCCCTTGCAGACTTCCATCACCTCGTTGAGGGACTTTGCCATGGCAGGTCCAAGCATCGTTCCATAAAGCATAGTGAAACCTCCTTTGGAAGCCAACAACTTCCAATTCAACCTAGCATTCATCACATTGTTCCAACAAGGTCAATTTAGAGGGTATCCTACGGAGAACTCCAATAGCCATATTGCCTCCTTCTTATACAAATGTGATATAATCAAGATGAATGAGGTTTCTATTGATGCTATTCGCTTGAGGCTATTCCCCTTCTCCTTGAAGGACATACCCAAGTCCTGACTCTTGAACTCGAATACTAATTCATTCACCACATAGGACGTTCTCTCTAAGGCGTGATTGTGCAAATATTTCGCACTCGCGAAAATCGTCAAGCTCCAAAATGACATCACCTCCTTCTCTCAAATGGAGGGCAAGTCCTTGTATGAGGCTTGGGAGTGGTTTAAGGAGCTTCAACGGGAATTCTCTCATCTTGGCATCCTAGATCAGCTATTGGGTACAAACATTCTGCAATGGTCTTCAACAAGCAATGAAGATCTCTATCGATGCGGCCACCGTGGGTGCACTCATGGCCAAACCGATCAATGAAGCTAAGTAATTGGTTGAAGACATGGCCTTAAACAACTATCATTGGGCTAGTGAAAGCGATTACCCCAAGAAAGGAGGAAGATATGAGATCGATGCTTTCACCATGCTAGCAAGCAAAGTTGATGCACTTTTTCAAAAGGCAGATCGACTCTAAACCCCTCCTTCTCACGGTAGCACCCCTAGTGGATCATTTAGGCAAGCAAATGTGTGTGAAATATGTGGAGTCCAGCAGCATAGTGGGGATGAGTGCCAACTTGGCCATTTGTTTCAAGATCTTCCTATTGAGCAAGCCAATGTTCTTCACAACTTCAATAATAGACCACAACTATTCCAATACTTTCAATTCAGGTTGGAGGAACCACCTAAATGTTTCCTACAAAAATGCCAATCCCCTTCCTCATCTACCTCACCAACATCCACAAAATCACCCTCACACTGTCGGTTCCCAATATTCGACTCCTCAATTTCAACCTCCATAACCACCACCTCAAAAGTCCAACTTAAAGAGCTTGATGGAGCGGTCTATTCAAACTCAAACAAAGATGAATGAAGCTCTTGGTGAATCCGTGAGCCAACTTAATACCAAGTTTGAGATCATGTCCGCACGCCAAAAGATGATGGAGTCTCAATTAACTCAAATTGCTCAACAAGTGAGCAATTTATCTCAACCTTAGAGCACCTCCCGGACCAACTAGAGACAAACCCTAAGGGGCAAATGAATGCCATCACCTTGAGGAGTGGACAACAACTTCAGGAGCAAAAAGGACCTCAAGTGGAGAAGGATAAGATCAACACAATGAAATAGTGGAAGAAAAGGAAACTTCAACCCCGGAAAGTGGAGAGTAAGGCAAGCATGAGGAGGCCACAAAGCCTAGGCCGCTTGAGCCTTATAGACCCCCGATACTTTTTCTTCAAAGGCTTGTTAAGGCTAAACGTGAGGCTAAGTTAGCGAAATTTTTAGAGGTACTCAAGAAACTGCACAATAATATCCCATTCTTGGATGCTACTTTGGAGATGCCTTCGTATATGAAGTTTCTAAATGAAGTGATTTCCAATAAGAGGAGACTTCAAGAGAATGCCATGGTCTCTCTCACGGAAAAATGTAATGCTATCCTCCAAAACAAGCTTCCACCCAAGCTCAAAGATCCCGGGAGCTTCTCCATTCCTTGTATCGTAGGCAATGTTACCATAATCTGAGCGTTATGTGACCTTGGAGTAAGCGTGAGTCTCATGCCACACTCAATAGGCAAGAATCTCCAATGGGGGATATAAAGCTCACCACCATTTCCATCCAACTTACAGATCGATCGGTAAAATACCGATGGGAATCCTTGAAGATGTGCCACTTCAAGTCAGGAAATTCTTCATCCCTTGTGACTTGGTGGTAATGGAAATAGAATAGGATGCTCAAATTCCTATTATCCTAGGATGTCCATTCCTAGCCGTGGTTGGGGCAGTGATTGATGTTAGAAATAGAAGATTCTCCCTCCATGTTGGGAAGGATAAACTTGAGTTCAATCTCACACAAGCAAGGGCCACTCCCACTATGGAGGATGCTTGCTTTTGGGTGGTGAAGGAAGCATTGGCCATTTCTAGGCCTCCTAAGGACCCTCTAGAACCTTGTTTGGTTGGTGCCTATGAAGATCAAATGAAGATTCGATCGAATCAAGAAAGGGGGATGTACTCTAAGCTCCTAAATTCGGCCCCATTGTACCCCACAAGTTACTGGCACGGAAAGGTTTCTAGTGTGGAAATTCAAGCTCCAAAGGAGGACAAGAAGGACACCCTCAAGGTAGAGTTGAAGCCATTGACCCTACACTTGAGGTGTGAATACCTTGGTCCTAACCGTGCATTTCCTGTTATCGTTAGTGCTAAGCTCAATGGTGGTCAAACTGAGAAATTGTTACATGTGCTCCGAGAACATAGAGGCACCATTGGCTATAGTATGGCTATAGTATTGATAATATCAAAGGGATTAGTCCTTCGTTTTGTATGCATAGAGTTCTCCTAGATACTGATTGGGTTAGCTACGTGCAAGTAGCTCCTAAGAAGGGGGTATGACCATCGTCAAGAATGAACAGAGGAGCTTATATCTACAAGGACGGTCATAGGTTAGAGCAAAGTTATAAATATCTTATCGGTCAGCGTACCGTTTTTTCACTGGAACGAGACATACCGGATTTATATACCATTGAACCGGGCTTGTACCATTTTGAATTTCAAAAAAATTTAAAAATTAAAGTACAAAAAAATTGAAATTTTAGTGTACCGGGGCGGTATTTGACCAAAAATACCGGCACCGCTCGGTATTTGACAGTACAGAGCGGTATTGATCAGTATTTGACTGGTACAATATTGGACAATAGCTTGTATCATTTCTTGATCGGTACAGTACATTTCGGGCGATACCAGACGGTACAGTATGACATTTATGACACTGGGTTGGAGCATGTGTATTGACTATGGAAAACTCAATAATGCCACCTAAAAGACCATTTTCCCCTCCCCTTCCTTAATTAAATTTTGGGAAGGTTAGCTAGGCATTCTTTTTTTTTGTTACTTGGATGGACTTCCAAATTCCTATCCACCCAAGTGACCAAGAGAAAACCAGCTTCACATGCCCAATACGAGACTTTTGTCTATCGTAGAATGTAGTTTGGGCTATGCAACACCCCGACTACCTTCCAAAGGTGTATGCTCGCCATTTTTTCTGATTATATAGAGAGTATAGTGGAGGTTTTCATGGACGATTTCTCGGTCTATGGAGGCACTTTTGATTTGTGCTTGGAAAACCTAGCTACAGTACTCCATAAATGTAAGGAAGTCAATTTGGTCCTAAATTGGGAAAAGTACCACTTTGTGATGCAAGAAGGGTGGTTTTGGGGCATGTGGTTTCTTATAGGGGTGTTGAGGTTGACAAAGAGAAGATAAAGGTTATTGAGTAGTTGCCCACCCCCACTTATGGCAAAGGGATAAGGAGTTTCCTTGGACATGCATGTTTTTACTATCGTTTTATCAAGAATTTTCTAAAAGCTCTAAGCTTTCACTTTACTTTTGGCCAAAGATATCCCGTTTGTTTTTACTGACAAGTGTCTTGAAGCATTTTATAGGATAAAAGAGGCCCTCATCACCACCCCATCATCCAACTGCCTAGTTGGAGCCTTCCTTTGGAGATTATGTGCAATGCTAGTGACCATGTGGTTGGGGAGGGTCTTGGGGCAATAAAAAGATAGGAACCCCTATGTTATCTACTATGCTAGCAAGACACTAGATGAGGCTCAACAAAATTATACCCCATCGAGAAGGAGTTGCTTCTGGTGATGTATGCAAATGAAAAGTTCCGACCATACCTCTTGTGCTCCAAGGTCATTGTTTACATCGACTATTATGACCTTAAGCACCTTTTAGACAAGAAGGATTTCAAGCCTTGTCTACTCTAGTGGATACTGCTTCTCCAAGAGTTTGTATTCAAAATTCGGGACAAGTAGCACACCGAGAATGTGGTGGCAGATCATCTCTCTGGGTTACCGAGTTCCTTAATGTATGATGAAGATTGTGACTTGCCAATGTACAATTCTTTCTCAGATGATCATTTGCTTGCTTTAGCAACATGGAGTGTCCATTGGTATACGGATCTGGTAAATTATTTGGCACATGGGATCAAACCATCTAACAGGAATTTAAATCAAAAGAAGTAGTTTTTCTTCCAAGTCAAATCATAGTTTTGGGAGGAGCATTGCTGGTATAAGGTTTATAGAGATGGTAATATAAGGAGGTGTGTGCTCGAGGAGGAGACCAACTGTATCATATCCTATTGCCATGATTCGCCACGTAGAGGGCATGTAAGTGTCAATAAGACTACCGCCAAGATCTTCCAAGTTAGTTTCTATTGGCCGACTTTATTCAAGGATGTGTACAAATATGTTTGGGCTTACAATCGGTGTTAAAGGACCTGGAGTTTATCTAAAAAAATGAAATTCCCCTTAACTGTATAATTGAAGTTGAGGTCTTTGATGTATAGGGCGTAAATTTCACATGACCTTTACCATCCTCTAGGGGGTGATAAGTACATTTTGGTTGCTATCGATTATGTTCCTAAGTGGGTGGAGGCTATACCTACCCCCCAATGATTCACAAGTAGTGGTTTGGCTTTTTAAGAAAGTCACGTTCCCTCATTTTGGGGTCCCTTGGGTCCTCATTAGTAATAAAAGGACTCATTTCATTGAAAAGAAATTTAAAGCCTTGTTCAAGAAGTATAGGGTGCACCACAAGTATGGGCTTGGCTACCATCCCTAAACAAGTGGTCAAGTAGAGACCTCTAACCGTGAAATCAAGGTCATTTAGGAAAAAACGGTTGCGAGGTTTAGGAAAGATTGGGTGGACAAGTTAAACAATGCCCAGTGGGTTTATCGTATAGATTTCAAAACCCCTATTGGTACTACACCATTTATGTTGATATATGACAAGCCATGCCACCGCCCTATAGAGTTGGAGCACAAAGGCTGCTGGGCCATCAATTCCTTAACCTCAATTTCAAGGTTACGGGGGAAAAGAGGTTATTACAGTTTAATGAGCTTGAGGAGATCCGTTTCGATGCTTATAAAAGCTCTAAAATCTACAAAGAGAGAATGAAGCGGTGGCAAGACAAGAACATCCATAAGAAGGAGTTCCGCGTTGGTGACTTGGTTCTTCTTTTCAATTCAAGATCGGAATTGTTTCTAGGTAAGCTATGTTCAAGGTGGTCGGGTCCATTTAAGGTGAAGAAGGTTTACCCATATGGAGCAATTGAAGTTGGAATGGAGGCCACGGGAACATTCAAAGTGCAAGGACCGAGGTTTAAGCATTACATTACCAGTGAGCCAATCGACGGAAAAGTCTCCCATGATCTTCATGATGCTGTTTCTACCTAGAGTTTTCTTACAGTCAAGCTCATGACCTTTAAACAACGCTTTTCGGGAGGCATCCTGAATCCTTCTTTTTGCGTTGTCCCAAATAAGGAGGTGTTAGTCAAAAAAGCAAAAAGATATTTAAGTGGTTGAGCCTGTTCTGGAAACCAGTACCCGTCTTCGGCACGACAACCGTTGCATGGGTCCTATAGGATTTTAGGCACGAATGTAGGAGCTAGTGTGCGACATGTTGTCGCCAGCCTAAGTGGCAGTCGTCGCCATCACCCCTTATCTTCTTTTCTTGCTTTTTCTTTTCTCTCTCCTTTTTTCTTATTCATCCTCTAGGTTACCCATGTCATTTTTTCTCTCTACCTCTCACCTCCAATGCCACCGCCACCCTTAAATCCAGCAGTCTCCCACTCAAATTTCAAGCATTTTCACCATTATCTTCACTCGTTTCACCTCTTCTCACCTTTTTTTTCCATTAAAACCATCTTATTCCTCCCCAAATTCTTCAATCTTCACTGCTCAAACCCTAACCCCCATTTTCACCACCTTCAAATCTGGCCAATCCGGGTGTTTTTCGGTCACCTTCTCGTCGGAAATAGCCTCCTCTCACTTTAATCTTCCATATCCCCACCTTATTGCACCACCCCTTCACCACTTTCTCTCTCTTCAAATTCCACCTCCATTGAAGAAACTTTTGAGCTTGAGGAGAGAGAAAACTTCACCTTTGGGCTTAGATTGTTGCATTTTGGTGCCTCTTTGCTAGTGGGTATTCCATTTTCCCACTTGGTTGCTTGATTTTTGGATTGTTGAAGTGTATCTTTATTTGGGATTTTGTGGCATTTTTAGGCACATCACAATCATGGGGAATAAGAGCACCACATCTGGCCCATAATCTTTGCGGGCTTTCAAGTGTTCTAAGGCGATTGCTAATACCTCAACCGCCAATATGCCTCCAAGCCGGTCCCAAAAGGCCTGAGGTAATCGCCCAACCTGCCTTTATTTCATTAATAAATATAAGCTTCAAGTTATTGATCAAGAAAAATCAATCATTATGACTTAGTTGTTTCTCGCAAAATTGTTAAACCTAAGTAAATTGATTATGATTTGTTGGAGAATCTTGGATTGTTGAATGATTTGAATGAATTCCTTAAAGTAGTAGGGTCGGTTGATTATATAAAATGGGATAAACCTGTATATGATTGGTTATGTTGGGAGTTTTTAAGCTCAATCAAGGTTAATTGGAATACCACATATAAAAATCGGCCACTTCACATGCAATTTCGACTCTTTGACCGTCCTTTTGACACAAACCTTGAGGAGTTTGACTGCCATTTAAAACTCCCACATAGTGGTATTTGGACCGCCCCCCATGAGAACTTCAATGAATAGGAATTTTGGGTTAAAATTACTTGTAATGAGCGTAAGGAAGTGAAGGACAATTCTGCGAGTTATGTAGCCTATAGCTCTAGTGGTTCTGAGGCCACTTCTATTTGTAACCTCGTGCTCCGATATCTCCACCGCTTCATCGTTGACACCATTTTCACAAGGTATGAAAGCCGAAACAAAGCGCGACTAAGTAAGGTTTTTGTCTTGTGGGCTATCCTTGAGGATGAAAACATTGACATGGGGGCTTTCATCATCCACCAATTGGTTTCCCAAGCCTCCAGTTAGAATTCTCCTATTACTTGTGGAGGTATCATTTCGACTATTGCTTATGCTTGGCATTTGGAGTCCGTTATTAAGAAGTTGGATCCATTTCTCTAAGGGGGCAGTTGAATTTAGCCACTTGTATTAACATGGAAATTTTTATACTAGAGGGGGGGAGTGTCTTTGTAAACCACCATGGCACTCCTCTTTTTCCCCTCCATAACCCCACTAAGACTAATTGTGCCAACCCTTCAAATTCATTGTATGATAATGATGTGGACATGGAGTCTAATGAGGATGGGCCTCCACCCTAAGGAGGGAATGCCGATGGAGTTGAAGGAAGTGTTGGGAGTTCGGGAGCCACTCACACCGAGGAGATGCTTGAGCTACCCATGACTAGGAGTCGTAGTGCTGCAGGGTCTTCGAGCTTTAATAAAGCCCATTTATACCAATATCTTGGTGATCACTTCTCTCGCCTCAACTTGAGGCTCGATGCTATTGATGAGTGCCAACAACAACACGCTTAAGACCAACAAGAATTACTCCGTTGGCAAGTGGAGTTCAACTACTGACAACAAAACTTAGAGCACCATGTTTGTTATGCCTATGACCATCACAGATGGCCCTACCCTTCTACCGATTGGAGACCCAATGGCCCCTTGGTCCTTTTGTGAGTGTCCCCCCTCCCCTTCCCTTTGATCTCCTTAGATGGCTATTACATTGGGGACAATACATTTCCTAAGCATGGTATAATTGTTGATTGATTGGCATGGTTATGCACTTGAATTGTGACTTGGCTTTGGTTTTTGGAATCATGATATTATAAGCTCTTTTTGGAGATTGCTTTCCCTTGTGTCAATAGCTTTTGCCTTTGAGGTTTTCTTGACTTGACTAGGAGGGGCTTGGCCAGTGGTTCAATTTATAGAGTAAGTGGATATAACCTGGGTGACTTGACCCATGAGATTTGTGCCTTCAATTGACCACTCATTTTTAGTGGGTTCTTCTTTTCTTCTTGTGTGGCTCTCTTTGATTGCATCGATAAAACTTGGCTTAGTCCTCTTCAAAACTACATTAGGCAATTTGCACTGTTTGATATGATTGAGGCATTCTTTGTTTCTTTAAGCCACAAAGCCTAAAAAACCACCTAAGCGATGTGTGAGAACCTTTTGTTCAACCATTTGAGCCTTACTCATCTTTGTTGTATCCATACTCATTCCACCCATGGCCTTAATGCATTCCCTACCCTATTCTTATAGTGGTTAGAGGAGCAACACTTTTCATAATTATGGGTTGATTGTTCGGAGTTGGTACATCTTTGAGTGCTTGTTTTGGTAGCTTGTGTTTGAAAAGGAAAAGAAGAGAAGCCAGAATGTTGTTGACAATGTGCCTACATTAATTCTTTGTTTCGTACTAAAAAATGAGTAAACTGTCGAAACAAAGTAAAAAAAAAAAAGAAGAACAGTAAGACTTATAGCATTCAAAAAAAAAAAGAAGGAAAGGAGAATTTATTGCAAATAAAATGCTTGGAATGATGTCTTCACGTTAAAACCAAATCAGTCCCTTCCCTAAGTGTTCAAATACAGGTTTGTATTGGAATTTTCAATTTGGGAGTGAAATGGGTGTTCACTTCTCTTTAATATTATGAGAGGTGTTCTTGCTCCCCAGCCCCTTAGGCTATATAGCTCCACTTATCCTAAAAAATTTCTCCCCTTCTCACCCTTCACCGAAGGAACCCTGATATAACCTTTTCAAAAGCCCTCTTGATTGAATTTTGTATGTTTTGCCCCAAGTGGTGGAGAATGAGGGCAACTCTAAGCCTATGGTAATTGCATGGTTGGTTTAAGTTTTGAGGGTGCTCATGAACATATTTAAACACTTGGAGAGGACGGTTCCACTTAGCTGTAAATAAAGGCTATCCTCGGTTACTTTTACCTGCCATTAGTAAGCAACATCTTTTCTTGCCTTGAGGATCTCATTTGGTTTCAGTATGCGCATTTAGGCGAGGTGACCCCTAAGGAGTTTCATGTCTAACTTGCTTCTTCACATTAGCTTTATTACCTTTGATTGCGTAACTGTGCTCATTGATAGGCTTTTATCGCCATGCCTGAGAAGGGTGTCTGAGGGCTCGACTTCCCCATTTGCTTAATTTCAAACTAAACTTGCTTGGCAACAAGCAAGCACTAAGCATGGGGGAGTTGATAAATCTCAATTTGGGTTAAGTTTCCCACTCCCTTTTTGGTTCGTTTCCCCTATTATTCCTTTGATTTAGTGGGATTTAGCCAAGTGACCTTCTCTAGGGTCGTTGTCTTAGTTTAACTCCTTTTCTTCTTATTTTCAAGTGTTTCCTAAGATATCCAAGGAAAGGGGTAGCTAATGCCCTGGAATAGGCAATGTAGGAATGAAGTTGGTCACATTAAGATCCAAGAGAAGCAAAAGAACAAGGGAATGAAGTGAAGAACCAAGGCAAAAGGGAGACACCGGGTGACCATTAGCCCCACGATAGATTGTCACCAGCCTACAGTTGCCTACCCTAATTCTAGGGGTGGTGACGGCTGGGCGTCACTAGCCCTAAAAGTTTTCTAGGAGGACAACAGGTAGACCATCGTAAAGCCGAATCCTAGCATAGTTTCTAGTTTTTCTTACCTATAAATACTAGCTAGCCTAATTTAGGCATTATGTCTAATTTCTCTTATAAAAAGCATTCTAAAAACATTTTAGTGTTAATTTTGCGTTAATAAAGGATCAGGATTCTTGGTTTGATTAAAGATTGAAGATTGTGAAGATTTACGTTCATCATTACCTTAATCTAAGTTTGTTTCTCTCTCTCTCTCTCTCTCTCTCTCTCTCTCTCTCTCTCTCTCTCCCCTCTCTCTTTTCCTCTTTGTTTGGTAATCATTTTGGCTTGTTTGATTATGCCTATTTGTGATTGTTGGATTGGAAAAATGATCATTTGTGTGTAATCTTCCCAACTTAAGTTGAGGATTAGGAGCTAGTTTGGCTTAATAAGCTTGATATGGTCTCCTCTTGATTTAATACCTAGTTTCTTATGGGTCACTCCCTCTACCCACCAGGTGTTCGATGAAATGCTCAAAAGGACATTTCATGCAATACTTCAGGAAAATAACTACACTGAAAGATGAGGTATTGCCTTATGTGGATAAATAGAAGGAGAACAAGCCTTGGGTATGAAAATAACCCAAGGCCTTGTTAGGTGCAAGTCGGCTATCCTAAACCTTAATATTTCAAGACCCTATGAAAATATGTGAGCTTGTAGATTTGGGTTGCCCTTGTTCTCTGGTGGCAGGTTTGGGCGTTTTTAATTGAGCCAATCATCCCCTTTAAGCGGCTTTGTAAGTTATGTCATGTATGGAATCCACGCCTAGTAGAAATAAAGAGGCCATCTAGTGACTAATTCCTCAACTCAAGTCCTTTGTCTTGTTGGATTTAAAGCCACTAATTTTAATAGCCTATGCTATTTACTTTCTCAATCATAAATTACATCCATCTGGATTCAACCTACTTAATTAGTGAGGTAGTATAAGATCTTGTTCTCTGTGGACGACACCCCAACTACTCGGCGATAAACAGCGCACTTATGGTTACAAATTTAAAAATTAAATACTTCCTATCATCTTCCTATGAAGGATCACGTTGACTTGGCTGGAATAGAGGCGGTCCTTTAAGCGACAGTGTCACAAGTTCATCATTTGAAGCAATGGTCTTCTTATTGTTCTTCTTTATACTTTTTCTGGTAATTGTGACACCTAGTTGATCTTATCTTGCTTCCTTTCTCATTGGACCCCCATACATGTCTTAGCATTTATGCCAAAGCATTTACATTTGTTGTACCTTCTTCATTTCCTTCTCTCTTCAACATCCCTTCTTCTCTGCTTAGGAGGTCTCCCAATCTTCCTTTTCATAGGCAAGGGCTTAATAAAGGGTAAATCTAGTTCATGCCATTGTTAAAGGTTGAAGACTGGTATGATGTTCAAGCCATAAGCCAGTCTATACCACTTCATATAATACCAATCACTTACATAAGATTTAGATGACTCCCTACTATGTAAATTTCCAAAATTGCATGTCTACGAGGAATTCCATTGATATGCCATTGTAAAACACATGTTCTTCTACTTAAGGACACGAGTAGCAGACTGTGGCCTTCATGAGTTCATGTATCTCATACTCACCTTTTCCAACAATGAAGACTCTACAAGTCCTAGACTTAGTAGTTTACACTTTTAAGAGTTGGAAAATGTTTTGGAAACATACCATTCTCATTCCAACTCTGTGCATTCTCTTGGCTCACTACTAGCCTAACCATGTTGAGCCTCCTGATACCTATAAAATAGAAGCCAACCACATACTATATATGTCAATTACTATTACATGAAAATGAAAAAAAAGCAATTGAAATTACCTTCTAACAATATTAGCACAAGTTTTATTTAACGCTGGATCAACACTCTACAAATAAAGTTATGAACGAGTTAGATTGATGTACAAATTAAGTATTGTGGATAATAAACTAGCAAATAGTTATGATATCTTTTGTTTGCATAAATTTATTATTCACTGATCATCAATTGCCTCCTGTAAAGCATGCCTGAAGTGCTAAAAGAAGAAAGACCATGTGGCTGGAATTTGCAATAGGGAACGATTCAATGTTCCCAACTAAGTCAACTACGTGTAGTAGGATTCCTCCATATTTTCCTTCAGATCACACGAATCAACCTTGAATCAGCCCCTTGAATTGTATAGTAAATGAAACAAATATTTTGTTGAACACTAGGGGCTTCTTAATGATGTTATCCTTCTCTCTCACAATCTCCTTCTAAACAATATGCACAATGTTGTTTGTTTTAGAATTTCACAGTAAGCACGTAATTTACTATAGGACTCATCATGACCAGCTTGGAGATCCATTAAAACTACCTTTTTTATTTTGTACAGAGGAATTTTCCCAATAAAATGGCATACCTTTCCAGTAGCAACTAATTCAGAGATTAGCTCGAATGTTAGGGTTCCTTAGGGTTTTAATTGTCTAAATCCTTGCCATGAGGAAATCCACTTGCATGAATCCTCCGTTCACAACCCTCAGCACCACACATAGCTGTAAATCTCCTTGGGTTTGAATGCATTACAACATATACGACTCCCTCTTGAATACAATATATATTAAGCATAGTTTTAAAGTGCTCCTTATCCTGAAGACCATCCAAGGCTTTAGTTTTATACTACCAAATTTCTCATTCTTACCTAGCTCCTCATTTTTATATAGCTTTGAAAGGTAATAATCACCATCAGGAGGCCCCCAAGCATTCTCCCTAATATGCTCATAGCTATTGGCTATACACTGCATTAACACCTCATAATCTTCCTCATCTAAACTCTCATCATCTGACACTAGAGGATCGCCTGACTTAGATTGCTCACAATCTTTATTTGTTAAGTCAGCATCTTCTAACTCATCATTTTCTAAGTTATCTATCATGGTCAGCAATTTGGAGCTTGCTACCCCTGATCTTGGTGTTATACCTAATAGGTATTGAGCTACTAGTAGGAGAAGGAGATTGGGAAGGGGAATTCTAATTTAAAGTAGATCCTATTAACTCATGTAGTGTTCTCTTAGCCTTTGTAATGTACAAACCCTTCCTTATTACAGTACCGTTAGGAATTTTCCTTCCAAGAGAGAGGAGGATATATGATGATGTAAGTTTTGTGACTATTGAGAGGAAACATTAGCCTTTGACACATACCCATTGGAGTTTTTAGATACAAGAGGTATTACACCACGATTTTAGCTGACATCAATAATAATATTATCTTCACCTTTTAAAAACCTTGGATTTTTCTAAAAGTATGAGAACTAATAGGAAAATGAAAAGTACCAACAACTTGGGTAGGATTAGGAAATTAATCAAAGAGTAAATGAAGTACTTATAGCAACATGAGAAATGGGATTAGAAAAGTTGACAATAGTAGGGGAGGTAACCTTGGTTTTTGGTGGTGGCTTAATTTGAAATTCATTTCATCTTTTTAATATGGGACTTCTCTTTAGGGGCATTGAAAGTTGTTGTGTGGTAGGCTGGGCCAACTCATTTAAAGCAAAACCTATTCATTTCCTTTTAGTTGGAAGCTTGCCCCACTAGCATATCTTTGTATAGTAGGCATAATAGGTTTGAAGTTAGAACCTTTACTTCCTAGAAGGACATTTTAAACAAGTGAAGTAATAGGTGAAATGATGGGGTGCTTAAACCTAATTGGTTTCCCAACTAACGAGCAAGGGTAAGAATCTTGCACGAATATTCACCACACCTAATCTATAATGTCAATAATCCTCTATTGCATTTTGCCATACAATTCAAGCATATTAACCAAATCCTTATCACTGTTTAACTAGTAACTCCTCATATTTGTAGAATAACTCAGGGTAGTATACTCTGGCAATTTAAAACCTTTCCTCTCTGCCTTCTCCTCTAATTCATTATTACATCTGTAAGTAGGGTTTTATAAACACCATCAATGGGATCTTTAGCGCTTTTTTCTCAAATTTATCTTCACAATGAATTCTGTGATTTCTGTAAAATTAACAACCCCAATTTCTCCAAATTTGTATTGATTAAACCACATTTGCGAGGCCCAACAATACAATCACCCATTCATCTCTTTAAACATGTAAATGCAACAATATAGTCTAAAAAACCCTAACTTTAATAACCCTAATTTCACAAACCCTAATGTCAATTACAAACCCTCGTTTAAGAAAATTCATATCACAAACGTTAACTTTTCTTTAGCTAGCCCTAATTTTCTAACCCTTATATCAATTACGAAACCTAGTTCTACATAAATTCATAAATTTGACACTAAGGGAAAGAAATTTTATATATAGGAAAAATTAAGGAACAATAATGTCAATTGATAGCTACTCTCGCTATGAATCGTCATCCTTGCTCTTCTCATCACTCTGAACCTTCGACTTCAATTATGTCTTCAATCTAGCAGCAACAATTACCAAAAATATCAATGAGATCAGACTTTGCTTACTAAAGTTCTTTGAATTTCCAGAATTAAAATGTAGATTTTATGAGATATGCGATGGAACAAGAGCAAGCTAACTTTCAGAGAGCGAATAGCGGGGGTGAGGATTAGGATAATGTAGTTAGCAAAGTAAACAATGATAAAGAGGAGGGAAATGAAGAAGGGAATAATAGGTAAAGATGCAAAGCTAATGACCAACATGCTTATTTTAGTCATACCACACACTTAGGACTACAGATAAGGTAATACTATGAAAAAATTTAAGAAAACAAAGATAAGATGGAAACTAGAAAATATTGAAGGTCACGAAATAAGGTGATTTTATTAGACTAACTAGGATATGAATACTAAAATTAGCCCTAAGAATCTACCTATGGTCACCCTATTCACCCCTCTCTAGGGTGACTTAGCTTAGTTGGAGCAAACAATTAGAATCAAAGCTAGTCTCACCTCTCATGACTTTACCATTAAGTGAGTAAAGATCTTTGTCTTCATTAAGAATGGTTGAGATCAATTAAGGTAGATTTATTTCTAGACCACCTTTATTTTGTAAAGATAACTTTGCTCATTAGAAGAGACTCATGCAAATATGGCTGATAAGTCAAGCTTTTAAGCTATAAAACATAGTGTCAGAGGCTCTAATCTAAATCATGTTATCATTAGCATTAAATGGCTGAAGAAACCTATTGCCTAGTATACCCTTGAAGAGCATTAGAGAGTGTTGAAAAATTACAAGAAGATTATTGCTTTACATTGTGCTTCAGGTGCTAAATAGCTAAAGAAGTGTTGGATACCTAGGTGACTACATATGAAGGCATAAGCCAAGTTAGAGAATCAAAGATGAGTAAACGCCAATATGGGATTTTCAAGATGCTTCCTAATACTGGTGTCAATGAGATGTATGTTAGATTAATTAAAATTATCAACAATCTCAAATCTCTTGGAAGAGTCTATTTAACTAACATATGGTGATGAAGTTGCTAAGAAGCCTCCTAGAAACCCAAAGGAAACCAAGGTTACAACCATTGAAGAGGCTCAAAATTTAGAGACGTTGAAGTTGGAGGATCAGATAGGAAAACTCCTTGCATATGAGATCCATCTCTATGAATAGAAGGAAGAAATCTCAAATAGAGGGTAGCCTTGAAGACATTAGTCAAGAACCCTAAAAGTCAAGATGACTAGAATTTGAAGCATTAAAAGATGAGATTATCATGTTGGCTAGAGACTTTCATAAAATGCTGAAAAAGAAGAATTTGACTTCAAGAAGCTTCGAAGAGGGTCATCCTTAAAAGACAACAAAGGTATAAAATGCTTCTCTAAAAGCCTTGAAACTAACATTATTGTCTACATTGATTGCTCCCAACTAAGGCACATGATATCAGTCCTTAAAAAAAATTTTAAAAGAAGAACTTCGAGTGTAAGGGCAAGAAGGCCATGATAGCTGATTCAAGTGACAGTGACTCCAGAAGCAGTAAGAATGAATAGAATGATGTTGCCAATCTATGCGTTATGGATAATAGAAAGAAATCATAGGAGAATTATAAGTTTTTTTGGTACTACAAATAAGTACTTAAGGAAGGTGAAGGCATCTCAACTCAGTGGGTAAAATCACTCTTCTCTAAAATGTCTAGAGATGAGTTAATTTAGATTATATGCATAGTTTTGATGTTGAAGAAGAGTACCTTTCTAAGAAGGGGTCCCTTGATAAAGAAATTATTTCTTTTGTAATATTGGAAAAGAAAGTTTACAACATAAATGTGCTCATCATCACAAAAGATAAAGTTATTAAAAAATGATAGCAAACAGTTTATGAAACTCTTTAATGAATTTCATGATAAGTGGATTGACTTCATAAAAGAGGTTGAAAGTCTCAGAGAAGAATTACAGAGTTGGAACAATTAAATGAGCATATTTTCAAACTCCACTTTGAGCCAACTGACTAGCTTCATAAGGCTAAAGATGAAATTTTAAACTTAGTTAGAGGAGTTTGAGAATTCTCTTCTAAAACTCACTAAGGGATTAGACATATTACTTAGATTTCAGTGTGTATCCTTTAATAGAGAAGGTCTTTATTACGATCCCAACAATAAGATAAAATCATACCCAAACTTCTTTACCAAGTGACATCTCCTTATAAAGGTTAGAATATTTAAGGGCACCTTGAAAAAGCTTTTTAAAAGCCCTTTCCTAGTTCAAGAATTAAGAAGGCATATAATGTAACTCTAACCAGAAATGATGCAGAGAAACTTCGTTAGTCCTAAGAATCACATTGACAACAGCTTCACGATTGTTTATGTTTGGCTGCCTAGGGGTACAATGCCCTTGAACATTATGATAGATCCTATTCATTGATTTCTAGTCAAGAGAAATACAAAGGTTTAATGTGTGTTTTGCACGAATGCTTGAAGTTGAGCACTGATCTATGGTACCTTAATAGTGGATATTCAAGGCACATGACTGATGATGCTACAATGTTTTCAAAACTTGAAGAATCCAATCAAGGCAAAGTGCACTTTTGAAGATAAAAAGAATGGTAGAATCATTAGAGTTGGACAAATCAATAAAGTTCTTCTAACTTCGTTGAGAATGTTTACTTAACTGGTGGTCTTAAATTCAATCCACTTAATATTTCTCAATTGTGTGATAAAGGAAATAAGTTACATTGGACTCTACTTAATGTGATGTCTGTAGCATTAAAACTAGAAAAATTGTTTTATCTAGGTTGAGAGTGAGAGATGTATATGCTATTAACCTTGATCATGTTGACTACAAAAAGTCCCCCGTGCTTGAAAGTTGTTAATGATGATGCACTACTGTGGCACAGAATGTAATATCCCGACCCTACCCCATATTTAGTTAAATCATCTCTATTTTCATGGTTATTTATTTAGCCAAATCATATTTATTAATTCAAATATACCTAATTTATTTATTTAGCAAATTGCAATTTTGGGTCCCACTTTGCATTTCAGGTTTCAATTATCGTAAAATTTTAGGTGAATCGATAGTAAGCCTCGATAATTATAATTTAAGAATTCATTATTATTATTATTATTATTATTATTATTATTATTATTGTCATTATTATTATTATTATTATTATTATTATTATTATTATTATTATTATTATT